>JAGIQG010000003.1:40965717-41426269 GCA_024679065.1 Sphyrna mokarran | reverse complement strand
GTAAAGATGCCGGCGTTGGATTGGAGTAGTAAGAACTCAGTAAGAATTTAGCAACACCAATTATTAATCCAACCGATTTATTTGATAGTAAAAAAGCGAGCTTTCAACACTCCCGTGTCTTCATCAGGCAAATGCAGTGTTCTGGTCTGCAATAGCACACATCAGCACAGACAGTCAGAGATTGCTGATTAGAATGCGAATCCTTACATCTAACCTGCTATTCAAGTGTTAAAGTGGCTAACAATGTGTGTGAAGGGGATCCTGAGCATTGGTTAGAGAATTGTGTATTTTCTCCAGACAGCACAGTAAGTGAGGTTTTTTGCTAACCCAGGCAAGTTACGGGGGTTACAGATAGTGTGTCATGAAGCCAAGATCCCTGTTAAGACCGTCCTCATGTGTGCGGAGCTTGGCTATCAGTCTCTGTTCAGCGACTCTGCGCTGTCGTGTATCACGAAAGCCCCCTTGAAGAACATTTACCCGCAGGTCGGAGGCCGAATGCCCATGACTGCTGAAGTGTTCGCCCACAGGAAGGGAACTGTTTTGCCTGGTGATTGTTGAGCGATGCTCATTCATCCGCTGTCGTAGTGTCTGCATGGTCTCCCCAATATACCATGCTTCGGGACATCCTTTCTTGCAACGTATTAGGTAGACAACGTTGGCCGAGTTGCAACGACAGCGGATGAATGAGCATCGCTCAACAATCACCAGGCAAAACAGTTCCCTTCCTGTGGGTGAACACTTCAGCAGTCATGGGCATTCGGCCTCCGACCTGCGGGTAAATGTTCTTCAAGGGGGCTTTCGTGATACACGACAGCGCAGAGTCGCTGAACAGAGACTGATAGCCAAGCTCCGCACACATGAGGACGGTCTTAACAGGGATCTTGGCTTCATGACACACTATCTGTAACCCCCGTAACTTGCCTGGGTTAGCAAAAAACCTCACTTACTGTGCTGTCTGGAGAAAATACACAACTCTCTAACAATGCTCAGGATCCCCTTCACACACATTGTTAGCCACTTTAACACTTGAATAGCAGGTTTGATGTAAGGATTCGCATTCTAATCAGCAATCTCTGACTGTCTGTGCTGATGTGTGCTATTGCAGACCAGAACACTGCACTTGCCTGATGAAGACACGGGAGTGTTGAAAGCTCGCCATTTTACTATCAAATAAATCGGTTGGATTAATAATTGGTGTTGCTAAATTCTTACTTGAGCATGAAACATGGAATTTTCTATTATTTGTGTAAATTATTTGTTGGAAGTGGGAAAGCTGATTTTTCTTGCCATGTTTTACATCTCTGTGTACACACAAAATCTCTGTGTGGCCCACACTGTCACACTCAGGAGGTAAAACCTAATTGAGCCAACAATGCTGGATCTATAGAGGTAAGGGCACCCTTTAAAACTGGCGCTCTAATATGTAATATAAAAAAATACATCCCACTGCAGAAGAACAATGCCACCCCCCGCCCCTCCCACCTCTTTGGAGCTCCTCAGAGTTGTGCTGGGGACAGTGCCAGGGGCAATGCCAGGGGTTGGAACGGTGCGATATGGCAGGGGCCATATCGCACCTTTAAATACATCATAATTTATTAAATGTGGTTCCCACCCTTCCTGGATGGGAACTTCAATACATCATCGGAATGGGATGGGAAGAATTGGAAGATGTCTCTGACAAGATTCTTATTTTAGTTGCATGTGATTCTGCACCCACATCGCTATTTATGCTTGTGGTGACCACTGGCACAATATTGCAACAAATATACATGTTATATTACATTTGGTTCTGGGGATTAAAGTTTTGTCTATCAGCAGTTTTTTTCCTCTTTCCAAAAAAATACCAAACATCCTCTCTCCATTCACTTTATTTTGCTAAAATGCCATGAACTATTTTCAACAATAAGTTGTAAAATGGACGGATGTTTTAACATTACCAGTTTGTGCTTGAATGCCAGCTGTATTTATCTGGATCATGGGATTTTTAAGAATCAGCAAGAAGGTGAAAACATGAGTTTTTTTGGACAGATGACAGATACTGCAACCAAAAAAGTGAGAGATGTACATTGATGCAGGAAGTTGCTCTGTAAGTGAAAGAGTTTCTGAGTTTGGTCTTGTTTTTCATTTGGGCGGTACGATGGCACTGTGATTAGCTCTGCTGCCTCACAGCACTAGAGAATCAGGTTCAATTCCAGCCTCTGGTGACTGTTGTGTGGAGTTTGCATGTTCTTCTGGGGTCTGCATAGATTTCCGCTAGGTACTCCAGTTTTGTTTCACACTCCAAAGATGTGCAGTTTACATCAATTGGCCACAATCAATTGCCCTGTTAGTATCAGGGTATTATCAGGATAAACTACTTGGGGTCACAGGGATAGGGTTTAGTGGGATTGTTCTTGGTGCAGGCTCAATGGGCCAAATTACCTCCTTCTGTATTGGGATTCTATGATCCAGGTAAATACTGGCAATAGGCAGGTGTGTTTGTACCAAAAGTATGACCAAGAATTAAGAATCAAGTAGTATAACTTTGTGGTAGGAACCATGGAATATTACCAGACAAGTAATCAATGCCTAGTAATTAGATTGTTAGAATGAGATCTGATTTCATCATGTGCTGTTCACCAAACAGATTAGATAAAGAAACAACTTCAAAAATCTAACATTTTTAATAATACAGATGTGGATGACAGTTGTAATATGATGCAAATATCAAAACAGATTAGCTTTTGACTGAAGTCTAAAGTCATACAAGCAATACGTTATAGAGCAATTCAGAAGTGGTCAAACATTCAGGAGTTATTTCATTTAAAACGTTGCAATTGTGCAAAGTTGTTCAGCTCCTCTTCATCATCAAGGAGTGGTGCCACCTCTGGAATTGAACGCAGAGACAAGTTGTTTCGTTTTCGATATCTAATGAACTGTGCAGTAATCTGTCGGAGGTTTATCAAGGATATAGAACATAGAACACTACAGCACAAACAGGCCCTTCGGCCCACAAGTTGTGCCGAACACATCAAAACCTACCCAGCCATAGACCTATCTATAACCCCCAATCCCATTGGATCCCATATACTCATCCAGAAGTCTTTTAAAAGACCCCAGCTAGTTCGCTTCGACCACCACCGATGGCAGCCGATTCCATTCACTCACCACCCTCTGAGTGAAAAACTTTCCCCTAGCATCCCCTCTGTACTTGCTTCCCTGCACCTTAAATCTGTGCCCTCTCGTCGCGACCATTTCAGCCCAGGGAAATAGTCTCTGAGCGTCCACCCTATCTATTCCTCTCAACATCTTGTAAACCTCTATCAGGTCACCTCTCAACCTTCGTCTCTCCAGGGAGAACAGTCCCAGCTCCCTCAAGCTGGAACTGAGAGTATATAACTGAGAGTATGTAACCTACAAATTTAGTTTATGAAACATGATAGTGGAGATATGATCAGCATTATACAAATATTTTTGACACATAGAAAATACTGACTCTACACCAAAGACATAAAGCAAACCTGTTGTAGAAATTAAAATGTTGACCACGGTGCTAATGCAATGAAGATAAGTAGCATTAGCAAACATCTATTAAAACTGTACTGTTTTCATCAGTGACTATACTTTGATTTACAATTTCCCTCAGTGATTAACATTGCGCATCAGCTATTTGGCATACATAAATGGTCAAGCAGTTCCTGGACAGTTGTTACTATCCAATAATTTATTTCTTATTCATTTATAGGACATGGGCGCCACTAGTTGGCCAGCATTTATTACTCATCTCTTATTGCCCTTGAAGTGGTGAACTAGAGATGGGCAATAAATGCTAGCCTGCCAGCGATGCCCATGTCCCACAAATGAATAATAAGAAAAAATCTTTGATAGTAACATAACTGTCCAGGAATTGCTTGATCGTTTATGTACAATGATAATTAATGCGCAATGTCAAACACCGCTGGCCTAATGAGGGAAATTTTGAATCAAAGTGCAATCACTGATGAAGACAATACAGTTTTAATAAATGTTTCCTAATCATAATTCATTTTCATTGATGTACCACTGTGGTCAACATTTTAATTTCTACAACAGGTTTGCTTTATGTCTTTGGTGTGGAATCAATATTTTTTATTTATCAAATTAACCTTGCCAGTCATTCCCTATCTGATCCTTCGCAATCAATGGAATTCTCAGTGAAAGGAATTATCAGTAATGCCATGAAGCAACACCCACTCAACTGTAACCTGCTCACTAGTACTTAGTTCAAGTGCCTACCAGAACTGTGCAGCTCCACACTTCCTTGTTAAGACACGCTCAAAAGAGTTGAATGCAGGAAATTAATATTAGGTAGCACCTGACTGAGCACGGCATCAAGGAATCTCCTCAAAACTGAGGTCAAAGGTTTAAAGAAAAAACCCTCTGGAACCACACCTATAGAAAAGTGGATGAATCATTAATGTCGTCACAGCCCTGGAACAGTGCTGTCAAAGATTTATGGGCTGACTACCTTTAACTTGTTCATTAGTAAATTTCTCACTGTCATTAGATCAGGAATGAGCTGTTTGCTGACAATTCTTTTCCATTCACAACTCCTCTAATGAGAACCAGCCCCTGATAATCTACAGCAATATTCAGGCTTGCAATGATAAGTGACAGGTTAAAGTATGCCATGCAAGTGCCACATATTGATTGGTTGGAAAATAAATGTTTCAGGATAGTTGATCTTTTGAAGAGATAAGAAAATTGGAAATAAAGAAATAGCCCCATTAATAAAGGGTGTGATAAAAAAGAGAAATCAAGTTATCTCTGAAAATCAAGATGGCGAATCAGTTTTGGTAGAGCTAAGAAACAACAAGCGTGGGAATGGTTTACAAGCCTCTGAACAGTAATTGTAGTGTCAGAATGAGTGTGAAAACATTAGAAAGGCATATAACAAGAATAAAACAGTAATTGTCGAGAACTTTATGTAGTCTGGGCAAGCCAAATTGACTTATTGAAAGTATTCAATTTAATTTTCTAGACCAATATACCATCATTAAAATTCCACTATCAACATCCTGAGGGTCATCATTGACCAGAAATTGAACTGGATTAACCAAATAAATTCTGTGGTTACGAGAACAGATCAGAGGCTAGGAACCCTGTGGCTAGTAACTCACCGCCTGACTCCACAAATACTGTCCACTATCTACAAGGCACAAGTTAGGAGTATGTTGGAATACTCGCACCTTGCTTGGATGAGTGCAGCTTCAACAACACTCAAGAAACTCAACACCACCTAGAATAAAGCAGCCCATTTAATTGCCAATCCATCCACAAACATTTAATCCCTCCATCACTGACGCACAGCAGCAGCACAATGATTAGCACTGCTCTGTTGCCTCACAGCGCCAGGGACCCGAGTTCGATTCGCAGCTCTGTGTGGATCCTGCATGTTCTCCCTGTATCTGCATGTGTTTCGTCCAGGTGCTCCTGTTTCCTCCCACAATCCAAAAGACATGCTAGTTAGGTGCATTGGCCCTGCCAAATTCTCCCTCAGTGTACCCCAAACTGGTGCTGGAGTGTGATGACCAGGGGATTTTCACAATAACTTCATTGCAGTGTTAATGTGAGCCTACTGGTGACACTAATAACTTTAAACTTTTTAAAACTTTATAGTGTACATCATCTACAAGATGCGCTGCAGAAACTCACTAAGGCTCCTACATAGCACCTTCCAAACCTATCTTCTAGAAGGGCCAGAGAGGCAGACACATGGCAACACCATCACCACTACCCCCTCACCACCTTGGCTTGGAAATATATCGCTATTTCTTCAGTATCACTGGATTAAGATCCTAGAATTCACTCCTGTGGGTACACATACTCCACATGGATTGCAGTGGTTCATGAAGGCAGCTCACCACTATTTTCTTGAGGGCAATTAGGGTTGGGCAATAAGTTTTGGCCTCGCCAGCATTGCTCACATCCCATAAATGAATAAAAAATTCAGTAGTAGGGAAGAGATTAAAGTCTATTAATAAGCAATGCAAAAGAGCACATAGAAATCATAATAAGTGGACAGAGTAAACATGGATTTATGACAGGAAAATCATGCTTGGAAAATCTGTTAGCATTTTTTGAGGTTGTAATTAATGGAACAAATAGGGAGAATCAGAGGATGTTTGTATACAGATGTTTAAAAAGTTTTCAATAACGCATCATGCAAAATTACAATTCATGGGTTTTGGGCAATATATTAGCTTGGATTAAGGATTAATTATCAGACAGAAAACAGAATAGAAACAAATGGGTCATTATCTATTTGGGATTAGTTAAATAATGGGTTCCTACAAGGATCAGTGCTTGGCATTTAGACTGGAAGACTGATGGGAAGTATTAAGTGTCCAAGTCTGCTGAAGATACAAAATATTGGTTGAAGGCGTGGAGGTGGGGGTTGGTATTCTCCAGTCTTGTCTGTGGCGCGACCTGTTTGAGCAAGTAGAAAATTCAGCATTCCACCAAAACTCCATTGACTTACAGTGGCATCAGAAAATCCCAGCCACGAAGATTTTGGCTATGATGGAGGAGGATGAAGAAGGCAGAAAAAGATTTAGGTAACTTAAGCGATTGGGCAAGCACATTAGTAGGTAGAATATAATGTGGAGAAGTGTGGAGATATCAATTGGGAAAATAAAAAAGCAGATTTTTTTAAATGGTGAAAAACAGGAAATTTACCTGTACTCAGAGTAATTTCAATGGGACTACAGCATGTCATGGAAAAGATTTATCACTACCTTTCCAGCACAACTGAAATGCAGCTTTGTCAATGTCACCTGTTTCCTAAACGCACGTTAAAAAAAATTCAATAAATATAAATTTATTTTCCTTAAAACAAAAAGCAGGGAGTGGTTTCAATGGATTTGGGTAATAAAATGACACTTTCTATCAAGTATAATATTAACTTGGATATGGCGCTGACACGAGTAGAAATTGACAAGAGCAAGTAGTCAATTAAACTGAGTTTATACACTGTGGGCTTCAAACAAGTAAGAAAGGAGATTAAACAGACAGGATATTTTTTACGTAACAGAGGAATGAGGCCTGCTAGGGAATGAGACTCAACTGGAAATGAGACTCAACTGAGAATGAGGCCTGTGATTCAAGGAACATGGAAAATGGAGAAGGCCATTTAGCACCTTGAGTCCATTCTGCCATTCATGGAGATAATAACAGACCTGTAATCAAATTCTATATATTCACCTATTCCCATATTCCTTATTACTTTGTTGAATAAAAGTCTGTCAATCTCAGATTTAAAAATAATGATTGATCTAGCAATAATTGCCATTCGAATAAGATTCTAAACTTGTAGAACTTGTCGAGTTTCACACCCAATTCACAAAATCAGCGTGTGCTACTCAGCACTTTTGAGTTCTAACATCTTCCCTGCCACGCCATTTTAAACCTGTCATACCATTTTCTCCCTATTTCTACCCATGCCCTTTAACTAACTGCAAATTCCAAATGTATTTCATTTGTACCGACTACTCAAAATTTAAAACCTCTGGAAACTGCAAGAAATTTAACGTCTTTTAACAAACTCAATCTCTAGATTCAAAGCTAAACATTTTGTAAAATCAATGTTCTCTCTCTCCAGCAAGCCTTTAATGTCAAGCTTACAATTTAAAAAAAGTTGTGTGCTGTAGTAGTAACACTGAAAAGGATACACAGAAATCCACCAACAGTACCCCAAAGCTACCTATTAGCCAGGCCAGATGATGGAGGATGTATTTTTTGGCTGATGCTTTATTTTCAGGCACGTTTACTGCCACGCTCAGTCCATATGTAGTATTGCCAAGCATTGCCAGTGCAAACAGCAAATAGGATGTACCCTCCGTGGATTTCCTTTGGAACTGCAACAGATTACATCAACTAAATAAGGATACCTTAAAAAATAAACTATAAAAATATGACTCTGTAACTATCCAAAATCTTTGGATAGTTACAAAATTCACATTCAGCAAATAAACATATTATTGTATAATGTCACCATGGGGCCAAGTGTCCTTTGACCAATGACAATAATTTGGATTTCAGCAAGTTCAGTACAATGTTCGGCCTATAAATGAAATTCTTTGTAACCCACAATGTGCCGAGCACACAAACAATGGAATTGTTGTTTTTGCCTCAGAGAATTTCAGGCTGCACGCTGAACTTTTGCGCTTCCCGTTCCAGGAGAAAAACAAATAAATACTTGGTGCTGTCTCCAGCAACACCAACACCACACATGCAGAAAGCATCAAACAAAAGGGAAGGATACACTGCTTTTCTGACACAACAAATCTAAAATTTCACAAACCTGAAAGCAGAAATGGAATAAATCACTTACATTTTTGTAGAGCTGTGGAAAGCGAGATCCAAGATAGAATAGGCAGGACATGTAGCCACTGATGTATCCCATAAATTCAACAATGTCAAAAGTACCCTGAGAAACAATGAAACAAAAACTCACCATGATAAGAATGAACAAAAGCAATAAAATCTTAGAATTAGAAAGCATAACAATTATTCACAATCATATTTTTAGTTTTCAGGGAATAAAGACACAAGAAAGTGTTCAAG
Organism: Sphyrna mokarran; assembly: GCA_024679065.1. NCBI lineage: Eukaryota > Metazoa > Chordata > Chondrichthyes > Carcharhiniformes > Carcharhinidae > Sphyrna > Sphyrna mokarran. Next base: position 41,417,686 of record JAGIQG010000003.1, on the reverse strand, counting down.
ATGACATGCAGGATTTTAACAATGTTAAAGACTTGTTTTAGAGCCTTTAAAATTTCAAGTAAATAGTATCTTATATCATGAGTACCTTTAAAATAAATAAATGGACTAAAACAAAGTCAACGCCATCACAAACCCTTTGTCCTGGACGACTCCTACCATGGTGAGATCTTCTCAATAAATGTAATATAGTCATCATTACTATCACACATAACAGAACCCAGGAAACACACAGCCACTTCAAAAGGGCATTTGCTGAAAGACAGAAACATACCAGGGTTTGTTAAGGTTGCAACAATGGTCTCTATTCCACTTAGCAATGGAGTAGATGTAAAATAAATACAAAAAGAAAAAAATGGATGTGACATTCTTACTCCATTGCAGGAAGAAATATAAGCTGCTAATATGGAGGCTGTGAGCTAAATATCTCTTGGCCATCCAAAAGAAGAATTGCCATTTATCTAGATCTACTCTAAAAACCAGGACCATGTTTCGATCTTTATAATACTAGTAGTAAGGATAGTTATCTTAACAATAGTATAAATCTACAGATCATAATCCAAATAGCTGGTAGTTTCAATAGCTTATGCTGAAATTTCATGAATAATTCTTTTTGATTCAGAGGGATTGCAACTGTTAACAGTGCATGGTAGTCACGATGTGGAGATGCCAGCTTCTTACTGGGCAGTGCATAGTGCCATGGAGCTGTTTTTAACTTTTGCCATCCAGTGTAAGATGGGAAGGTAGCAGTCTGGAGGCAGTGTCAGGTTTCCTCCTGCACTCATTAGGATCTGATCACCGTCATCATGATATTAGCAGTAGACGTGTGATTGGAGTCCTTGCCTACATCTACAGGAGTGCCCCTTCTGGCACACCATAATGATTTTGATACATGGCTGGCCTAGAATGTAGCCAGCCTCCTCATGGGTTGGATGGTGGGGACATGGGAACCAATTCCCAACTTCCCCAAACAGGAAAGCCTGTTTGGCGAGTGCAGTTCAAGAACCAGGTCTCAAAATGGCTGGAGCCCCAAAGTGGAAACAATGGACAGACAGGAAGCTCGTCCACTCACGTTATCTGTTTTGTGGCAAAAATTAAAATCAATCCTCATTGCCTTATTTGTTGAGTCTCTATTGATGGTCTCTATTTCACTTAGCAATGGAGTAGATGTAAAATAAATACAAAAAGAAAAAAATGGATGTGACATTCTTACTCCATTGCAGGAAGAAATATAAGCTGCTAATATGGAGGCGGTGAGCTAAATATCTCTTGGCCATCCAAAAGAAGAATTGCCATCAGGTCAAATATCCTGTAACATTGGAAATGGTCATAAACATCTCTCATTCCACTGCTGGAAAATCAAACAGAATTTTGCACATGGAGGTTGAAGCTTAGGTAAGCAGTAAGCTGACCCACTATCCAGCAAACTGATCTACTTGCTTTTCACCCAACCGTAAACATCAATCCCAATAGGAACGTTTAAAAATGACAGTTCTGATCCAACCTCCAGTTTATTGAATTAACCACTGAATACAAACATCATTTGACATCAGGTACAATGCATGATTACAGAAATACAAGTATTGAGTGTTCCAAATGCATGAACATTGTTGCTTATGATGACTGAAATATATTTGGGTTGTTTAAAGATTTAATTTTCAATATTTGTAAACTATGCTAAATTTTCTTTAGCAATACTAAATTGCCCCTTAGTGTCAAGCGGACTAGCTAGGATAAGTGTGTGTGGTTATGGGGATAAGGCCTAAGTGTGTGTGGTCGGTTCAGACCCAATGGGCCCTATGGCTTCCTTCTGCACTATAGGATTCTATGCTTAATTACATTGCTCAAATTTACAGCTTCCCCACAGGTTTTGAGACATGGAGCTGGATTTTATGGCATTGTTCATTCCAAAACTGTAAACTCCCGTTCAAAGTCAATAGACCTTTCCATATTCCGAATCTCACACGTTCCACTTCCTGTGGTGGGTTGGGTGGTAAAATTCTGGCCATAATTTCTCCTCTGATACAAATAACTTATTGCTGCAATGCTTTTGCTGTTTCTTTTGGTAATTTACTTGCGTAACTTAATTACAGTCAGCAGCTCTAGCAAACAATTCTTGTGACCAACAGTTTACCCAAACAGGGAGGAAAAGTGCTTGCTCACCTGACATAGGTTACTGAATAAAGCAAGACTTAATAGTGAGACACAACCAACATGAATGTCTGCACTTACTACTGTGTTTTGCTTAGATGCCATGAAATAGTTCAATTAAACTGCACTTCTATCAGCAGGGAACGTAAACTGATTTCAAATACTTTTGTTCAGCAAGGCTTCGACATGAAACACATTGCATTAATTTTGGACAGTTTGACCTCTTTAAACATTTCCAATTGCAAAATACTTTCACTGTGCTTCAGCATAAGAAAAAAAAACCCATCACACCCACAAATGTTCCATCTGTACTGCATTATGATTTTAAAATCACAGTGCAAAATTGCTTGACCTCCACGTAACACAGCACTCTGTGCCATATCATGCTGGAAATATTCAGTGCATTGCTACATAACATGATACTTACAAAACATAGGACCCACCCACCAGAAAAAGAAATCCTTACCCTTTCTTTAAATTGCAGCAGTAAACTTTGAACAATGTACTTAGGGACTAAATAAAGTCAATGTTTTCCAACTAAACAGAAATATAGTAAAGTCATATTGCATAATCAAATATTATTAGATCACAATATCTACCTCAAACTTGAAACTCTTATCAGTACATTTTTTTTTATTTGTCCATTCAATCTGGCTGCCACTGGTAAAGCTAGCACTTACTGCCATCCCTAATTGTTCTTGAGAAGGTGGTGGTGAACTACATTCCTGAACTGCTGCAATTCATATAGTGTAAGGACATTCACAGTGCTGTTAAGGAGGGGGAGTTCTGGGATCTTGAAACAGCGACAATGAAGGAACAGCGATAGGTTTGCAAGTCAGGATGGTGCATGAATTGGAAGGAAATTTGCAGGTAGTGGTGTTCTTGGTACATGGACATCATTTGAGTTTTTATTTGAGTTTTAAGCCCAGCCATTCACAAGGATGAATCATTGCTGCTGATGATTTCTGAGTAATGATGATATCGGAGAGGAGAAAGTAAAGGCTCTATAACATAAAATGTATACCATTCAACTGATTTGTGCAGTATTTACATCCCACATGAGCATCTTCCCATTCTAATTACCTCTTCGCACCCTATTTTGCAATTTTCTTCTCCTGCATGTATGAATCAAGCCTGCTTGCAAATGCAATCTTGCTCAATTATTCCATGCAGCATTCACATTCTCACCACTCTGTAAAGAAATTCTTCCAAAAATTCTTTGATTTGTTTGTGCTTATCGCCACTTGTTCTAGCTCCACCAAAGCAGCAGAAACACTTTATCACATCCACCCTATCAGATATCTCCATCATTTATCACTTTTTCTTTTAGTTTTTTAGTTTTTCTCTTTTCCACAAAAACTAATCCCAAACCTGATCCAGCTTTGATTGTCCTTCAACAAGCAGTGAAGATTTAGGAGGGATTTAAAAAGAGGTGTTCAAATGTATCAGGGAATATAATAAGACTGTAAGAAGAGTAATAAGGAGAAATTGTTTCCAATAGTGTTGGGTACCAAAGGATACAGAAACAGCAGAGTGTAACTGAGGAAAATTTCTTCATCATCTGGAAGTCAATTCTTCTAAGAGTTTTAGGAGTAGATCCAATAGTAACTTCTATGAGAGAGTTAGATATACACTTGAAAGAGAACATGTTGCAGGGCCAAGGGAAAAGTAATATGGGTATTAGATAAAATTCTCTGCTCAATTCCTTATAATTGCATCCTTTCAATTCTCCCATATCCTTACTTCAGAGTAATTCTTTTCTCATATCACTTGAGAAGAAAAAGTGTTAGAAGAAAGTGGGGGCGATTCTCTCATCCCACTGCACTATGCTTTTAACACAGCAGGATGGGAGTATCACCCCCATTTTCAAAATCGGTTGGGAGAGGAATGGTGGTGTGGGAGATTGAGATGGGCAGTTGGGAGGGGGGGGGTTCTGATGATCGGGGAAGGCCAGAAGATGGTTGGGAAGGTGTCGGGGGTGTCAGTGTGACTTACTCCAGTTTTTTTACGCAAAATCTGCACTTAGAATTTTTTTGGGAGAATTGTTTTTTCACACAGAGAGTCGCTGAGGTCTGAAATGCACTGCCCGAGAGTGTGGGGGAAACAGGTTCAAAATGAGGCTTTCAAAATGGATTTAGATGCCTATTGGCAAAGGAAGGACATGTAAAGTTTGGGATGGAAGCCTGGAGAATGGCACAAAGTGAATTATTTGTTCAGAGACCTGATGCAGATATAATGGGCCAAATGGCCTCCTTTGCACTCTGACAAATCCTGTGATTTAAAATCAGGTTACTCAAAAGGACGGTGGATTGAAAATTACTTATTTTGTACAATAAACCTATTTTCAGTCATTTTAACCAAACTTCATCAAGTTACCCCTTTTAAATATATAATGGAAAATATTACAAACAAATTTGCTGATTACTATGCATAGCAGATTTTGCATTCAGTGATATGCAAATAGGTTTGAAGGGGAACTCAAGAGGGAGAAAACACCATTCAAAACAGACGCAATTCTTGCTGGAACCAGCAATTGTGCCAAACTGTAACTGCTAGAACTGCCAAAATTATTTAAAAAGTTACTTAGAAAGATCTTCAGTTAAACATTATGAATCCCAAAGCAACACTTACACTGAATAAAATACTTCTTACATCTGCCTTTCCTATTCTTCAGCTTATAATAGGCAAATTGTGAGATCATCATGCTGTCAAGGGTAACATAAAAATTAGCTGTAACAGTCTAGGAAGAAAAGAAAACATGGTTAGTTTCATTGACACAAATTCCCAGATACAAACATGAAATTAGAATGTCCATTAAAACTAAACATAACTTAATACCCTACCATGTAATACAAAGGAGCATAACAGCAAAATAAGTTTGTGATTTGCGACAAGGGGTGGCAGAATGGCAAGCACTGCTGCCTCACAGTGCCAGGGATCTGGGTTCAATTCCAGCCTTGGGTCACGGTCTGTGTGGAGTTTGCATGTTCTCCCCATGTCTCCTTGGGTTTGCCTTTGGTTCCAATTTCCTCCCAAAGTCCAATGATGTGCAGGTTAGGTTGACTGGCATGGTAAGATTGACCCTAGTGTCAGGGGTAAATGAGTAGAATTACAGGAATACGCCTTGGTGAGATTGTGGTTGGTTCAGACTCAATGGGCTGAATGGCCTCCATTTGCACTGTAGGGATTCTATGATCTATGATTTTACCTCAGCATATTTAAATCTGTTTACTATTCGGTACATCAATTAATAACGTTATTTTCTACAGTTTCATAATTATAGATATTAAGGCTCCACTATATTTCAATGATGTAAGAAGTTTTGTACTTGGATTTTTTATTTCACTATTGGATCTCCTAAGTGTACAAGAAGTCCTCGACTTTACGATGGTCAAGCTCTGACAAAAGGCACTTAGGCACTTGCTTTACACCGATTCTGTTTTGATTTCTGTTGATTCTGACATTACAACTTCACATCAGCCCATCAAAAAGTATTTTTATTATGCACATACGTTACAGCTTGTATTTTTAAATGCAGCCCTATGTGCAAGAGCCAAACAGCTCAACATCCAGTAGTACAATACTCGGTTACTGACCCTGAATGTGCCCAGAAGAATTGTGAACCTTCCCATCGAAACACCGGGTCCTCTGCACCCTTTACTCACCAGGCCAGGACTCCGCTTCAGAAGGTTGACTAATATGTTAAGGGTGATCTTATGGAGGTCTAATGAGAGGCATAGATTAGTTAGATAGTCAATCTCTTTTCCCAAAGGTAAGTGAGTCTAAAAGTAGAGACCCTAGGTCTAAGATGAGAGGAGAGAGATACAAAAGGGTCCAGAAGGGCAATTTTTTCATACAGAGGGTAGTGAGTGTCTGGAAAAGCTGCCAAAGGAGCTGTCTGTGTGGAATTTGCATGTTCTTCATGGATCAGTGTGGGTTTCCTGGTGCTCTGGTTTCTTCCCACACTCAGTTTTTCACACAAAGGGTAGTGGGGGTGTGGAATGCACTGCCGAGTAAGGTGGTGGGAGCAGGCACGCTGGGGCTGTTTAAGGGTCTCTTGGACAGCCACATGAGCGGTATGCAGATAGAGGGATATATTAGGACTGTTTAACTACGGCTTTTTTCCACAGGTAATTCGGTCCATACTTTGAGCATGCATTCGGCAGGTGGTGCGGGTACAGCTCTTGGATGTTGATTCATGGGTTGCCTGGTACCTCATGTCGTAAATGAGTGCTTTATGTGGACCATCTGAAGGGCACCATGACAGCTCAGAGACTATCGATGTGGCTGTGCAGACACTTGGAATTGGGCCGGTGTCTGCGGGAGTTTGCGCGTTCTCCCCGTGGTTGCGTGGGTTTTCTCCGGGCACTCCGGTTTCCTCCCACAACCCAAAAATTCGCTCTTAGGCTGATTGGGAAACAAATTGTCCCTATAGTGAGAGTTTTCCATATTAGGAATAATATATATTATTATATAGGAATAATATAATAGGATAATGGATTTGCTACTATATAGTTATGACGGCGGCGTGGGCTCGTTGGGCCGAAGGGCCTGTTTCCCGTGCTGTGTTGCTTTTTAAACTTTAAAATCTGTATACGTGCAAGTTTGGGTGGTTGGCCATGTTAAATTGCCCCATAGTGTTAGGGAATTAGGATAAATACATGGGGTTATTTAGGGGCTGAATGGGATTGTTGTTAGTGTAGGCTCGATGGGTTGAATGGCTCTTTCTGCACCATAGGGCTTTTATAAAACTTCTCCTAAATCTGAGGATTGCCTGTATAGAACAATGTGTTTAATTAATGTCTTACGTAGCCTTAGATGAGTCAGTTGCAAGACTCATCTAAGATATTCTGCCTTTGCAAATGAACAATAGCCAAATAGATAGCTACTAAGAATAAGTTCCTAGGTCCCTTTGGCAGCAAATAAATTTGTCAATTACTACATCTTTCAGAACAGGTTTAGACATGCTGCCAGGAAGTTTGAAATCTATGTTAAAATCAGATTTCTTCAAAGGAAGGTTACTTATCAACTGGGAAAAATGATTTTATTTTAGTTTTATGGTTGGATTTCCTTTGTTAGAAGTTGTAAAAATAAATTGCTGTTAATTCAAGTTTTTTTTTACCATTTTCCTATGTCTGCATGAATTTCCTTAGGGTATTCCAGTTTCCTCCCACATTCTGAAAGATGTTAGGTGCATTAGCCCAAACAGGCACCAGAGTGTGGTGACTAAGGGAAATTCACAGTTACTTTATTGCAGTGTTAACGTAAATTCTACTTGTGACTAATAAATAAACTTTACAAAATTATATGACCAATATCAAGATATTGGCCTGTGAAGCACCTTCATTATAAATGAAAGACGTTGGTGAATATTAATCAGGATAATTTGTGCAACAGTTTATATATTTGTGTCACCAGTAGGCTTACATTAACACTTCAATGCAATTACTGTGAAAATCCCCTAGTTGCCACACCACGGCACCTGTTCAGGTACACTGAGGGAGAATTTAGCATGGCCGATACACCTAACTAGCTCATTTTTGGACTGTGGGAGAAAACCCATGCAGACACAGGGAGAACGCGAAAACTCCACACAGACAGTGACCGAAGCCAGGAATCGAACCTGGATCCCTGGTACTGAGAGGCAGCAGTGCTAACCACTGCGCCACCATGCCACATGAAATGTGTTAAACTTTTACTCAATGGGACTGATCACACCAAATTCCAATTGGATATGAAATTTAAAATGGTCTAATTAGCTCTCTTCCAATAGATATTTGAAGTTTGTCACAAAGACAATTTACAGAAGGAGGATGGGAATTTTCCCATCCAGCCAGTCACGGGACGTAATTTCTAAACCACAGGGCTGAATAATATGGGGAGGGACTAAGGTGGCCAGCATACCTAGAAACCACATAGGCATGGAGCTGACATGCTACACACTGACCTGCCTCTCAGCCATAAAGCACTGTCGGGTGAACTAATGAGGGTTAAGTAGGACTCCCATTTCTCAGTCCCACTCTCAAGAGCTACTGGTTGATCAGATTAGCTGGCAGTTCCATCAGCCCCAACAGCAGCAGGAAAGGTGGGTTTAAGGGACAGAGTGAAAGGTTCAACATAAAGGTGGGAGAGGGGAAGCATCCTGAAGAAATACACTCTCTTCCTTCCTGCCCTGTAAAGCACTTGAGATAAAAAGGAACATTTAACTTCCCACTTGCTATCTGCAATAAACATTCTATGGAATAAGCAGCATTTAATCAGGCTCAATAGGCTTGATTCTGTCAAGTCTAATTCACCCTTGAAAATGGCAGATGAGCTGCCAGCCCCCTGGGAAAAGAGAGTGAGTTTGGAGGTGGGTGAGGTGGTGGTGGGGTGGGCGGCCACACCATTTTATGTGCCCTATCTACTGTGGGAAACACAGCCGCCAGAGTGATGGAAAATTCAGCCTATTGCTGCAGGAGTATGTGGCTGGGTCAGTGAAGTGTCACAGTCAATCTGGATCACTGGTTTAGACTGCTCAATAGGACAGAGCAACAATATGCAAACTCCATTGGCCGATCAGAGGGCAAGCACCAGGTTCCAGAGCTTCAGTGGAAAGAAAGTGCGCCTTCATTGGGAAGCTTGATCAAAGCAAACAAATGTTATTTTGATGGGGTTAGACGAGTAGGAGCAGGGGAAGTTTCCAAGACCAGTTGGATTAAATAGCCTTTATATGGTGCTGTACTATTGGAGCAATTGTTGCAGAAATAGCTTTGGGAGCATGAGTTATAAGGATAATTATTCATACCTGGCCATGTCTTATCTGTAAACCAATAATGGAACTAGTACAGTCAATGAAAGCTGTGTGTAAGAGACACAGTGAGGTCCCATGTCATAATGAAGGGTACTTTGTAATCATAATTAAATACAAAAATCACCATTCAAATTCATCCCCAGATTAATTTCACTAATAAAGAAAATTGCTCCTTAGGAGAGCTAGCGTGGAAAGATTCTATGGAAGCACAAATTTAATCAAATCTTTCAGATGGGTCTTTCACTTGTTGGGTGAACACAGATATTAGAGCAGTGTATGTCCTCGGTCAGTGCCATTCATTTAGATTTTAGCTGTAAAGCTATAAGCAGTATGTCAAATATCCCCTCAGTTGGTTTCAGGTAAACAACAGTTGTCTAGTTTCATACAAAATATTCCTCCCTTAGCACATTTTACAGTCAACATGTAAATTAAAAAAGGGTGCATTTCACTATTAATTAAGTTGTGAAAAGAGATCACTGAGATTCAAAATATAATTCCTTCGCAACTCCATTGAATATTTGGTCTGACAGCACAGTCTTTATAAAATAGGGTCAAAACAAAAGATCCATTTTCAATTTCTTTTATTTCAATTATCTTCAACTTAACAGTTTTTCTGCATTGTTCAGAGTCCACTTGCACTGCTAATGGACACCATGCATTCATTCAATATTAAACTGCAACTAAATGTTTAATATTAAAAAGTTGCACCCTGTATGATGAGGCACAAAATGGATTCAAACAAATGTCTGGATTTAGACACTTAATATCCTGTTAGGAAAACAAGGTAATTTTAAAGGATTTATATTTGTATTGGTAAATATTAAAAATAAAGTATAGTTTTAAGTGGGTTTAATTTAGTACTGTGTTATTGGAAGGGTAAAATCTATAGTTAGATTCATGTTGGATTCAGGTGTTCATATGTACCAGGGTTGGTTCAATTCAACTGTGTTTCTATTATGCTTAAAGAGGGCTACAGTGTGAAGAATAAATTAAAGGTATAAGCATGTGGGTGTAGCTTAGAAACTGGAGACTCATAAGGAAGAGAACCTTTTAAGTTTTGCTTTAGCCAACTTGATTGCAGTTGGAGATGGGGGCCGGATTTTATCTTCCCGCCCGCCACAGGAGTTGGAGCAGTTGAAGGGCAGACAATGCAAAAGTCTGTTGATCTCGGGCAGGATTTTACAGTTTTGGGGTAAGCAAAATTGTAAAATCTCACCCAGATAGTGAGTGAGAAGGCAGCTTTGCCAAGAGCAGTTGATTTAGAAGCAAAAGAGGAAACATCTCTTTCAGCTTTGCTAGAAGAAAAGCAAAATCATGGAGGAATGATTAAGAAAGCAAGTTCAGAAATCTGAAGAGCAACTAATTAAGGAAACTAGAGAAATGAAAGTAATTTCCAAGAGGTCTGAAGTTAAAGACACCAGAACAGGAAACTGTTCAGTGAAGACAAATCAAGCTGAGAAGAAGGCTGAAATACTAGAGAGATACTGGGTGGTTTTCAGGGTTGTGAAATTTTATTGCAACCCATGGAACTTGAATTGGAATAACTTTGGAAATTGGTGGTTTGATCTTGGAGCTTCTGTAAAAGCAGTTAACTAAAAACAACTAAAATGGGTGGTGTAAAATCCTGGACTGGATTTGCTATTAAAAATAGTACCGAAGGTTTGTTTAAAACTGTCCTTTGTAGATCCTGGATTGGATTTTGGAATGTAAGCTGCAAAGTATAATTATGAGAGAAGATTTTAAAGCATGTTTTTGGGATTGGAGTTTGGAAGCATCTGACAATCGTATGCCAGAACTTGTGAAGATACATTCGTAAACCTTCACCTGGGATTCAGATTGGAAAGTGTATTTGCCCACAGTTATCTTATGTGCTTTGAAGGGATCTTGTTCCTTCATGAGATCATTGTCGATGTACTTAGTAAACTGTGGTGATTCTAAAACCTGTGTGTGTGTGTGTTAAGTTAAGAGGGGAGTAAAGGCATATTGTATCATAATCCATTTTAAAAAGTTTAGTAAGAGGTTTTCCTTTAATATTAAAATTAACTAGAGATCTTGTGATTCTGTTCCTCCGTGATTTTTAAAAGCAAAGTAAAAGTTATGGTCTTCTGAGCCAAGATCCTACTCTGGATCATCCCATCCGATTATCACATCAACTGGGATCATAACAATCCTACTTTCAAATTCAAGAAAGGCCCAGAAATGATACAGAAATGAAAGCTTGTACTTTTCTATATGAAATTAAATGCTCACACAATTTTGCTAAGAAAATTACATATTTAAAAAAATCAAAGCTAGAATAAATTATCCTGGCAACAACAAGCATGCAACAATTTGAAGAAATGCCCTTTGTGCCAGTGTCACTTGATGATGAATAGGTAGAGGAACATGTTCTGCTGAGTGTAGAACTTAAAGTTTCACAACTCATTTGAACAGCTCAGCAGTGCAACTATTTTTCGCTAGCTTAAAATTATAGCATTTGTAACTGCCTGAAGTATAATTGAACAAATTATGTTATAGAACATTGCAGTGCAACTCATCAATTTATAAATTTTTCATTATAATTGTGCAAATAGATGTTGTAATAATTGCGGTGTTTGTAATTAGCATTGAAAAGGTTACCTATAATAATGCTGTTTTAAGAGGAATAATTAATCTATTTCAGAACTCAGTAACATATTTTGATTAGAATATTGTCTCAATTAACATAAGGATGCAGTATGATGCAACACTATAGAGATTCATTTCCTTTTCTCCATCAAGATCTCTCAGCTGTCTCTTTACAGATAAGCACACAATGGAGGCCAGGTGCCCCTTCTTCAAGGGGAAATAAGGAAAAAAGGCAAGAGATATGTATCTTCATTAGGGTGCTTTAGGTAGCTGAATGTGGCTTTGGAGGGACACTTGAGAGAGGGTTATCTTCCAACTCATCGGCAAGAAGCATGAGGTGCTGTCTGAGTGGAAAGGATAGGAAGAAATGGCAACATTCAGAATATAGTGCACCCATTAGGGAAAATAATTAACATTATTAAACATCATTTTTAGACTGATCTTGTTTATTTTTGAATCCTGTCATTCAGAAAGCAATGGTGAAAGGCCTCGTTTGGGTACTAAATTGGAAAAGCTGAGAAAAACCCGTGTTTGCCCGAACTCTAGTAAATTGAATTGATTCCATCACAAGATTACTCATTAGGTTTTTTTAGTTTATTTTTCTGAATGCTCACGATGTAAATAAAACAGGAAAACAGAAGCCTCCTCCCTGAACATTCTTTGGTTATTTATATTTTTAAATTTTGTAATAGAAAATCTACAATCTATTTTGAACATTGCTTCTCATATTTACTACATAGCAGTGCAAAATGGTTGCCTTACCTGAATAAGCAGCTGATTGGTCAGGTAGCAACCTATAAAATTGGTGATGTCACCACAGACCCAACAGAGCAGAAACCCCACTGATAATGCATGGTCAACCTTTGCATTCTTGTAAGACACATACATTTGGCTAAAAAGAAAAATCAAATTGGATCAATACAATTTTAATTTGGTGACATATTAAACATTTTACAACAAATTACCAATTAACGGATTCTTTAAAAAACCCCATGCAATGACTTTTCAATAGATAATTTCTCCAAATATTTTCATGCATTCATAGTTTCTGTACTAAGTTTATTCAGGTTTTCGATAAGCAAGGGCTTTATGTTTTATAATTTCTCATCAGCTTTTAATCTGTAATCAAGACGTTTCAAACTTAACCCTCCATTTACCTGTATAGTGGGTAAATAAGTGAATATGAGTGATGCAATGAGTTCTGTGCACATTCATTCTGAGCTCATATAGGAGAATACCTAATTTAATTGACAAGGTTTTTTTGATTGATTGACAAGGGAATTAAGGGTTTACGGCGAAAAAGCGGTACTGAACCACTACAGATCAGCCATGATCTTATTTGGCGGGGCAGGCTGGAGAGGCTAGATGGCCTACTCCTGCTCCTATTTCTTATGTTCTTATGTAATTATTTTGTTCCTCTGAATTTTTTTGATTTTATTTCTACAGAGAAAGAGGACTCATGCTTCAGAATACAGTATATAAACTAAGCAATTTCTAGACAATATAATTAAATTACTTGCAGATGCTGGAATCTGAAACAAAAACAGAAAATGCAAAGAAGTCTCAGCTGGTCTAATAGGATCTGTGGAGATAGAATTGGGTCAATATTTCAAGTTTGGATGACTCTTCACTCTTCATCAGAACTGAAGAAAAACTGGAAATAGAATGAGCTTATACTGTTGTGGGGCAGGGACAGGGATGCATAGAACAGTAATGGCTGAATAGAGGGCCAAGGATAGGTGAGGCTAGGAAGAGATTGACAAAGATGTTATGGACAAAGAGACAAAAGTATTATATGTGATGGTGATCATGGCTCAGAAGTGTGCTGACAGTGAAAAGGTAAGCATTGTGTCAAAGGACAACCTGGAACAAGGGTAGATGATCCTAGTGAGATGGGAGGAGGAGAGAAGTTGGTAAGAAAAAAAAGACGGAAAGCTAAATAACAGCATTTCATCTTCCAATTAGACACATTACAGCCTTCTGAACTTAACATTGAGTTCAGCAACTTCAAATGTGACCACTTTCCTCCATAGTCACCTCGCTTTATTATTTCTACCAATTAGTTTTCACTTCTTCCATCCCTTTTTAATCCCTCTTTCCATCTTTTTTCCCTTACCATCATCTCCCCTCCCTCCACCTCACAGAGCCATCTGTGACCTGTTCTAGGTTGTCACTGTGCCATATGTCAGCAAATAGAGTGAAATAGCAAGTAATCATCTTTTTAAACTCATCAAATTATTTTATTTCAAAGAATTAAAAGATTGGAGTTTTAAAATGCATTGACAGCTCTCACTTTGCTTGTTTATTGACAGTTTCAATGGGCTTTTGCATGTTTTACATGCATTCAAGTCTATTTTTACAATCCCAAAAGGCACCTAACCTTTCACAAAGGGCAAGTGACACACCTCTAAAGGTGCCATGGGACCAAAGAGAAAGGGGCACTTTACTTCTCCCAAAGAGTACCCTGACTACCCACATGAATTTATGAAGTTCAGACCTGCACCTACAAGGTCTAATTAGCGCACTGCATGTTTCAGATATACTTCACACACCAAGATCACATTTGAACAGAAGCAACTGTGAATTTCTATGGACAGCTGCTTCTACAAAATACGCATATGTGAATCCTGCCTATTCCTGTTCCTGCAAAAATGGAAGGTGTTGTGTTTTGTGGCAGGACTTCTGGATTCTACCATTCCACAGTGATAGAGGAAATCACCCTCATTGCAAAAATCTATGCCATAGAATGTTGGAGTCCATTGACTCTGTGTCTGGAATAAGCTTCGAATTACAGCCACATGAATTCCACAGAAGAATGCTGTGTAAGCATATCCATATGAGGGAGAGTTCCCAACCCATCGCGATACAATTTGAAACTTTCTAGAAGCTTGTTGAAGTTGCAAAGGTCATCTGATCCCCTTGGCAACCATCTTAACAGTTTATCAGTGTCCATTTGTAAATAAATAAAGGCCATTCCACAAGCTTCCATATTTAAAAGCCATGAATATGCCATACCTGTTACTGGACATGACAAAGGAATCAGCCCGCCAGCACTTTCTTGGGGTGGGAGAAGGGGCACAGTATACACACTGGCTAGCAATGCCTACATATCAAGGTAAAAAAAAGCCTTAAAATTTCTTTTATCAAGTTCTTCAACTCAGTTGAAATGCCAAGCATTGCCTTTAATCAAGTTCTGGCTCTTTGTTCTGAAGTGTAGCTAAAATGATGAATCGTCTGAACTTAAGCAGTCACCATCTGGAATATTTATTTTTAGTCGTCATTGCTTATGGAAGCAAAGCTTGAATAAGATTAAGCTTCTAATTCTGCCTGATTTCATGCAGACTCTTACAACTTTAGGATGAAGCAAATTCATTTCAGATGGCAAGAAGCTTCTTAATAGAGCACACTCTGGCAATAATGCCAGATTTAAGCCCAGTATAGTCTGATTAAATCAGATAAATCCATCAGAGTGACAGCTATGCCAGTCCCAGGTGTGATCAACAGCAGTTCTTCTGGTGAAGTGGATAATATGTTAAAGCATAATTGGTGTGCTATAATGTACCAGACAGCATTATAATCAAAGGTTCTGACTCATCCTTGTGATGGGAAACTCATCAATCAATGAAAAGAAAATCAATATAAACATCTGTGGTCAAAGCTGGCACTTAAATTTTAATATTAAAGTTACTCAGTAAAGAGATTTCATAGGCACTGTGATGGGATCAGTCCTAGCTCCATCACAAATTTGATTCCATGCCTTCAATGCAATGCAGTCTGCACCCAACATGGGCCACAATCCAGCTGGCCAAGCTTCTGCGTCTGATCCTCCGACTCATTGCTCAATGAAAGACCTGCAATGAACGTGTATCAGTGAGTGAATTAATCTGCTTGTGTGTCTGGGTATATGTAAGTGTGGCCGAGCCTGCGTGAGCGTGTTTGTGCGTGTGTGTGTGGCTGAGCCTATGTCAGTGGGCAAATAAACCTATGAATGTGAGTATGTATGAGTGTGGTTGAGCTTGTGCGAATGGTGAATGAGCATGTGTGTGGGTGTGTGTGTGTGTGTGGGTGCGTGCGTGTGAGAGAGAGAGAGAGAGAGTGGCTGAGCCAGAAACATACAGCAGACTGGAATAAAAAGCCAACTGCACAATGTGGCCAATGTGGATAAGTGTTAGGTGTATCAAAGCGTGTGACACCAAAACAAAAAAGCAGCAGAATCACCTCCCCCGCCCCACTGCCATTCCTCCTGCTCCCCACCAACCCCATATCCTGTCAGGTAAAAATACAAATCTCACATTCTCTGATTGCTGAAGCTATTTTCGGACCCAGGTCTCATTTCCATATGCTTTTGTTTTATTGTATTCCTCATGTTTAGTAGCTAATAAACTTTAGCTCTTTCTTTATCACAAGAAAACTTGGTTAAATTAGTTCCTTTTAAAACTTAAACATATTGGAGCTGAGAAAAGGTATTTGCAAGGGAGGATCCTTTTTGAAATAATCTTGCTGCATCCAAATGAGGGAGTTGAATAAGAAAAGGTGTCCATTCATCTCTCCTCACCTGGGATATCTATCTGGAAATTAATAAGTTCTGGCTTCTGCTAAGATCGCTCCCACAGAGAAGACAGATGATAATGAATTTGGGGACTTCCATTCAAAACAGGTGGCAACACTTATTGTCGCAAGATTGATCTTCAGGGCGATTCAATTAAAACAATATGGCTGAGCGATTTACTTCTGAAAACGTAATGGCTATGGCAGACTTTACGAGGGAACTTATCACACAAACCACAAACTAAAATCTATCATACTCATTCTATCAGTCTCTGGAAAGGACCCACAAGAGGGTGCGTTGTGTTCCACCCATGTTTTAGCATCAGCCGGCACTGAGTTATCCTCTTCCCCTTAATATACTTAGAAAATATCTGTGCCACAACCATTTTAGATTCTTCCACTAGCTGGTTTCAGTGCATGCCACAGCTCAGTTAATTGTGAGTGGCTGGATGAAATCCCAATATTTCTAATGACATGGCCAGATGGGTATTCAGGGCAGAGGAAACACAGGAATAGATCTTTCTTCCCTTGGACTTGTCACCTTCTAAGGAACAGCAACACACAGAATCTATTACTAAATGCACACTGTATAAATTACACATACCTAATTGTTGTATAATAAACATTCAGATCTGACCATCAAAAATACAAAACTCACACAATATCAATTATAGACATTAATGATGCAAAGGTAACTCTGTAAGCATTCCTTCAAAAACCGTTTAACCTTAGAACAAATAGAAGATTTACAGTACCCTTTTGTACTATCAGCAGCTATTATTTTACACTAGCTAATGGCACCACAGCAACAAATAGCTTTTGTGATAAATGTGTCTCAACTTCTACAATCAAATCAATGTACTTTTAGAATATTAGAAAATTAATCAACATAATAAAATTCATGATTAAAAACATGCAGCAGTGCTGGAATAAAGTATGGATCCGGTAAAAACTTACGGTAGAGCAGCAAAAAGAAAACAGCAGATTGAGGTAAGTCCTAGGACTGCACTCCAGAATTCCCACAAATTCTGTACACATTCTTCCATCACGGAGGATATCCATGTTTCATTCCCACATAATAGACCGTTTCTTTCCACAGTGATGTTGGATTCATGGTTGTTCCTTAGAAGCTGGGGTAAAACTCTCATAATATAATACAGCGAAACTGGATCTAGGTGACTGGAGTATCCTGGACCAGGAACTTGCAACTGGAACTCCCCTCTTTATGGTGGGCACTGAGGTCTTATCAGCTGAACAGATCCTGGTGCAGTTTCAACATGAGTCACCCTAAAAAACACAGCTCTGCATTAGTTCAGTCTGAAATTTAACTTGATTAAAATGTTTTTAAATGAAAAATCACCATAAATCATCAAGGAACCGAATGGTCTAATCCTGCTCCAAAAAAACACAGAATCCTTACTATGCAGAAGGAGGCCATTCAGCCCATCAAGGCTGCACTGACAACAATCCCATCAGGCCCTACCCCCAAATCGTATTTCCACTGCTAATCCCCCTTACTCTAAAGGCCAATCAACCTAACCTGCACATTTTGAGAGTGTGGGAGGAAACTGGAGCTCCCAGAGGAAACCCACGCAGACATAGAGAGAATGTGCACAGACTGTCATCCAAGGCTAGAACCAAACCAGTGTCCCTGGTGCTCTGAGGCAATAGTGCTAACCATTGTGCTGCCTTAAATATAGAGAGGGAACCTTCCCTCACAGAGATGAACAAGAATACTTAAAAATCCTGTTTAAAATTTCTTCTTTAAAACTACATAGAAAAATCATAACACAAAACAACAATTTAACACAATATAATATCTAGTTATATTTATTTTTCACTCTCAAATTGACTTAATTCCATGTGCCTTGCACCGCTCTCATACTCATTCCTTCCAAGACTTTCCAGCCCATTATGAATCATAGAAAAATCATAAAAACCCTACAGTACAGAAAGAGCCCATTTGGCCCATCAAGTCTGCACTGATCACAATCCCACCCAGGCACTACCCCCATGCCCCTATATATTTACCCACTAATCCCTCTAACCTACACATCTCAGGACACTAAGGACATTGTTTTATAGCATGGCCAATCAATCTAACCCTTTGGACTGTGCGAGGAAACCAGAGCATCCGGAGGAAACTCATGCAGACAGAGGAGAATGTGCAAACTCCACACAGACAGTGACCCAAGCCAGGAATCGAACCCAGGTCCCTGGAGATGTGAAGCAGCACTGCTAACCAGTGTGCTACTGTGCCGCCCATATGGAAAGCTGACAAGGGCCTGGAGATTTGCTGAGTTGGAATGACTTATCCAAAATGGTGCCAGGGCTCCAAATCCCAGAGTCCTCTCCTGATCTTTGGCAGAAACCAACATGGGTTGATAAGGCTTCCAATTTCAACTGGTCTCACCACATAACAAATGTCTGCTTACATACATAAGCCACATTCTCCAGCTTAGCATTGCTTGGTGCATGCGTGCGTGTGTGTGTGGGGTTGGTGGTTGCAGGGGAGATTGTGTAGCAGAGGGCAGGGAGCAGTTGGGTGGGCCTGGCATTTGGTCCTGTCAATTCAAGATGGCATGTTGTGGTCCTGATTACAGTTGACCTTCTCCCACTGAGTCACACTGGTCTGCCATGGCAGTATGCAGCTGTGAGACAAGGCTCAACTGAACGGCCACAGCTTGAAAAGTAGGTGGAAAGAGGGTAGGCAGAAGGGCAGAGACTCTGCATGTGTGTATATCAGTCATCCCCTGAAGCATAATGCTGCAATGGACTCAGTACACAATATCATCAGTTACTGATAGCTTCCTGGCACTATTATCTCCATGTACTATGTCTCGTGAAGCTTGTCCAGCCCGAAATTTGGTCAGCATGCTCTTTCATAGGTGGACAGGCAGGTGTGCTTACATCTTTTCCTGTGGCATGCCTGTGATGGGTCATTTCTTCCAGCATCAGCAACTATTTGGATAATTGTTAGAGTTTGTGCTCACCTGAGTCTTGATTGATGTCTCCTTCTTGGACCAGCAGAGTGAACTGTGGAGTGAACAGCAAACATTGAACTATTCTGAGCAGTTTCAGCAGTCAGAAAATTTCTCAATTCCACGCAGACCCCTCAGAAGTGAAAATCCAGGCCAAGAAACCAGCTTTAATCAATCATTTTGTTAGCACATTCTAGACTCTCAATAATTAATGTAAAAATATTTTTCCAATATTCCTTTCTAAATGTCATTTAAGCTTAAATCTATGTAGCCTGTATCACTGGAATTATTATTCTATCTACCTGTTTCATCCCTTGATAATTTTAAATACCTATCAATTCACTTTGTGATTGTCTCCATTTCACTAAAAGTAGTCTTTTTTTTTCTTTTTTTATTTCTTCCAGCAAGGCAGCCTTTAGCCCTCAAGTCAAAAAGGCCAGATATGTTTTTCACGGACTGCGTTGGGACTCATGCTGGCACATTGGATGAGGAATAGGACAAAATAAAAATACACGTGAACCAACGTTACTGTTCCTGATTGCTATTAGGTAAATCCTGTTTGGAAATGTGAGTACTTGAGCGGAACCAGTCTCAACTTTGCCTTGTGTTTGAGCCAACAGATGATAAATGAGCATTGGTACAAGGACACAGTGAAAGCCTGCATCACAGTTACGTGGCATCCTCACAGATTGTGACTGTCATACATTTTCCCATCTCTGCTCTATATCCTTTAACATAGTTGGCCATTCCATCTTCCTCCAATATCTCCCATCTATTTTAAAAAACTATGGGATTCCCCACATTTAGTTCCATTCTCACTTATCCACAGTATTTGTCACATGGTGGCACAGTGATTAGTGCTGCTGCCTCACAACATCAGGGAGCTGGGTTCGATTCCCGGCTTGGGCCACTATCTGTGTGGATCTGCATGTTCTCCATTGTGCCTGCATGGTTTCCTCTGGTGCTCCAGTTTCTTCCCATAGTCTAAAAGACGTGCTGGTTAGGTGCATTGACATGAACTGGCGCTTGTGTATGACGACTAGTAGAATTTCACAGTATCTTCATTGCAGTTAATGTAAGCCTACTTATGACTAATAAACAAACTTTTTTTTTTAAACAACTCTGCTTTCGCTATTATTGTGAGAATTCTTTGAGATTTGTTGTTCCGTTTCTTCACCTACAAGGAACTACAAATGGTCGTGAATGTAGCCCAATCCATTTGCAAACCAGTCTCCCATCCATTGAATCCGAGAATGGAACTAAATGTGGGGAATCCCACTGTGTTTTAAAACAGATGGGAGAAGTTGGGGGAAGATGAAATGGCCAACCACGTCAAAGGATATAGACTGGAGATGGGAAAATGCACAATAGTCACAATCATAGGAGATGCCATTTTGCAAATTCCTGCTGCCTCGGAAAAGCAGCCAGCAAAATTAAGGACCCTATGCACACCAGACATACTCTCTTCTTCCGTCAAGAAAATGATACGAAAGTCTGAGGTCATATACCAACCAACTCAGTTGCTGTTAGACTTTTGAATGGACCCACCTTACGTTAAGTTGATAGACAATCTTAGTCATAGCACCAATGTGAGACTGGAAACTCATGTAAGGATTAAATATGACTGCAAGGTTACAAACAGTGATTTACTCTCCAACCGTTACCAGGAAGAGGGATGTTGTCAACAGACTTTGTAGTAAAGACTGAATATTTAATTGGAGGAGATTACTCTTCATCCAGTATGAGGTGTCAGACAAGCAATCTGACAATATAGGACTGAGAGGAAGTGGTGAGGTTGAGCTGGGTGTCATCAGCTACACATGAAAACGGATGATCTGATTTTGTATGGTGATGCTGAGGGGAAGGGTGCGGATGAGAAACAGAAAGGGAAAATGTTATCTCCAAGAAAATGAAGAGAAGCCATTGCAGGATATCTTTTGGCTCCAATTAAATGGGTAAAAGTTAAACCAGCTGAGAGCAATCCCAATCAGCTGACAACAATCTAAAAATGTTGGAGGAAGATAGCAGCATAGAAAATAGGACAGGTAGGTCATTCGGCCCTTTAAGCCCGCTCTGCTTTTCATTTTAATCACACCCACGCCATCAGGAACATCCTTCCTGCATTTATCCTATCTAGTCCTTTTAGAAGTTTATAGATTTTTATGAAATCCTCCCCTCATTTTTCTAAACTCCAGCGAATATAATTTTAACTAACTCAATCTCTCCTCATACGTCAATCCTGCCATTCCAGGACTCAATCTGGGAAACCTTTGCTGCAGTCCCTCTAGACACAGAGTTCAATACCATTTGTAGTCCCTCAAATACTGAAACACTCTTTACAAAAGGACTTTTTTTGCAGCAAAGGAACACTCACGAAACATAAATTCAACTTGGTAATGATGACCACTTTATGAATCATGGTGAAATGAGGCAAATTAAAATCTGATAAAGTTTATTTATTATTCCCTTTGTTAAGGCTTACATTAACACTGCAGTATAGTTACTGTGAAATTCCCCTAGTTGCCACACGTTGGTGCCTGTTCAGGTCAATGCACATAACCAGCACATCTTTCAGAATGTGGAAGGAAACCAGAGCACCTGGAGGAAACCCACACAGACATGGGAAGAACGTGCAGATTCCACACAGACAGTGACCCAAGCCAAACTGAACTCGGGTTCCCGGCAGCAGTGTTAGCCATTGGCTCTATCAACATCAGCTGTTCAATTGTACACAATGCTTACATGTACAGGGACCTCCTATTCATGTTTATTTGATTCTGTACAAGAACATAGGATGGTACAGTAGTTAGCACTGCTGCTTCACAACTCCAGGGACTCGGGTTCACTTCCAGCCTCGGTTCACTGTGCAAACTGCACACATTCTCCCTCTGCACACAGACATTCTGCCTGTGTCTATGTAGGTTTCGTCCAGGTGCTCTGGTTTTCTCTCACAGTCCAAACATGTGCAGGTTAAATTGATTGGCCATGCTAAATTGACCTTGGTGTCAGGAGGATTGGCAGGATAGGTAAGGTTATGGGAGAGGACCCTGGGTGGGATTGTGGTTGGTGCAGACTCAATGTGCTGAAAGGCCTCCTTCTTCACTTTAAGGATTTTATGAACACTACAAATCAAATGTAAAGAAAACATTTGGTCAAAACATCATTGATTGGGATTCTTTCTTGGGAATGTATATCAGGATATATAGCTGCTTTAAATAAATGCATTAAAGCTTTATTTATGGAGTGTCACATCTAATGAACTAATACCACAAAAACAATAAGCACATACAAGGGGGAGCACATATCAATTTACTCTATATTTAATAAAATCATGTGGAGCCCCTGCTTCTTATTTTACTGACTGCTACAAAAATGAATTATTTGAATGTTATAAACATTGATTAACGTTTCTCCCCCTTTCCTTCGCAGATGCATATAGGAAATTAATTTTTCCACTGAGGTGGCGGGCATAGTTTCCACTGATTAGTGGCTAGAATGTCACAAAGGTGGCAGAGTCTACTTTATATCTCTCATCAAATATTGCCATCATTCGAAGGGAAAAGCCAGTGAAGCTAATCTTGCTCAACCTAGTGCTCAGCAATTACAATATGAACTAGGAGGGGAAGCCTTACAACACCAGGGAGCTTACAACACCCTTTTCACACATGATGCACAATTCCAGTGGATGAATACACAAAGCTGGAATGCTTAAGCTCAAACAGGTGTTTGCAAATGATTTGCCAATAACCCAGAATTGCTGCAATCACATCTTCAGAATTATTTCCTGGCCTATCTTGATTGGATTTAAGGTGTACACCACTTGTTGTAATTGCCCATATAAATCAACATCCAGACCAAGTGTTCCAGAGTAAGAAGAAAGAAACTTCAAAGGTTCTGGGCAAACAGTTTTTTTCCCCTCTGTTAGATTCCTGCGAACCTTTCCATCAATTCTCATTTTCTTGGCCTCAGCACCATCAATGGTCTCAATAGGTTTTACACAGTAAGAAGTCTTACATCACCAGGTTAAAGTCCAACAGGTTTATTTGATAGTAAACACCACATGCTTTCAGAACACTATTCCTTCACCAGGTGACGAAGGAACAGCGTTCTTCATCTGACGAAGGAACAACGTTCCAAACGTTTGTGGCATTTACTATCAAATAAATCTGTTGGACTTTAATCTGGTGTTGTGAAACTTCTCACTGTGTTTACCCCAGTCCAACACCAGCATCTCCGCACTCAATGGGTTGTTACAGGGAATCCCGAGGACCAACAAACGAACATTTAGACTTCACGACAGGTGTTTTGTACCCACCTGCTAGCATTTGCATATCCGCTTTTGCAAATAGAAGTAAATATGCCTTACTTTGGTATACGATTCATGCACACAAAGGGTCCAACTCTGAAGGTGGAATGTTTAAAAACAAGCCCAATGTCATGGACACGTGCAAAGGGTTCATAACAATTGTACTGGATGGCTGTTCAAAAGCAACTCAATCACAGCACATCATAGAACCATAGAATCCCTTCAATGCAGGAGGCCATTTGGCCCATCGAGGCTGCACTGCCAACAATTCCAACAAAGCCTTATCCCCGCATATTTACCCTGCTGATCCCCCTCAACTACAAATCTTGGGACACTAAGGGGCAATTAAGCATGGCCAATCCACTGAACCTGTACACCTTTGGAGTGTGGGAGGAAACCGGAGCAACCCCACGCAGAAAGGGGAGAATGTGCAAACTCCACACAGACAGCCATGCTTTAACTGGTATTGCATGGAAGAAAGATTTGTCACGCAATAATCAGCCAACCAATCAAACTGTCACCAACTAAACTTGCAATGTCACACTGAGCAGAGACAACACAAAGGAAATAAAAATAATGCTGTGAATTACGATGATACACTGCCTGGAAGAGCAGCTGAGGCAGATTTAATAATAACTTTCAAGGAGAGCCGGAGAAATAGTTTGAGCGAAAACGTGGAGGGGCATGTGGAAACAGCAGGGAATGGAATGAATTAAAGGTCTCCATTAAAAAGCTGGCACAAGCAAGATGGGCCAAACAGCTTGCTTGTGCATTATACAGAGTTGATGAGAACTGATAACTGCCAGTGACAATACTGCTCAGCTGCTGCCTTAGCCTGCCACCACCTTGTACCAGGTATGCTGCAATGTTTCTGAGGCAGTAGAACAAACAGAGATCCTCTTTGCAATCACTGCACAGAGCATTACCTCCACTTCAGCATCAAGCCAGTACTCAGCTGCTCCATCACTTACCTGCAGAATTACACTTGTAGATCGGGTCACCCTTCAGTTCTTCTTCTCAAGAGAGATAGAAAACTTTGCATTTATATAGCATCTTCCATGACCACAAGATGTTCCAAATGTTTACAGTGCATCAGGCTCTTTTGGAAGCACTGATACTATTATAATTTCAGAGAAGTGGTAGTGTAACTAACAACAGGAAGTTCTCACAAACAACAATGAGACAATGACCAGATCACCTATCGATTAAGTGATAAATATTGGCCAGGATACTAGTGATTACTTCACCAAAGTGTGATGGGAATCTTTACATCTGAGAAGTCAGATTGGGCCTCAGTCTAACAACTCAACTAAAAGACATCATCTCAAACAGTACAGCTCTGGAGTTTCAGCCCTGATGTTTTGCGCTCCAATTCTGGAGTAGGACTTCAACCCACAACCCTTTGACTCTGAGGCAAGAATGCTATCAATTGAACCCCATTTGACATTTTTGCACTTTTTCAGTTCAGTTAAAAGACTTCTAGAATTTTTGTTGCTTTATTGTATCATTTTCTTTTAATTATCCAGTTCCTCTTGAATTTCACCAGCACCCAGAATCGTAGAATGGTTACAGCACAGAAACAGGCCATTCAGCCTGTCCTTACGATGCCAGTTCTCTGCCTTATCTTTTCCGATATCTTTCCCTGTAACATTGCAACTTTTTTCTCTTCAGATAATTACCTAATTCTCTTTCAAAGTCTTTAATTGAATTGCTGTCCACCATACTTTCAGGCAGTGCATTCCAAATTCTAAGCATTCACTGTACAATAAGATTTTTCTCAAATCTTCTTTATTTCTTTTGCCAATCACCTTAAATCTCTGTCTTCATTTTTAAGATCCTTTCACCAATATAAACACTTTCTCCCTATCTACTTTGTTCATGATTTTGAAAACCTCTGTCAAATCTGACTTAATCTTCTCTAGGGAAAGTAGCCCAAGATGATCCAATCTATCCAAGTAACTGAAGTTTCTTATCCCTGAATCCACTTTTGTGAATCTTTTATATAGGTTTATCATAACTTCCTTGCTTTTGTCTTCTAAACACCTATCAATAAAGTGACTACTAATTTTCTGCTCATGCCACTATTTTGCTCCCTACATGTGCCCAGATGAAAAATTATGACCCAGGAGAATGAGGACAAAACTGACACTTTATCATTCTGGCAAAATTGCCATTTCCTGCCAAACGTTTAGAATAAATTGATGGTTTAAAAGAATACAAAACATATTTGATGCTCTTATTTGCAAATACTACCAGATCTCAAGTAGGAAACACAATTTATCCTGACAGATTTTTGAAGGATGCTAAATTCTATACCCGTTTCAAAATAAAAGAAGAAGAAATGGCCAGAAAACTGTTGATTATTTTCTCCTCTGCTGTTTATAAGCTTTCTTCTGTAATCTGCTTAGTGCTCGTAAACAGAAATCAGGGTCATTATGTCGGAGGTCATCATGCAACAGTAATTACTTCATCTATACAGGCTCCTGGTGACGCAATGAAGTCAATGCCAAGCTTACAAGTACTGGAAATAAAACAAGCCATATGAAACATGCTGATATCCTTGCAGTTCTTTTCTTCCTCTATTC
Source organism: Sphyrna mokarran (assembly GCA_024679065.1). NCBI lineage: Eukaryota > Metazoa > Chordata > Chondrichthyes > Carcharhiniformes > Carcharhinidae > Sphyrna > Sphyrna mokarran. The sequence goes on along the minus strand of JAGIQG010000003.1, from coordinate 41,391,718 downwards.
CCCCTCTCCTGGAGAGCTTTTATCGTGGTACAGTCTCAAATATGATCACCTTCCATTCTTTGCGTATATCAAGATAAAAAGTGCATGCAAGCTATTCAATTAGAACAAGCTGAGCTTGTTCCCTCAATGTTTTCCTTGGGAATTTGAGGCTGTGGGTTCAGTACTCATATTTGACTGACCGAGTAACAAGAGGAACTGAGGTTTGAAAGGTGTGGGGTATTTTCAATAACAGGAGGAAACTAAAAGGTAGAAAATATTACCTTAAGCAGCCTAGATTAGAAAAATCCACCTATCCACTTCATGCTTAGACAATGCTTTTTGATAGGGTATTAACTTAGAACTAAAGTTTAAACAACTTGGAAGGGGAAAAGCTTGCTTTCCCCTGTAGGCATCTCCTTCTATTATATATGCTGATACTGATCTATAATTGGCCACCAGGAAGTACTTCAAATCACACTGAGTAATTTTACTTCTTGTAAAGGCAGTTGTTCCCTCCCGCACCAGCACAAGAAGGATCAGTAACACACTTGGTAACTTGAGCTTTTGGCAATGTTGAAAGGCCAGTGATATTGGTTGGAACACCCTTTAACAATTTCCCACAATTTTAGAAAAATCTCAATGTGTGTAAAAACAGACAGTCAATCCCATATCATCTATGCACAAGTCCATACTCCAATTCTTCACAGCAATTCCCTCTTTTAAAATTTACAAATTGTTCCTAGGAACAAAAACTTTTGCGCAGACAGAATACAAGAAATCAGTAAATATGCTTCAAAAATTCTGTTACTTATTCTTTCTCGAATGTATTTTCTTTTGTTGTGAGGTTTCATATACTTTAAATATTTTTATAGCCACATTAGCCAAAATACTATTATGCAGATCGGAAGAGACATAGAAAATATAACCATTTGAAATGCTTCAAAAGTGACTTCAAAATTACTAAACCAGCTTGTGAATTTTAATCTACAGAATGTGGAATTTGGTATGAAGTCAACAATACTATCAACACACTTTCTCCTCAATAAAAGATATTGTTTGACCATTTTGTTCACATGCCCCTCAAAAACTATTATCTTCAGCTTCACATTGAATTATCAGAAATAAGTGATCCAAAAAGTATTGTAATATTCGAGACGTTAGAAATTAAAATACAATCTGAAAAATTCTGAACGGATAGTTTCCATTGACTATTTTCATAGATCTGATATGAGCTCCTAATAACTTAAACTGAAACTCCGAGCAAAGAACAGAAAATGCAAATTCTGAGAGTTTCATTTCATAGAATCCCTACAATACAGATGGAGTCCATTCAGCCCATCAAGTCTATGTCGACTCCCTGACAGAGTATCTTACCCAGGCCTCTTCCCCAACCCTATCCTCATCACTCTAAATATTTACCATGGCCAATCTTAATCTACACATTTTTGGACTATGGGAGGAAACTGGAGCGCACGAAGGAAACCCATGCAGACACAGGGAGAACATGCAAACTCTACACAGATAGTCACCCAAGATTGGAATTGAACCCTGGTCCCTGGCACTGTGAGGCAGCATTGCTAACAACCGCGTGAACATGCCAATCCTTTTCACCAATATATTTAAATTTCTACTTGATATTTGTGATTTTATGATGTTAGCACTTTCATTTAAATAATGTGTTCTGTGAAGAATACTGAATGTGGAGAATGAAAAACACAAAATGCTGGCAATGTGAATAGATTTCAATTCATAGACTAATATGCAGCTTCAGAAAATTTCACAATGGGCTGTGCAACAGTATCAATTCACCTTATACTGAGGACAATTAAATCCACCCAAGTCTTCAGTGAGTCAAATGATACATTTGTTGAGCATTTAATTCTGCTGCTTGAAGTTGAGAAGCAAGTGATGACTAAATTAGACAGTGGGTGAAAGATGTACTAAGAAGAACAATTCATTGCAAAAAGGATACAAATTACTCACCATCAATTTTTTGAAGGATTGCAAAATTGTTTCTGTTAAATATAAGCTCACTTTGGAGATTACATCCAACCTATATTGAAACAAACAAGTAGTGAATGTTGCAAAGTGGAAAATAGGAATTCACAAGACACAATACTTCCCTATGTCACAATCTGTTTTGAAATGACATATTGTGTTGGCACTGAAGATAAGTGACATATTCTTGACTTCTGGACTACAGATATGCAAATGCATCCAAAGGATAAGTGTGACTTATTGCATGGAAGAGCCCATCCTCTAAGACATCATGGAAATGAAGCAGTTATTTTTCTTAGAAAAAGACAAAACAAATACAGATAAAAGAAGCTGCTTGGCTTTCTAATATTTTTATCAACAATTCAAGTGCGAAAAAGTAAATCACATCAGTTAATTGCATCTTGATTAGATTTAAGGTTTTGATCTCCAATAAGAGATACAAGAAAGGTTAGGGGACATTATTTTACAGAGGGACAGTGTTGAAGCATGAAAAGTTTTATTATTGGGGGCAGTTGCTGTAGAAGCAGTTGCATCTTTTAATGGAAAATTGGATAAAATATTTGAAGCAAATGAAGATACAAAGCAATGAAAAGAAAGTAGAGCCTAGGGATTTGACTGCAAAGACTTGATATACCAAATTGTATCCTGGGCTGTAAGTGGTTAGAGAATTTGCTATTTTAGTCATTTCGTGCTTGTCAAACTGTGTGTTAAAAACACAGTTATAGTGATTGAATTATTTTCTTCAGGGTGAAATGATGGGGGTTTGTGAGAAAGATAGAACAATAATCATGGGTGATTTTAAGCTACATGTAGATTGCACAAGTAATATTGTCAAAGGTATCAGGATGGTACTGTACAATGAGACAGAATTAATTAATGACCTCATATTGAAGGCATAATTAGATAGCAGAGATCATAACATTTGGTTTGAGGAAAAGAAGGGTGAATCAAAACTAATGTTTTATACTTAAATTAGGGCAGGACTGGTGCGTGAAGGCAGAACTGGCAAAGGTAAGCTGGCAACTTAGATTAAGGAATAGATCAATAGAGATGTATTGGCAGACATTTACGGAAATATTTTAGAATACTCAAAAAAGGTACAGTCTAGTGAGAAAAAAAGTCTCTAAGAAAGGGCACTCCATCCATGGCTAAGTAAGAAAGTTAAAGATAGTATCAAATTGAAAGAAAAAGCATGAGGATAAGTGGTTGGTCAGAAGATTGGACAAAATACAAAAAACAGCAGTCTGACTAAAGGTTACCGAGGAGGGAGAAATTTGATTACAAGAGAATGCTAGCTCGAAATATAAAAACAGACAGCAAGAGTTTCTACAGATATTTTAAAAGGAAAAGAGTAAAGTGATTATTGGTCCTCTAGAAAGTGAGTCTGGGAAATTAATGATGGAAAATAAGGAAATAATGAATGAACTGAACAGATACTTTGCATTTTTATACAAATATAAAAATAGTATATATATTTGTATACTATAGAGGATACAAATAACATCTCAGAAATAATTGAGAATCAGGATACTAAAAGGAAAGAGAATTTAAAACAACTATAATCACAATCAAAGAGCAGCACAGTGGTTAGCACTGCTGCCTCACAGTGTCAGGGATCCAGGTTCAATTCCAGCCTTGGGTGATTGTACAAATTCCACACAGACCTCCCCCTGTCTGTCTGTGTGTTTCCTCTGGGTGTTCCAGTTTCCTCCCACAGTCTAAAGATGTGCTTGTTAGTTGGATTCACTATGTTAAATTGCCCCTTAGTGTCTAAAGATGCGTAGGTTAAATGGGCATGATTATAAGGGGACTGCCTGTGTTGGATATGGAGAGTCAATACAGACTTGATGGTTCAAATGGCCATTCTCTGCTCTGATGGGATTCTATGATTCTAAGGAGGAAACATCTTTTTATCATCCATCCTGGCAAGTTCCCTCTGGAGCTTCCAGTAAGACCACTGCTCATTCTTCTGAACTCCAATGGATACAGGTTCAGACTTTCTTATCTCTCTTCATAAGATAACCCCTAAACCTTTATTAATTTATTTTATTCAAGAGTTATGATAGGTTTTATAAAAAAAAGATAAACCTTCTTCCCAATTTGGTAGCAAAGTAATATAATAAACTTCAATAACATGTGTCTTTTGCATAGGTTATCCTGATTATTTTTCTCCTTCCTATTTCAAACAGCACATCCTTTGGCTGTTTCTGATAGAGTACTGTCCATATTCAACTAGCTCGTGCTTGCTAAACTCAGAACATAATGTTCCATGTTAGGTTTGATTCCATGAGTGGACTGCACTTGCTGAGCAATCTGAAGTGCCAAGAACATAGAACATAGAACATAGAACAATACAGCACAGAACAGGCCCTTCGGCCTTCGATGTTGTGCCGACCAAAATAAAAAGCAATGCCCCTCCAAACTAAACCATTCCCTTCTCTTCCATATACTTATCAATTAACCTCTTAAACGCCACCAAACTTGGCGCATCTACAACAGCTGCAGGCAGGGCATTCCACTCCCTAATCACTCTTTGAGTAAAGAACCTACCTCTGATATCCGTCCTATAACTCATACCCCTTAATTTAAAGCTGTGTCCCCTCGTGCTAGCTTTCTCCATCCTAGGAAAAAGGCTATCACTGTCCACCCTATCTAAACCTCTAATCATCTTATATGCTTCAATAAGATCCCCTCTTAGCCGCCTCCTTTCTAACGAAAACAACCTCAAATCCTTCAACCTCTCTTCATAGGACCTGCCCTCCATACCAGGCAACATCCTGGTAAACCTCCTCTGTACCCTCTCCAATGCCTCCACATCTTTCTTATAATGTGGCGACCAGAACTGCACACAATACTCCAAGTGCGGCCGCACTAGAGTTTTGTACAGTTGCAACATGATGCTGCGGCTCCTAAATTCAATCCCCCTACCAATAAAAGCTAAGACTCCATATGCCTTCTTAACAACTTTATCCACTTGACTGCCTACTTTCAGGGATTAACATGAACTACATGAATAATTAATTTTAAGATCAGTAGGCTTTGTAATCACTTGTGCGAGCTAGAATTTACATATATTCACATGCAAAGACCTGTCCTCTGCAGGCAAAAGGAATATGTCCAGGCATTGTGTCTTTTTAAAAAATTAAACAAAAGCATGGGGGACAAAGCTCTCTAGTGCATTCCCCATGATAGTACCTTGACCAATCAGCATCCTTTTCTCAATACTAATTCCTGTCCCCGTTCACATTCCTGTGTCTGAAATTGATGTCTGCAATATAAAAACTTTTGTCAACCTGTTTCTTTTTTCAGCAAACACTCAATGCAAAGACTATTTCAAACTGATGTAATAATTCTCCATTGTCACATCCCTTGTTTATTATCTAGGGCAATCAGGGATGCTAAGCAATTCAGCATCTTGCCACATGTAGCCAATGAATATTGATATCCAATGTTCTGGGATCAATTCTCATGGCCATGGTTTTTTTCAGGCGACTGGTGGTATGTCTCAGGGTTCGGTCCTGGGAGAACTTTCCACAATATAAATTAACAATTTAAAAGAAGCAACTGAAGGCACTATTGCCAAGTTTGCAAATGAAACAAAGATATGTGGAGGGATAGGAAGCAGGAAGGCTGCAGAAGGACTTGTACAGGATAAGAGAGTGGGCAAAGAAGTAGCAGATGGAATATAGTGTGGAAAAGGGTGAGGTTATGCATTTTGGAAGGAGGAATAGACTATTTTCTAAATGGGGAAATATCAGGAAATCTGAAGCACAAAGGGCTTGTTCAAGATTTTCTTAAGATTAATGTGTAAATTCAGTAGGCAGTTAAAAAGGCAAATGCAATGTTAGCATTCGTGTGGAGAAGGCTTGAATACAAGAACAGGGATTACTTCTAAGGCTGTATAAGTCTCAAGTCAGACCCCATTTGGAATATTCTGAGCAGTTTTGGGCCCCGAATCTCAGGAAGGATGTGCTGGCCTTGGAAAGGATCAAGATGAGGTTCATAAGAATGATCCCTGGAATGAAGAGCTTGTCATCTGAGGAATGGTTGAGGACTCTGGATCTGTACTAGAAGGATAAAGGGGATCTTATTGAAACTTACAGGATATTGCAAGGCCTGGATAGAGTTTGATTTTTTTGATTTGATTTTTTATTGTCACATATATTAACATACAATGAAAAGTATTGTTTCTTGTGCGTTATACAAATCATACCGTTCATAGAGAAAGAAAGGAGAAAGTGCAGAATGTAGTTACAGTCATTGCTAGGATGTAGAGAAAGATCAACTTAATGCAAGGTATGTCCATTCAAAAGCCTGACAGCAACGGGGAAGAAGCTGTTATTGATTCGGTTAGTATATGACCTCAGATTTTTGTATCTTTATCCCGATGGTAGAAAGTGGAAGAGAGAATGTCTTGGGTGTGTGAGGTCCTTAATTATGCTGGCTGCTTTGCTGAGGCAGCAGGAAGTATAGACAGAGTCACTGGATGGAAGGCTGGTTTGTATGATGGATTGGGCTACATTTACGACCTTTTGTAGTTTCGTGCAGTCTTGAGCACAGCAGGAGCCATAACAAACTGTGATATAACAAAAAAGAATACTTTTTATGATGCATCTGTAAAAGTTGGTGAGAGTCATAACTGACATGCCAAATTTCTTAGTCATCTGAGAAAGTAGATGCATGGAAAGTGGACATGAAGAGGATGTTTCCACTAGTAGGAAAAATTCGAACCAGAGGGCACAATGTCAGACTAAAGAGATGATCCTTTTTAAACAGATTTGAAGAAGAGTTTCTTCAGCCAGAGAATGGTGAATCTGTGGAACTCTTTGCTGCAGAAGGCTGTGAAGGCCAGATCATTGAAGTCTTTAAGACAGAGATAGATGGATTCTTGATTAATAAGGGGTTTAGGGGTTATGGGGAAAAGGCAGGAGTATGGAGATGAGAAAAATATCTTCTATGATTGAATAGCAGAGCAGACTTGATGGGCTGAGTGGGCTAATTCTGCTCCTATGTCTTATGGTCCAATAAGAACAGGAAAGAGCAAAAACCTACACTCTTGAGGCAATTAAGTTTCAAATATGGCAACATGTGCATTAATCCAAGAATCAGCTAACATACTGAGGACTGGGGCTCAAATCTTGCCAGGGCAGGTGGTGGAATTTGAATTCAAAGCATAATATCTGGAATTAATAATTTACTGATGACCATGAAACCATTATTGATTATCTAAAAACTCTTCTGGCTCACTAATGTCCCCTAGGGAAGGAAATCTGCTATCCTTCCCCGTTCTAGCCTACATATGACTCCAGAGTCACAGCAATATGGTTGACTCTCAACTACCCTTTGAAATGGTCTACTCTATCTAAGGGCAACCAGGGATGGGCAATAAATGCTGGCCAGCCAGCGACACTTCAAATGAATAAAAAATAACATCAGCTGTAATATATTCTTGTGCCCAGACTATTGTGTTTGAACATCATCACTAGGACTCCTTTGTTGAAAATAATGCTCAAACACGTGGGACAGGATTTTCTGGTCGCGATTGCTCCAAAACTGGAAAATCCTGCCCAAGATCAACGGACCTTGACATGGTCTCTCTTAGAGGGAGCAGTTAATCTTTTGTGAGCTGAATAGTCACTGACAATTAGAATGTAAGTCATTTGAGGGCTGTGACACAGTCTTGATTAATCCCAGTCAGGATTTTGAAGGCACCATTTCCTACTCAATAGTTGCAGTTATCTCATCATGAAACAATTATAGAGTTGTGATTAGGTTTCTTGAATGCATCCATGGATCCTTGGTGATTTGAATCAAATGTCCCTGCAGGTTGATGAAAACATGAATTTCTGATGTTGCTCTTGGCATTCTGCTTGGATTGTCTGGCAACAAAGACCATACCAGAGGTTTTTTTGGGATATTCTATAACCACAGAGTCTCTCCACCACAGGAAATAGGCTCAATACTTTTCATAGCATGATCTACCCCAATCTTGATGGTAGTTAATTTTAATCACATTCCTGAAGTCGTGGGGCAGCAAAATGGGGAGTACTTTTTCCTCCCAAATCCATCAGACCAAAGAATGGGGTTCTGATGGAAGCAAAAGCCCCCCAGCTTTGCAGACTACAGCTGAAATACTTCTGGGGTATCAGACATTGTTGTTTTCCATTTATTTGATTGCTTATTCAGCTCACCCATTTATACTCATTTACCAATAAATTCTACCACAGAGTACTGGGGGACTACAGAATACAGCCACCACTCTGGATTCACAGTTGATGAGTTGTTCAAAATATTTTTATCAGGATAGATGGATGGCGCTGTCATCCTTAAGATGAAAAACACCACCCTACGAGTGAAGTGAATGCAATGGATTTTAGTCTACAGATGACTATAGTGGCTGCAAAAAAGGCTTGCAGGTCATGATGATCAGCTCATTGCTGGAGTTTTCAGGCTTTACTCTTTATCCCCACCACATGCGCTTCATCTTCTAGGTTTGTCTTTCAGCTAATGGAAAGCTGCGTTCTTGACTTACAACTTTTGGTGATTCAGGTAGGCAACTAAGGTTGCTCATTTTTCTTCCAGGAGGGGGGAATTTTCTCATCCTGCCTGCCACGGGAATTGTAGCAGGTGGAAGGGTAGAGGGGGATCAGAGCATGTCAAGGTCCGTTGATCTTGGGGATTTTCCAGTTTTGGGGCAGTCGCGGTCAGAAAATCCTGCCCCACATGTTTGAGCATTATTTTCAACAAAGGAGTCCTAGTGACGATGTTCAAACATAATAGTCTGGGCACAAGAATATACTACAGCTGATGTATTTTTTTATTCATTTGAGGGACATGGGTGTCATTGACAGGCCAGCATTTATTGCCCATTCCTAATCACCCTTGAATGGAGGAGTTTGCTAGGCCATTTCAGAGGGCAGTTGAGAGTCAATCACATTGCTGTGGCTCTGGAATCACATGTAGGCCAGCACGGGTAAGGACAGCAGATTTTCTTCCCTAGCAGACGTTAGTGAACAAAAGCAATTTTTCCGACAATCAACAATGGTTTCATGGTCATCAGTAGATTCTTAATTCCAGATATTTTGTATTGAATTCAAATTCCATCACTTGGCATGGCAGGATTCATATCTGGGTCCTCAGACAATAGCACCAGGCCATCACCTCTCATAAATTGATCTTGCTGTTCTAGAATTGAATTAGGTATGTAAAGGTTTTACAGGTTAAATGTGAGCTGAACAAGCAGCACAGTGCTCAGCACTGCTGCCTCACAGTGCCAGGGACTTGAGGTTGATTCTGAGCCACAGGTCACTGTCTATGCAGCATCTGCACAGGTTTCCTCTGGGTGCTCTGGTTTCCTCGCACACTCTAAAGATGTGCAAGTTAGGTGCGTTGACCAAACTAAGTTCATTCTCAGTGTACTGAACAAGTGCCAGCATGTGGCAACTAGGGGATTTTCACGGTAACTTTATTGCAGTATTAATGTAAGCCTACTTGCAATACTAATAAATAAACTTTAAACAATACCGAGTATTAATGTAACAAGCTCATTCAAAGGAGGAACTGAAGGCTTCAATTCACTGTGTACATTAAACAGTACACAACAACAAGAACTGTACAGTTCATACAGTTCAGACATGGCCAAAATATAAAATGAATCATTTGAAATTGCCTCATATTCTTAAAAAAATGCAGATTTTCATCTAACTAAAATCAGTTCATATTTCTTACTGGAAATAATAGAATTCCTCTTTGGAAAATATCAGTCTTCAAATTTTTAAGCTTGTAAAGGAAATGGACAAAGTGGATCCATCTGCCAAACTGATCGAAAGAACGTATGCCACATCATTGGACACAGTTGATGAGTAAAATACAAGGGAACCCTTAAAAAAGATAAGTTTAAGGAATAACTACCTAGATTTCTGAGAGGGGGGAATTGAGGAACATGGGATGGAGTTGGGGCATCTGGGTTCAAGAAAGCAAGTTTATTACAGCTAACAGATTTTTCCTAACTATGCATTTGCCAGCTCCAGTATAGACTGGAGCACATGTGCGTAACTGTCCCTTGGCAACAGGCATTGCAGTGTTTATATGATAGAACAGACTGAAAAAAAATGAAGTTTTAATTTAAACAATGTGTATATAACTGCTATCAGTGAATTACATCAGTGAACGCCTGCTGCTTTAGGCATAGAATGTAAACATAGACATCTGAACAATTACATCATAAATGTCAGCCTTGATCCAGTTGCAGTGCTCTTGCTTCTTAGTCAGAGCTTTGGGAGTTCAAGTCAGACTTCTGTTTCACAACCTTGGTATATCCAAAGTGCCTGATAGCTAATGAAATACTTCTGAAATGTAATCATTGTGCAAGTTAGGTGCATTGGCCACACTAAATTTTCCCCGAGTGTATCCAAACAGGTGCCGGAGAGTGGCAACTAGGGGATTTTCACAGTAACTTCGTTGGAGTAATAACATAGGCCTACTTGTGATACTAATAAATAAACTTTAAAAACTGGTTGTAATTTAGGAAACAGGCAGCCATTTTGCATACAGTACGTCTCCACAAACAATAATAACCTAAATAACCAGATAATCTATTTTAGTGACATTGATTGAAGAACAAATACTGTTCAGAACATTGGACAGAGAATATGCTGGTTTTCTATGAACAGTGCCATGAATTTTTTTATATATCCACCTGAAATGGTTGAAGAGACTGTAGTTCAATGTTGCAGTCAAAAAATGTCACCTTAGACAGAGACAGATCAATTTAGATTTTGTGGGACTTGAACCTACAACCCTGTAAACCAGAAGTTAAAGTGCCATCAGCTGAACCACAGCTATCTCTCAACCAAAAGAAATGTCTCAACATACTTCACAAATAAGCACAAAGAAAATAAACAAGAACTATAATAACTAGAAAGGGCAATCAATAGCTTAGTGCAATAAAAGGATCTTGAGATGATGTTTTATAAATATGGAGAGAGGTCGGGAAGTGGAAACATTTATAGGGGCAGCTTAACAGGATTCTGGTAATTGAGAGTGTGATGGGATGAAGAAGGGGTGCTAGGGACAACAACAGGCGTTGGTCAGAGGTACAGTATGTTTGGAAGGGTTTATAAGGCAGGTGGTCTTTATAATGAGAGGAACTCTGTGTATAAAAAGGCAAGGGCTCTGAATTTAATTTGATAGGAAATCAGGAGACAGCAAGGAGGGGGCTGCGTGTAATTTAAATCAGGATGGATGCAAGTGGCAAAACTCAAACGAATTGAAGTTTGTGGAGGATAGGGATTAGAATGATCACATTTGGTGGTGGTACTAGTAACTGACGGAGCTAAATCCAAAGGGGACTATAGTCTTGGTTATGAAGAGGATGTGGAGTTTATAGCTCAGAGGTGAAGAGGGGATTAATGGTATGATTCAATCAGAAGTGGCTACGGTAAAGATGGAATCAGTGGCGATCAAGATCTGGAGTTGAAAATTACGCTGTTCGTCTTCTCGATTTTGGGCCTGAGTAAGAGATGAGTCGCCGATTTAATAAGCAACTGACAGGAGGGGTCAGTGCTGTATTTTATTTCCGAATGAAATACCTCGGAACAGAACGGAATTACATTACTTTAAAGAAGCTGCTTTGAGCTGAGGTCAAATACTGGCACCGTTCATCCATTCATTCATTGGATCCAACACTGCCCTAGGCTATCTCACACTGGAGGAAGACAGTAAAATGATGGATTCATCACTGTGCTGTACAGCTTGCACACAGCGTAAACAATACTGCGTTACACCCAGGTTGGTGCAAAAATGATAACCTCTGCTATAAAAGTTTGCCACTTTGTGAAGATGTGTACAAACCTTGTAGCACCGAGTTCAGCTTCGTAACCACCCAGAAAATGACCGTGAATTCAATAATTAAAAATCCCAAACTGCATAAACATCGACTGTTCTCCTAATTCATTGTATAATAGTTACGTTCAGTGTATTTAGTGTTTAATAATTGAATGCTTATTCACTTGGAAATAATTTATATATTTTTATTGGTGATATACATTCGTCCATTGGTACTGCACTTATTCACAATCTGCAATAAGAGATGTAGCCATTCACAATTCACATTGTCGCTCCAATCCGTGTACGTTGTACTCACCTTTTAGCATCTCCAAATGTCATCCCGGCTCTCTCCTATATTTTCCCCAAATCGCATTTGCCTGAATTCGCCATTTAATCTGCCACAGCCAGGAATGAAATAAAACAGCATCGGAACAAGTGTACCTTCAACCTACAGTTCAAAGCTAGGACCACACTCATCCAACAATGTGCTCCATTAACAGCGCCTCGGAGGACTGGAAGTCTCAAACTGCATTCGAGAACTGCCGTTCTTGCCTAACCACAAAAATAAACATTAAATAAATAATTAAAGATGTTGCTTAAGAATTTTGAACCAATTCAGTCCACGTGGTGTACGTAGGCTAACAGTACCGTTAGCGAGAGACTGCCAGGAGTTTGACCCAGTAACAGTGAAACAACAGATGTAGTTCCAAGTCAGGATTGTTGGGATCTGGGTGGGTACTGTTCCCATGCATCTGCTGCCCTTGTGGGAGAAGTCATCAATTTTGGAACCGGCAGTGGAAGGAACCCTGTTGAATTGCCGTTTTGTAGATGGTACACCATGGGTAGGGTTTTCCAGCCTCACTTGCCTTGAAACCATAAAATCCTGCCCATGGTCAACAGATTTCCATGGTGCACCCCTCACTTGCTCCAATTCCCATGACAGGTGGGGTGGTAAAATTCAACCTACTCTGTGCACCAATGGTGAAGGGACTGAATACTAATGGTGATGGATGGGGTGTCCATAGAATCCTACAGTGCAGAAGGAAGCCATTTGGCCCATCGAGTCTGCACTGACTATGATCTCATCCAGGCCCTATCCCCATAACCCCATGCATTTACCCCAGCTATTCCTCCTGACACAAAGGGGTAAATTAGCTTGGCCAATCCACCTAACCCAATCAAGTACCTGCTTTGTCCTGGATGGTGTTGAGTTTCTCAAGGGTTGTAGGACTGCACCCATCCAGGCAAGTGCAGAATATTCTACTACACTCCTGACTTTCACCTTGTAGATGATGGACAATTTTTGGGTATTCAAGAGATCAGGTAGAATCTCCAACTTTTGATATGCTCATGAAGCCACATTATTTATCAGGCTGGTTCAGTTAGGTTTCTGGCCAATGGTAACTGCAGAATATTGATGGGGCAAGGGGAGGGAGTGGCTAAGGTTGGTGAATTGCCAAAAAAAGGTTAGATTCTCTCTTGTTGGAGATGGTTATTACCCAGCACTTGCATGGCATGAATGTTACTTACTAATTATGAGCCCAAACCTGAATGTTGTCCAGACCTTGGTATATATGGACACAGACTGCTTCAGTGAGGAGGTAAACACAGTACAGTTCTGAGCAAACATCCCCTTTTTTGACTTCAGAATTGATGAAGCACCTAAACATGGTTGGACCTAAGATACTATGCTGGGGAACTCCAGCAGCAATGTCCTTGCACTGAGATATTTGATCACGAACAACAACCATTTTCTCTTCTCAAAGGTATGACTTTAACCTGTGGAAAATTTTCCCCCTGATAACAATTGACTTTAATTTTGCCAGGACTGTTCGTTACCACACTCAGTCAAATGCTGCTTTGTTGTGAAGAGCTCACCCTGTATATGTTTTTTATACAAAATATATAGAGAGATATGCTCATTGCTATTTCTAAAATATTCAAACAGGAGAAAGACCTAAAATGGCTGAATCCATGTCCGTCTGTAGCCCTGAACAAAAGAAGCCACTTTCGGATAAGCCGGCATGTCTTTATCTCTGAAGAGTCACCAACAACCCCTTGGGAGATGCACAGAACAAATTCAAGTAGCTATATAAAAAAACAACTGCATTTCATAACCCAGGCTGGCCAACAGGAGTCAACTCGTCTGCTTTGACAAAGATTTCCACAGCTTTCTTTCAATTCTTAATGGTTGAGACATTTTACCAACTTGGGGATCCAGACAAGGGTCCTTTGTTAAAGCCAGTATGGAGAGGTGGGAGTCATGTGATGTTGTCCTCTGGCTTCTGGAACCGGTAATATTGTCCCGCTGAACAGCAAAGCCTTACCCTGCTTTTTTACATTCTCACAGACAAGGAGAGCAAACCCAGGTGGAACACCTGGCCCTATCTGGAACATCTGGCTCCTAACTGCACTGTTTCTGTTGAATATTCTGCACTATTGCCTACATGACTGATTTCTCTCTGCATACTTATCTCTTTGTTCAAAGTCAACACCACTAGAAAAGTGAATTATCCAGTATCAGTTTTCAGCTTGCCGATCACTAAGGAGATATACCTCACTGAAACATTTGGTTCTGGACCCTGGACCCCCGCATGAAACAACATTTCTTTCCTCTGTGGCCTCTGCAGTATAAATCTTTATTTTTACTATTCCTCTTTTATTGTATCAGTGCAAGGGGGGAACATTGTTATTCTCCTCTCACTGTTGTAAGCAAATAAATTAATTATTGAGTCCACTCAATCTTGAGTTTGCTGTGCAGTTATTAATAAAAAATTGGATTACACCAAAACAAAAGGGTTGGGAAATATACCATAGCTACATAGAGTGAGGCAAATCAAAACACTTTTTGTTTATGGACATGTGGTGAGATTAATGGAGTTTAAGTTAACTCTCCTCCTGTTGATAACAGTAGTCACTCTCACTTCAGCCCCTGCTTTCAACCCTTCACCATGTATGGCCCAATTCTGTAATGAGGTTTCTGATTAATGTCGACAAAGAGCAGTACAGTGGCACAGTGGTTAGCATTGCTGCTTCACAGCACCAGGGACCCGAGTTCGATTCCAGCCTCAGGTGACTGCCTGCATGGAATTTGCAAATTCTGCATTGGTTTCATCCAGTTGCTCCGGTTTTCTCCCATAGTCCAAAGATATGCAGGTTAGGTGCCATGATAAATTGCCCCTTAGTGTCCCAGGATGATTAGGTTACGTGGATTAACCATGATGGACGTGCAGTGTTCTGGGTTTAGGGTGGGGGAGACAGCCTGGGTAAGATGCTGTGTCAGAGAGTTGGTGTGGATTCAATGGGCCAAATGACCTCCTTCTGCACTGTAGTGATTCTCTGATTCTGAACAGCAGAACCAGGCTGATTACTGACCAATCAGTTTTCTCTCAATCACCAACAAAGTGATGGAAGGTGCGATCGTCAGTGCTATCATGTAACACTTATTCAGCAGTAGCCTGTTTGCTGATGCTCTGCTTGGATTCCACCAGGGACACTCAATTCTTGACCTCATTAGAGTCTTGGTCAAGAAGTGAAGTAAGAGAGACTGGTCTTGATATTAAGCAGCTTGCTACTGAATGTGGCATCAATTGAATTCAGTGAGTTATCAGGGGAAAACTCTTCACTGGTGGGAGTCATAACTGTGACAAAGGAAGATGGTTGTGATTGTTTGAAGTCAACCATCTCAATCCCAGGATATCACTGCAGAAGTTCCTCAGATAGTGTCCTAAGCTCATCAGCTGCTTTTTCAATGACATTTCTCCATCATAAGGTTAGAAATGAAATGTTTGTGGATGATTGCAAAACATTCAGCACAATTCATGACTCCTTAGATACTGAAGCAACCCATGTCCAAATGCAGCAAGACCTGGATATTATTCAGATATAGATTGATGAGTAATAAATAGCAGTCATGTCATAAAATGTCAGGCAATGACTATTTCTAACAAGAGAGAATCCAACTATCCTCCCTGACATTCAATAGCATTACCATTGCTGAATCCCCCATTCTCAACTTGCTGAGCATAACAATTGACCACAAACTATACAGGACCAGCTATTTACCAGAGAGATGGTGGCATAGTGGTAATGTCTCTGGGCTAGTAATCTACAGACCCACGCTCTTGCCCTATGGACTCAATTTCAAATCCCTCTATGAAAGGTGGTGGAATTTAAATTCAATTAATGGAATATGAAGCTAATCTCAGTAAGGTGACTATGAAACTATCATTGAAACTATATTGTAAAAACTCATCTGGTTCATGAATGCCATTTAGGGAAGGAATCTGCCTATGTATGACTCCAGACCCATAGCAATGTGTTTGACACTGAACAGTTTTCTGAAATAGCCTAACAAGCTACTAATATCAACATTTTGGGGTTGCCATTAACCAGAAACTGAATAGGGTTAGCCATCTAAATACCATGGCCAGAAGAACAGCTCAGAGGCTAGGAATTCTGCAATGAGTAGCTCATCTCCTAACACTCTGATGCCTGTTCTCCTCACTTACCTGGATGAGTACAGCTCCAACACTCAAAAGGCTTGACACCACCAGGACAAAACAGCCCTGCTTGATTGGCATCCATTCCACACACATTCACTCCCTCCATCACCAATGCACAGTGGCTGCCATTGCAAGATGCCCTGTAGCAACTCACCAAGCCTTCTCAAACAGCACATTCCAAACCCATGATCACTACCATGTAGATGGACAAGGGAACAGCACCATCTGAAAAATCCCTCCCAAGCAAAACATCACCCAGACTTGGAAATATGTCACTGTTCCTTCACTGTTACTGGGTCCAAATCTTGGAATGCCTTCTCTAACAACATTGTGGGTGTACATACATTACAGGGACTCTGGTTGTTCAACAAGGCAGCTCACCACTGCCTTCTCAAGAGCAGTTAAAGACGGGCAGTAAATGTTGATCTAGCCATTGACACCTACATCCCAAGAATATTTTTTTTTAATTTCAAGGGCAATTGAAAGTAAGCAAAAATATTTGGGTACCATATCCCAGAAAAAAAATAAGAAAACATATAAATGGTGATAAGAACAAGCTGGGAATTCTGCGGAGAATCACTCACCTCCTGACTCCACAAAGTCTGTCCACCATCCACAAAGCGCAAGTCAGGAGTGTCATAGAATACTCTCCACTTGTCTGGATGAATGCAGCTCCAACAAGAAACTCAACATCAACCAAGACAAAGCATTCTATCCTCCACCTTAAACATTCACTTCCTCTACCTCTACGAGATGCACTGCAGTAATTCATTAATGATCCTTTGACAACACCTTTCAAAGCAGACAATTCAATCACCCAGAAGGACAGGGACAGTAGATGCATGGGGCTATCACCAGGTTCCCCTTTGAGTGCAAACATAATTCTGGAAAATCTATTCTACACTTCTGCCAAGACAAATATATCCTTCCTAGGGTGAGGTGCTCATAATTGCTTTTAGTACTCAAGGGTAATCTAACCAGGGCTTTGCATAGCAAAAGCATGATTACTACTCAAGAGAGAAAATGCTGGAAAATCTGAGCAGGTTTGGCAGCATCTGTAAAAAGAGAAAAGAACTGATGTTCTGAGTCCAAATGATCCTTTGTCAAAGCTAAAAGGCAAAGAAATTGGGAGATACTCATACTGTAGAGTGAGGGAAAATTGGAGTGGGAGTGGAGTAAATGTCTTCTACCCACTTGCAGTCTTCTCCGAGATATAAAGCTCAGCATTTCACTTGTCTTATTGATTAGATTCTGTACCTGTTCATTGCATTTTAATAATCTCTGTACCTGGACCCCACATCTCTTTAGACTTTACAATAAAAGGAAATACCGTGAACACTGGAGATTTGCAATAAAAGAATAGAAAGTGCTGGAAATACTCAACAGATCTTTCAGCATCTGTAGAGAGAGAAAAACAGAGTTAACATTTTGAATCTAATATGCCCCTTCTTTAATTGTCTTTCTCTAGTTTCTGATTTTATCCTTATCTCTGAACTTCCACTATTTCTAGTTTGTTATCATTTAGGAAGTATTCTTTTCTGCTATCTTTAGGTTCAAAGTGATGATCCATGATCAAGCAGATGAGGCCAACTCATTCCATTTGGGGTGTGCTGATGCCTGTGATTGTGGTTTACCTAAACTGAGTAAAGTAAAGGATCAGGGTAGCCAATGAAATTAAACCGAGACTTTATCTGTTGCAATTTTTCAAAGCCATTGCGGCCTTTTGGCCAAGATGAACCATTAAGTCAAGACCGGGAAGGGATGCAATGCCTCATCCTGTTAACTTGGATCTTGTTGGATTGAGTCTAAGATGAGATGCAATGACTTGTCTTGTCAGCTTGGATCTGGTTAGTCCCTAATGTGGAGATCATGATTGAACTCAATCTGAATTGACTTCTTTTGATTAGAATTAAAATACCGAAAATAACTACCCCCCATCCCACCCAAAAAAATAGTAGTCCTGGTTCCTCCAAGAGGACCTTCTAGTTTGGTGAAGTGGTCAATATGGGAGAGAGAAAAAGTCCCCTGTTTATGAGTGGAGAAACAGAAAGAAATTCCACCAGCTTAAAGTCCAAAACAGGTTTATTTGTAGCAAAAGCTGCAAATTTTCAGGACAGGCTGTCCCTTCGTCAGGTGGCTGGGAGTTCTGATCATAAACAGGACACAAACTCAATTTACGTGCATAATGATTGGAATGTGAGTCTTTACAGCTAATCAATTCTTAAAGGTACAGACAATGTGAGTGGAGAGAGCTTTAAGCTCAGGTTAAAGAGATGTATATTGTTTTCAGACAGGAAAGTTAGTGAGATTTTGCAAGTCCAGACAAGCTGCAGGGGTTACAGATAGTATGACATGAACCCAAGGTCCTGGTTGAGGTTGTTCGCACATGTGTGGAACTTGGCCATCAGTTTCTGCTCAGCGACTCTGTGCTGTCATGTGTCGTGAAGGCCGCCTTGTCAACTCAACACTCTGATCAAGACTTTTGATTTGGACCTTCAGAGCACCCTCCGTGCTCTCATCCCAGGTACTCCCCGCTTTGGAGATCTCTACTGCCTCCCAAAGATACACAAGGCAAACACACCTGGCTGTCCCATCGTATTGGGCAATGGGACCCTGTGCGAGAACTTATCCGGCTACATCGAGGGCATCCTGAAACCCATTGTACAAAGAACCTCCAATTTTTGTCACGACACTACAGACTTCCCACAGAAACTCAGCACTCATGGAGCAGTTGAACCAGGAGCGATCCTCGTCACAATGGATGTCTCGGCTCTCTACAAGAATATCCTCCACGATGATGGCATTGCTGCAACTGCCTCAGTACTCAATGGCGACAACTGCCAGTTTCCAGATGCAATTTTACAACTCATCTGCTTCATCCTGGACCACAATGTCTTCACCTTCAACAACCAGTTCTTTATCTAGACACACAAAACAGCGACGGGGAGCAAATTCGCACTTCAATATGCCAACATCTTCATCCACAGGTTCGAACAAGATCTCTTCACCTCACAGGACCTTCAACCAATGGTATACACTAAATACATCAATGGCATTTTTTCCTTTGGACTCATGGCGAACAGTCACTGAAACAACTATATGACGACATCAACAAATGCCATCCCACCATCAGACTCACTATGGACTACTCTCCAGAATCGGTTACATTCTTGAACACATGCATCTCCATTAAGAATGGTCACTTCAGCATCACATTGTACCGGAAGCCCACGGATAACCTCAAAATGCTCCATTTCTCCAGCTTCTATCCTAAACACATTAAAGAAGCCATTCCCTATGGACAAGCCCTCCATATACACAGGATCTGCTAGATGAGGAGGATCACAACAGACACCTCTAGATGCTGAAAGATGCCCTCATAAGAACAGGATATGGTGCTCGACTCATTGATTGACAATTCCCATGCGCCACAGTGAAAAACTGCACCTACCTCTTCAGAAGACAAACACAAGACAAAGTGCCCTTTGTCTTCCCTGGAGCGGAGAAGCTATAATATCTTCTCCAGAGTCTTCAACATCTCATTGATGAAGATGAACATCTTGCCCAGGTCACTCCATACCTCCACTTTTTTTCAGACAATTGCAGAACCTCAAACAGGCCATTGTTCGCAGCAAACTACCCAGCTTTCAGGAGAACAGTGACCACAACACCACACAACCCTGCCACAGCAACCTCTACGCTGGAAGTGCTGGATCATTGACACAGATGCCATCATCTCACATGAGAACACTATCTACCAGGTATACAGTACGTACTCTTGCAACTCGGCCAACGTTGTCTATCTAATATGCTGCAGGAAAGGATCTCCCGAGGCTTGGTATGTTGGGGAGACCATGCAGATGTTACGACAATGGATGAATGAACACTGCTAGACATTCAGTAGGCAAGAATGTTCTCTTCCCATTAGGGAACACTTCAGCATCATGGACATTCAGCCTCTGATCTTCGGGTAAGCATTCTCTAAGGTGACCTTCACGACACACGACAGCACAGAGTAGCTGAGCAGAAACTGATAGCCAAGTTGTGCACATGTGAGAACAGCCTCAACCAGGATCTTGGGTTCATGCCACACTATCTGTGACTGCCCCTCCCCCCTCCAACTTGCCTGGACTTGCAAAATCTCACTAACTTTCCTGTCTGGAAACAATATACATCTGTTTAACCTGTGCTTAAAGCTCTGTCCACTCACATTGTCTGTACCTTTAAGAATTGATTAGCTGTAAAGATTCACATTCCAATCATTATGCATGTAAATTGAGTTTGTGTCCTGTTTATGATCAGAACTCCCAGCCACCTAACGAAGGGGGGCAGACTGTTCCGAATGCTTGTGGCTTTTGCTGCAAATAAACCTGTTTTGGACTTTAAGCTGGTGTTGTGGGATTTCTTTCGGCTTTCCCCCAGTCCAACGCCGGCATCTCCATATGATGAGTGGCGAGTGGCAGCGCTCAGCTGTAAAGTGTGAACACTGGCGCTCGATGGCGCTGCTGGTTGTGGTGGGATCTCTCACTGAGACCGCCCGTCCCAAGTTATTGTTGTGAAGTGGCAAAAAACATACGCAAAGTCTTCCCAAGTTACAGTCTTCGATGCTGAAGAAACAAGTAAGCTCTGAAGTCAAATAATTTACTCGATCATTTCACCTGTCTTTGCTATCAGTAAAATGTAATGATCAAATCTAACGGACCAGTAAAAAATAAGGACAGTGGACGTCTTTTTGCTTTCATTTATTATCAGAAAATGATCAGTGGAAGATCATTAGAGAGCTTTCCGGTCTGTTTGGTTAATGGCTTTCCTATATTTCACGCTGGATGTACTTACTGACTCTTGGCGATGTTCACGAGAAGCAGTTTTGGCCGTTTCCACAAACTTCTCGTTAAACTCTCCAACATGACAGTGATATTCCTCAACATTGTCATTCCGTGAGATTGTTTTCTTTCAGTGTGTGGCTCTTGTATTAACGTGAGAGATTAGGATGCCAAAACTTACAATGACCGCGCTTGCTTGCAACCTGAGGTCAATTTCACCATCTCAGTTGTATGATTCGATGAATGAATGCTGGTATTTGGAGGACGGGCCATGGTATAATTAACAGAATCTACCCAGAAGGCGGAGATCACAGAATATGGGATGCGGAAACGTCTGTGTTCATGCTCCGTTGCGTAAGTTTTAATCATGTTTTTGAAAGGGATGACTAAATAAAAACAACCAGCTAAAGGGATTTTCACAGCAATTTTTTTGCAGTGTTAGTGTAAGTGCACTTGTGACACTAATGAATAAACTTAAATGGCAGTCGGATTATACTGCCACCGATTAGAAAACTAGTAATATATGAGTGCTTTCTCGTTTAAAAGCGGCATAAACAATAACGAGTTCCTGGTAAAACTAGATGAAACTGATCACAATTCCCCCAGCTATTTCCATCCTGCACTCCGGGTGCTCATTGCTTATAGAGGGTCTCACAAGCAGGCGGACCATCTGAAATAGACAGTAGACTGTCCTAGACGGTTGTTCCCTTCGTGAACATCAATTCCTGATTTATTGCTAACTGACAGCACGTACTGAAGTGTTACAGCAAATTTTATAGTTTTATTGTTTTTAGTATAGACGGACCAAGACATTTTGTTGTTTTGTTTTCACCCACTGAGGAATTCAAAAGTGATACGCAGCAGTTCCAGGTACTATGATTTCTTGAGGCTATTTTGTATATTTTTCCTTTTGAGTGATTGAACGCACAGAAGGATGGATGCTTTATTTGAAGTAGTATGAAGAATAGTTGCAGCATCCTTCAATATTGCATTGACAATCAGAAGTTCAGTACAATTTTGTATAATCCAAACTGTGCTTCTCGATCAAATTCAATAGAGCAAATTGGAATTCTGATAAAATTTGCATAACAATGCAAGATAATGCTCTCAAGTCTAATTGTCTAAGTTCATATGATGATTTCATGCTTAGTAAAGGACTGTTGCAGAACAATAGATTATTGCACTGTACTATGGAATTCCAACAATATAGAAGAAGGCCATTCAGCCCATCAAACCAGCACCCACAACGATGCTACCCAGACTCTATTCTGTGACCCCTTGCATTTACTTTGCTAATCCTCCCTGACACAATGGGCCAATCAGCCTTACCCACATATCTTTAGAGTGTAGGAAGAAATCAGGGCTCACAAAGGAAACCCTTGCAGATATGGGGAGAATGTGCAAACTCCACATAGACAGTCACCAGAGGCCAGGATTGAAACCAGGCCCCTGGCACTGTGAGATATCAGTGCAAACCACTGTGCCACCATGTCACACTGTTGCAAAAGATAGATCATTGAATAAGATTTAATGTTCCAATTGTGTAATTTATCCTGATTCTTTTGTTCCAAATGCAGTTATCAT
This sequence comes from Sphyrna mokarran, assembly GCA_024679065.1. Taxonomy (NCBI): domain Eukaryota; kingdom Metazoa; phylum Chordata; class Chondrichthyes; order Carcharhiniformes; family Carcharhinidae; genus Sphyrna; species Sphyrna mokarran. The sequence continues at coordinate 41,369,001 of JAGIQG010000003.1, read as the reverse complement.
TTCTGTGTGAAGTTGATGTACTATGTATTGCCTATTAGTAAAATTCTGCCACTACTTGGATTCATAATGAATATGCAAGTTTAAGGGATGGTGTTCTCGTTGTTCAGTAGAAAGTGCACTCAGGAATTTGATATACAAATGTAGCTTTGTTCCAGCAAGTCAGTTGGTGATATTTTATTTGACAGAGTGGCTGTCTAAACATTGAGCAAACTGCCTTCACACAAAACGAGGCTTAATATAATTATAGTATTTTTAAAATATAGCATTAGAACCTAGACCATTTTGGGACCCAGTGTATCATAACAACAATCTCTGCTAATTCTACAGAATGGTATTTTAACATAAAGAAATATTTAAGAATATATACAAAAATGTTCTTGACCAGGCAAAAGTACATTAGAATTGTGAATTGCAAGTGTGTAATTTTGTGACATATAAACTATATCATACAAATATTTTAAATAATTATTTTCTCTTACATTTATCTGTATAATGCCCATTTTTTAAATTGTATACATGTGACAATAATAATCCAAATCAAAATTTTGTACCAACTAAATCAGTTACTTTGCAGTGACTGTAGAAGTCAGTACTAGCACTTCTAATTGCCCTAAAAAATGAATGGGAATTGTGGAATCAAACCAAGTTGTTTTGAAAGTCGGGGTAGGGTAAAGTCCATAGAGGCTTGATAAGCATTCAGATGTGGTTTCCTGGAATTTGGAATTTTTTGTATAGTGACCTCTATGATAATTCCTTTTCTTTCGTCTATTTTTCTTACAGCAAAACATTTTCTAAAAGTAAGAAGGATGAGTGATGCAGTAAGTTCTATGTGACTATTGTCATTTAAAAGATTTTATGATATCAGTGCAATTGTAGTTAATGTTGTTTTATTTTTCTGTGATTTGTTAGATTTGTGGGTAGAATTTTACAGTCCTAAAGCAGCAGCAAAGAAGCCAGTAAATGTGGCAAGGGGCTGTAAAATTACACCTCATGTTTCTATTTCGGACAAAAGCCTGAAATTCCATCTGATTACTGCCCAGATTGATTTCAGTTTATTTCAGTGGAAACAAATATTGTAGCATAAAACATTGCTAGTGTGGCCAAATATTTGTTAACTTTAAGTGTACCCATTGTAACTTCTACTTGACTAAGTGCCTGCTTACAAAACTAGCATCACCAGACTCAAAAGGTGAGTTTCCGCCAGTTGAGTTTGCTTGGTAGCTTCCATTCATTTGCACTCAGATGTTCAGATGTATAGGTACTTGTGCTTATGTAAATTTAGGATTCATCAGTTGGCTGCAGTTCATTGAAGCCAGTAGGCTTGTCCAGCTATTGTAGAAATCAGCAATTATTCAAAGCAAAACTTGAAGATATGGATTGTTTCCTGTTGATTTCATTCATCTTTGCGATGTTGGTGGAGAATGAGAAAAGAGAGGAGAAAGTTAGAAAAAGCTGCATCTTATAGAAGGTAGGGTGAACGGGGTTCTGGCTTCTCTGACAGTCACTTTTTTGGTTGCTTTGTATGAACCTTTTAGATAGGATTTGGCAAAATGTATTGGAAATAAATATCTTATCTTCCTTGATCTTGCCAGGTCATTGAGGGCTACGGGTGAGACACCGAGTTCCTCAGTCACTCCAAACCATACATGGTTCCCTGCTGCTGATGAGGTGGAAATGGCAGTGTTGGACTGGGGTAAACATAGTAAGAAGTCTCACAATGCCAGGTTAAAGTCCAGCCAGTTCATTTGATAGTAAACCCACAAGCTTTTGGAAGTGCTGTTCCTTCATCATGTGTGTGGAAAGTTAAGAAACGGTATTTCTGAAAGCTTGTGGGTTTACTATCAAATAACCTAGTTGGACTTTAGCCTGGTATTATGAGACTTCTTGCTGATGAGGTGGTCAGCTTCCCCTATTGCACCTCAAGCTCAGTGAGGAGGGCCTGAATGGCCCTTTCTGCAAAATTGAACACTCTCCCCAAGACATCTTTTCTTTCTTTTTAATATCATTCATTTGCAGGAAGCAAACTGTTTTGAATACTTTTAGACTCTGTTCAGTAATTTAAAGTCATTACAATGTAAAAATGTCAATGTTTGCAGGGTAGAGAGATAAATGTTACTAACCTGTGGTCTCTAGTCTCAATCTGAAAAGGTTTTATTTGTCATATTTATAATACCTCAACTTAGCCCTAATGGCTCTGTCCTAGTCACAGATCGATTATCATACTTGATTTTGCTAACTGATGGGAGATTTCAAATTTGAACTTTGTTAATTCATTTGCATGAAAACTTAGGTGCAGTTTCATCTTGAGATGGATGCAGTGTCAGGGAACTTGTGGATGCAACTTGCTAAATCATCTTGTAGAAAAATCCTCAAGGTTCAGTATCCTTATTTAGATTCCAGTCACACTGAGTCTTAGAAGTATACAGCATAGAAAAAGGCCCTTCAGCCCGTCACACCTGCATTGACAAAAGACAAACCACCCATTTTCCAGCTCTTAGCCTATAGCCTTATATGCCTCAACACTGCAAGTGCACATCTAAATACTTCTTAAGTGTTATGAGGCGCTCTGCCTCTACCACTCATTCAGGAAGTGACATTCGGGCATATTGTGTGTACTGACCTGAATAATGTCTGCAATTTGTGTATGCTTTTAATTACAGTCTTTTAAAGGAATATAATCAGCACTGGTGATAAAATGTCATGAATAAAAATTGCTATTTGCATGTACATGAACTCCCATGTCTGCCGTCTTCTGCTGTTTCTGTCACAAAATCATATTACTTTTCATTTTCTCCCTTGGATACTTTTGTTTCCCTCATTTTTTTGTTTTGTTTTATTCCAATTCAATCCAATCAAGTCCAAATCAGAGTCTCAACAAGTTGAGACATTCCCGATCCAAGTTGATAAGACAGGGCTCTCACCTCCTGTCTTGGGCTTGATCTGCAGAGCTCCTCCTCCAAGGCTTGATCTCATTTGCATCTTAGTCCAGATGCTGCTTTTAAAAATTACTTCAAATGAAGCTGAAATGTAACCTAATATCTTCAACCAAGCTCAACATGTCAATACTACATTTGATCTTAGCCAAAAGGCTAAGAAGCTTTCCCTAACATAAGTGTGGTGAGTGGCTTCCCTGATACAGCAAGATAGGTAAGTAATGGTCAAAGTGCAACAGAGCAACCTATAAGATGATTTTTTTTTGTTTTACTCATTCATGGTATGCAGTGGGGGCCACCGGCAAAATCTGGTTAAAGGTGGTGGAGAGGCATTGGTAGTAGTGGGGAAAATGCTGGATTCCATTTCTCATTAATGGCACAGCTCTTGGAAAATTATGGCATGATCCGATGGCTTCAGCATGGATTTACAAAAGGAAAATCAATCTACTGGAATTTTTTGAGGATGTAATTAATAGAATTAGTGAGGAAGAGCCAATGGATGTGGCTTATTTGGATTTTCAGAAGACTTTCAACAAGGTCCCACATAAGAGATTAACATGTAAAATTAAAGTGCATGGGATTGAGATGGATAGAGAACTCGTTGGCAGACAGGAAACAAACAATAGGAAGAAATGGGTTTTTTCCCAAGTGGTAGGCAATAGCTAATGGGATACCACATGGACCAGTATTAAAATGCCAACTATTCACAATATCTATCAATGATTTAGATGAGAGAACTAAATGTAATTTCTCCAAATTTGCAGATGGCACGAAGCTTGGTGGGAGAGTGAGGAGGATGCAGAAATACTTCAATGTAATTTGGGCAAGTTAAGTAAGTGGGTAAATGCATGGCAGATGCAGTACAATATGATAAATGTGATGTTATCATTTTGGTAGCAAAAACAGAAAGATAGATTATTATCTGAATGTCTGCTTATTTTGAGAGAAGAGAATGTGCAGTGAGACTTGGGTGCCCTTGCACACCATCACTAAGAACAACTAGGCAAGTGCAGCAGATAGTGAAGAAGGCAAATAGTATGTTGGCCTTCATAGTGAGAGGATTCGAATACTGGAGTAGATATCTTGCTGCAGTTATACAGGACTTGGTGAGATCACACCTGAAATATTATGTGCAGTTTTGATCTTCTTATTTCAGGAAGAATGTTCTTGCTATGGAGGCAGCAAAGATTTACTAGGCTGATTCCTGGAATGATGGGACTGACATATGAGGAGAGACTGAGTTGGTTGGATTATGTAAACTAGAGTTTAGAAGAATAGGATGGGAGGGGGAAAGGATCTCATAGAAATGTGTAAAATTCTAACAGGACTAGACAAGATAAATGTAGGAAGGATGTTCCCACTAGCAGGTTTATCTAGAACCATGGGTCAAGGTATGAGTATATAAGGTAGACCATTAAGGACTGCAATGAGGAGCAATTTCTCACCCAGAGAGTGGTCAGCCTGTGGGATTCTCCACCACAGAAAGTATTTGAAGTCAAATTATTGTATGTTTTCAAGGCAGAGTTAGATACAAAGAACAAACAAAGAACAAAGAACAAAACAGCACCGGAAACAGGCCCTTCAGCCCAACGAGCCCGCACCACCATCCCGATGTTCCCATCTCTACCCGCGATCCCTGTTCATGTTTATAGATCTATATAACTCTTGGGACTAAAAGTATCAAAGGATATGGGGTAAACTGGGAACAGATTACTGAGTTAGATGATCAACCATGATTGTAATGAATGGGTGGCATGATGGCATAATGGTTAGCCCTTGCTGCCTCACTGCTCCAGAGGCCCAGGTTCAATTCTGCCTTGGGTTACTAAATGTGTGGAGTTGCACATTCTCCCTATGTCTATATGGATTTCCTCCGGGTGCTTTGATTTCCTCCCATACTCCAAAGATGTGCAGGTTAGGTGAATTGGCCATGGTAAATTGACTCTAATTTTAGTGGGGATTAGCAGGGTAAATATTTTGGGCCAAGAGAAAAAACGCTGGAAAATCTCAGCAGGTCTGGCAGTAAGGAGAGAAAAGAGCTAATGTTTTGAGTTCAGATGACCCTTTGTCAAAGGGAGATTGAGGGAGTTCCAGGTCAGGATGGTGAGTGAGTTTAAGGGGAACATGGAGATGTCTATACACTTACCGCCCTTGTCCCTTGAGGGAATAATATAATGGCTTTTAAAGCCGCTGGCAAAGTAACGTCAGTGTCCTGATACAGTGATATTACAGATGGTATAGACAACAGCCACTTTACTTCTGTTGTAGAGGAAATACGCATTTAAGGTGGTGAATGAGATGTCAGTCAAGCAGGTCTGCTTTGCCCTTGATGGTCATCAGATTGTTAAATGTTGTTGGAACTGCACTCATCCATAGAAGTGGGGAGTAATCCATCAAATCCTTGACTTGTATATCCAGATACTGGGAAAGCTATGGAGGGTCAGTGTGTTATTTTCCACAGACTACCCAGCCTCTGATTTGCTCTTGTAACCACAGTATTTATGTAGCTGACCCACTTAAGTTTCTGATCAACAGTGACCTATCAGTGAATAGCTTTCCCCTTGATTTCAGTTTTACAAATGCTCTTTGATACCAGACTTAGTCAAATGTTATCTTGATGTTAAGAGCAGTCACTCTCACCTCACCTCTGGAATTCTGCTCTTTTGTCCATGGATCAAGGCTGCAATGAAATTAGAAGGTGGCAGAATGCAAACTGAGTATCATTGAGAAGAGAATTAGTGGGTATGCTTATTAACAGCCCCTTTCCATCACATTTTTAACGATTGGAAGTAGACTTCCAGGGTGGTAATTTGTTGAACTGGATTTATCCTGCTTTTTGTTGATCTGCCTGTACAGATCCCTATGCTGAAAACTACAACAAAATAATCAGATCTAAGCTCTGCAATCCTGCCACTTCCAGCTATGAAAAGTGGTGGAAAACTAAACAACTCATTGGAGTAGGCTCCAAAAAATATCCGCATTCCCAATGATAGGGGAGCTCAACACATCTGTGCAAAAGATTAGGGTGAAGCGTTCGCAACAATCTTCATCCAGAACTGTTAAGTGAATGATTCATCTCAGTCTCCTCCAGAGGTCCCCATCACAGATGCCAGTCTTCAGCTAATTTGATTCACTGCATGTGATTGGAAGAAATGGCCAAAGGTAATGGATAGTGCAAAGGCTATGGGTCCTGACAGCAATAGTACTGAAGACTTGTGCATAGAATTTGCCACGCCCCTAGCCGAGCTCTTCCAGTACCATTACTACACTGGCATCAACTCAGCAACGTGGAAAATTGCCCAGGTTTGTCCTGTACACAACAAGCAGAAAAAAACCTAATTCTGTTAATTATCACTCTACTCTTAGTCATTAGTGAAGTGATGGAAATGATCAACAGTGCTTAACAATAACCATCTCACTGAGATCTCACTCAATGGGGTCAGAGTCACTTAACTCCTGACCCCATTGAGTCTTGGTTTAAACATGGACAAAAGGGCAGAATGCAAAAGATATGATAGAGTGACTGCCCTTGACATCAAGGTCGACTGAGTGTGGCATCAAGGAGCCCTGGCAAAACTGGGATTAGTTAGAATCAGATGGAAAACCTCCTCTGGTGGAGTCATAGCTGGCAGAGAGGAAGGTGGTTGCAGGTCAGACATCTCAGATCCAGGACATCACTGCAAGATTTCTTCAGGATAGTGCCCAAGGGCCAATCACCTTCAGCTACTTCACCAGTGACTTTCTTTCCATCAAAAGATCTGATAATTGCATACTTTTCAGCACTACTCACCAAACCTCAGTCCATGTCGAAATACACCAAGAATTGGACAATATCCAGACTTAAGCTGACAAGTGGCAAGTAGCATTTGCACAACACAAGTGTCAGGCAATGACCATTTCCAACAAAACAGAATCTATCACCCCTTGTCAGTCAATTACAGTATCATCACTAAATCCCCCACTATCAACATTCTGGGGGTTACCATTCATCAGAAACTGGACTAGCTATATAAATACTGTGGCTATAAGAGCAGGTCAGGAGCTAGGAATACTGCAGCGAGTAGCTCTCCTCCTGAATCCCTAAAGCCTGGCTACATTTTACAAAGCACAATTTAGGAGTATAATTGAATACTCTGCACTTGCTTGCATGAGTGTAGCTCCAACAACACTCAAGAAGCTTGACACCATCCAAGGTGAAGTAACCCGCTTGATTGGCACTTCTTTCACAAACATTCACTCTCTCTATCATCAATGCAGAATTGCAGCAGTGTGTACCATCTACAAGATACATAGCAAGGAATTCACCAAGGCTTCTCAGACAGCATCTTCCAAACCAACTACCTCTACCATATAGAAGCACAAGGACAGCAGATGCATTGAAATATCTCTAACTGGAAGTTTCCCTCCAAGCCACTCACCATTCTGACTTGGAAATATATAGCCATTCCTTCAATGTCACTTGGTCCAAATTCTGGAACTCCTTACGTAATGGCACAGTTGATGTCCCTACACCAGATGGATGACAGTGGTTCAAGGTATTTCCCCACCACCTTATCAAGTGGTGAGTAATAAATGATGGCCTTGATAACGCAGCTAGAAAAACCCACATTCCTTGAATGATTAAAAAAATGTTGCTGACTAGTTGCAGACTTGAGATGCTGAAATGCAGAATATCCTTGCCCTCAGAAAAATGCACAATGTTTAAATTTTCAATCACTGTTAGGTGAATGAGGAGTAGACAATTGACCATAATTCCCAACATGTACTGCATTAAAATTTGAAGATGGATGTATGGAAAACTGTGGGTGTGGCCCAGAAGGTAGCCAAGATCATGCAAGTCTGACATCTATCATGCCAATTCTTCTCTCCCAAGCATGTCACAATGTGGGGTTTCTGTACCCTGTACATAACTCATGGTCCTGGGGATAAAACAACATTATTTTAGTTAGTACAACTTATGATCCTAGTTTTCAAACTCTTCGAAAGTGCATAATCATCCTGTCAATTTGACCTCTGCAAAATCAGGTTCAACACTTACATTACTACATAAACAATATGAGAAACAAATGCAATTTTCTTCTTGGGACAGAACGTTTCTGTTAATTTTTTCAATCATTAATTCTTAATTCCTGTTTCAATTGTAACAACTGGTTTTTTGAAATAAATTTTGAAAAGATATGCAATGTAAGGAAGTGCAGTGCTGAGCATGAAATAAGTAGTAAAGGTGCGCACAAAGTCAGCTGTGAACCATGCTAACTTGGAACAGGTCCTCAATTTATAAAAAGTTACTTGTGTGATCAGATTGTCAATTGTTATGCTAAACTGTAGAATTCATGTGAGCTTGGTTTGGTCAGTTTACATTCTTCCATTGTTTTACACAAACAAAAGCAAACACAATTTTGGTTTTTGGATGCAAAACTCAAATAGCAGAAGAATTAATCAGGCTAAACCTCAACTGAAAATTTTAGGCAGTACCCTCACAGCACCAGGGACCCGAGTTCAATTCCCAATTCCCAGTTTGGGTCCCTGTCTGTGAGGAGTTTTCACGCTTTCTCCATTTCTGTATGGATTTCCTCTGGGTGCTCTGGTTTCTTCCCACAATCTGAAAAATGTGCTGGTCAGGTGGATTAGCCATTCTAAATTCTCCCTCAGTGTACCTGAACAGGTGCTGGAGTGTGGCAACTTGGGGATTTTCATTTCAGTGATAATGTAAACCTACTTGTGACTAATAAATAAACTTTACTGTACATTCTCAAAATTGTTGAATTCAATTTATTTGATTGAAATAGTTACATAAAATAGCATCACCTGAAGTTTATTTATTAGTGTCACAAGTATGCATATAATAACATTGCAATGAAGTTACTGTGAAAATCTTCTGGTCACCACCTTCTTCCATCTATTCAGGTACACTGAGGGAGAATTTAATATGAACAATGCACCTAACTGGTATGTCTGTCAAACTGCAGAGGAAACCGGATCACCTGAGGGAAACCCACAAAGACCCAGGGAGAACGTGCAAACTCCACACAGACAGTGACATAAGCTGGGAATCAAACCCAGGTCCCTACTGCTGTGAGACATTTGTATTAACCATTGTGCCACCGTGTATAACTTCAGAGTTTTTATGTCTGTAGTTGTTTAAAATTACATCTTTCTTACAAACTTGACTATGATATTGATCATCATTGGATTCTATGAGTTGTGCATAAGGTTGAAAAGAACTCAGTAATGAGCTTCTTATTGATATGAAAAATATAACAATTGGGTCATTAAAATTCATGAACACCATTCAGAAATTATGGAAGTAATTTCAAATTGTTGCAAATGGGGATTCTCTTCATCCGTCTTCTTCCTGTGGAATTAATAGCTCAGTAGTGATACAAAGAGTCCTATTTCTCTCACTGGCCTCATTTTAAAGGGGGAGTGCCATACACAGTACAGGGGCTGTTAGTATCACATAGCTAAACTGTTCCCGTGCTTTGCGCAAAAACTTGGTTAGAACTTCATTCCAGTCAATTGTTGTTTTTGTTCAGATCAAGCCTTACCAGCTGACCGTACCACTTAAGACTCAGTTTTAGGCACATTTTACAGCTTGCATTCTTTGCATTCCTAGCCCACAACAGTTAAATAGATTGCTGGAAGTGCATGGTTTCAACAGAAAGTTTCCATTGCCTTTTATTTCTCATAACCATGACTACAGTGTACTGTGTGTTACAATACAAAGACAGCAGGAACCTTCAGAGTAAGTTGATCACAAGTTCGCCTACTGGGACTGCTAGCATGCAGGTAAAACAATATCTCTAACTTACTCATGTTTCTTTCAGTGCAAGGAACAGCAATGGGAAAATAGGGGGTTCAGTAGTTCTAAACTGTAATTTGTTTCATTGTATTTAGATATTGCATAAAATTTTCAGTTGAGGTTTGGCCTGAATAATTCTTCCGCTATTTGAGTTTTGCAACCAAAATTGTGTTTGCTTTTGTTTGTGTAAAACAATGGAAGAATGTAAACTGACCAAACCAAGCTCGCGTGAATGCTACAGTTTAGCATAACAATTGACAATCTGGTCACACAAGTAACTTTTTATAAATTGAGGACACGTTCCAAGTTAGTACGGTTCACAGCTGACTTTGTGTGCGCCTTTACTGCATATTTCATGCTCAGCACTGCACTACCTTGCATTGCATATCTTTTCAAAATTTATTTCAAGAAACCAGTTATTACAAATAAATTAAATTAATGATTGAAAAAATTAACAGAAACGTTCTGTCCCAAGAAGAAAATTGCATGTTGTTTCTCATATTGTTAAAGTAGTAATGTATGTGTTGAACCTGATTTTGCAGAGGTCAAATTTACAGAATGATTGTGCATGATGAATGGTAGTACATCAGCTTAACCATCACTTTGTGTAATTTTCAATTTTTTAAAATCCTATTTTGAACTAGCACTGTCTCAACATGTGTTGACATAGCTTTGTTACATAGTGTTATTAAATTTGAAATACTAATGACAGCAGCATGCATTTGTATGGCACTACAAATGTAAGTTAAGAGAATGGATACCAAACTAATGGAGAATTAGAAGGGCTGATAAGCTTGGTCAAAAAGATTTTAAGTAGGGCTTTTAAGATTGTAAAGCAGAGGGGCTTTATGGATTGCAGAGAGTGTGGCATGACCGTCAATACCTTGAAAGGAAGAAAAGAATTTTAAAGGGCAGTCAGAAAGGTAAAGTTTGATGAGGACTGTAGTGCTGGATGATAGCAAAGAGATAGAAGGAGGCAATTGCATAATGTAGAAGGGCAGAGGGATTTGGTGGTCAAGTTCATACAACTTCGAAGGTGACACCTCAAACTGATGAAGTCATAAAGAAAGCATGTGGTTTTATGAAAACAGGTTTAAAAATTGAGGTGAAATGGCTAATCTCATAAAAAGAAATCTCAAACCTCAATAAGCCACAACAGGTATACTGTGAGAAATTTGGAGTGTTATCCTTTAGTAGAATGAATATTCACTCAGTTACTGTCTGATTTAACTTATTTTTGGCTTTAAATAAATGAAGACCAATGTGTTGCACCCGTCTGTAACTATACCAATACATTCCTTTCTAAATCCAGTGCACACACGTGTAAACATTTCAGTTGTGCAGTGCATAAGTTCTGTTTTATTGTTAAATACATTAAACATTGACAATAGGTTGTTTAAGAATGTTCAAACTTCTGTAAAGGAAAAGACATGCAATTTAAAAATAGTTTTCACATCAGAAGGGACAGACAGCAAAAGTGTTCCGTTTTTAATTGGCAGTCTCCGTTTTTGTCATGGCAAGACGAATATCAGGCATGCTCCATGTTTGAGACTGCAAAAGCATTTGCTGAAAAATCCACATTAGTAGAATGTCAATTGTTGCAGTATGGATTGCTGTTTTACAGTGGGCAGTGTCTCCATTGGGAGAAAATTTATTTAGCCAAAAATAGAGCATAGACACAATTGTGTATATCCATGACATCAGATCAATGGAAAAGGATAGTCAGCAATCTGTAAAATAGGCTGCTAATTGATGTGTGGGTTTGGTTGATTGGCTGTGCTAAATTGATCCTTAGTGTCAGAGCAACGGGCAGGGTAAGTATGTGGGGTTACGGGGATAGGGCCTGGGTGGGATTGTGGTCAGTGCAGGCTTGATGGGTCGAATGGCCTTTTGCACTGTGGAGATTCCATGATTCTATGATGCACTGCAGGGATTCTATGAATTTAAGTACTTTTGCCCATTTTGTACTACTGCTGCAGAGGAATTTTATCCCTAGTAGCTCCCAAGTTTGTGTATGAGTATAGTCACAGTTTAATCAGCTAAAAGTGTCTAGACTACCAACAGGGATAGGCATTCTTTCTTTTTTATAATCATGATTTATTTCAACACCCTTCATTAATTCATTTAGATTAAAAGGATTATTTATAAACCTTGAAGTAGGAAAAATATCCTGACTTGATGGCTCCATGCAAATTTAAAAGAGCACTGTCTTTATAGAAAATTCTTCATGAAATACCTTTTTTTAAAATCTTTCATCATTTTACTAAAGACACAATGCTCTGTGTCGTGTTGAAACCTTTATGCCAAAAAAAGCTGCTTCTCCATTTGCCACCATGAACAGTTTTTGATTTATTTTACATTTAAGGCACTGCTACTTCATTTTATTCAGTAGGAAAATAAAACAACAATTTACTTTGATATTTTATTTTATAATATGGCAGTTGGACTGAATATTGAGTGTAATTCTATCATCCACTATGGCTACCTTCACTGAATTGAAAACATACCTGTGTAGTTTTGTTAAGTGATCTTCTGTTCTTTGCACTAGTAATATAACTACACTAGCTTTTTTGTTCTAACTCTGTTAAATATAGTTAATGATTATGAAGGTCAAGCTCCGTGGTGAATATTATGATATCAGTAAAAATATTGCATGTAGAAAATTGAGGCAACTCGCTTGATGCCTACCTGCTGAGTTTGTCAGTTTAATGCCTGATGGAATGAATAGTAACTATAGTGTCAGCTCTATTGTAATGGGTCTGGGAACCCAGTGGCTTTGGCTTTACATTAGAATTCCCATAATGGACTCCAGCAAAGCTGAAGAGGTATATGAAACAGTTTGAGTTTCCATCAGATATGATGAAAGACGGTGAAGTCTTTATAACTTGGCATCTGCGTTTCTTCTTTCTCTTAACAGATTGGAACTGTTCTTTACTGACACATAAGAAAAATCAGTGTTTGGAAACATTTTGAAATCTGCTTTGAGTAAAATTGAGCAATGTATGTAATTTAAAACTTTACATTTTTTTCGTACACAATGCAGTGAAAAATAAATTAAGTTTAACTGCTTTTTTGATAATATCATGCTATGATATGCATGTAGTATGATGGAACAGTCATGCTTTGTGTTTCCGATCATTATTTTCTCCAATTTAATTCCAACTGATTAGGAATTAAACCATTTCATTTATGTCAAATTTAGTGGCAGGTGATAGGCATCATGAAAGCTGCTGAGTTGAAAGGAAGTTCATTGAGGTGATTAGTTCAGCTTGACCTCAAATACCCCAAAATTGGAATTTGCTTCCTTAAAGCAAGGTATTCCTTATAGTACTTATACACTTGTTAATTTGTAAGTTACATTTACAATAATCAGTCTGTTCAAACAGTGATGTACAGTGCAGATACTCCATACTATTATACAATATGATCAGTTTGAATAGTGTGGCAAGAAAAAGTGCTCATTCACTAGCATTGCTTTAAGCAGGCAATTAGGATGAATTTATACATATAATTTATACATATGATAATATAAACTTTTAGGATTCGAGGATTATGTGCTTTATTCTGTGGAATATTAGCATATTAGATGGGGTAAGTTTTCTTACAAGAGAATTTGTGCACTTGATATAATTTCGGTAGCTGTGCAATAAACTAGGATTGTGGCAAGGAAATATCATCTACTTACCTTGTAATAGATGCAACAGCATTGCTTTGTCAAAGAAGAATGGCATAAAAGTTATGTTTAGAAATATTAATAAAATTTATGGTGGTTCAGTGATCTTATGAGGGAAAAATGAAGTGTATTAGTTATGCTTGTACTAGATATATTTAGGTAGCACAGTGGTTAGCACTGTTGTCTCATCGCTCCAGGGACCTGGGTTTGATTCTGGTTTGGGTCACTGTGTTTGGAGTTTGCAGTTGACAGCATGTTTCTATAGATTGCACTCAGCAAATCATAGAATTCCTACAGTGCGTAATTGGTCCATTAAGCCTGCAGCAACAATAATCTCACCCAGACACTAGCCCCGTAACCCTAAATACTTGCCTTGCTAATCCCTTGATACTAAGTGACAATTTAACATGGCCAATTAACCTAAACCGCACATCTTTGGACATTGGAAGCAAACCAGAGCACCGGAAGGAAATCCACACTGACATGGAGAACATGTGAACTCTATACAGATAGTCATCTGAGACTGCAATTGAACCAAGGTGCCTGGTGCTGTGAGGCAGCAAAGATAGCCACTGAGCCACCATATAGCAGTCTAAGACTAGAACCTGTATTACCCTTTAAGGCAAGGGGAATTGTTTTGAAATGTTTTCTTCTCAGCAGCTACCAGCCAGTTTGGTTACTCAGTTAGCAGATTCTGGCAAAAATGGAGGGTCAAATATGAGATAACGTCTTGCAGAGTTTGTTTGGTTAAGATGGCATTCGAAAGAACCAAATAAAAAGCTTGTTTGCTCTTTCAGAAGTGAGTGAATGGTTTACAGTGCTAACTGTATGAGATTGTATGTCAGTTTTCAGATCGTAAATATAGCCCACTACAAGGGTAACATTCCAGTCTTCCTGACCTTTTAAAGATGCTACTTAATCAAGTCACGTCCTTAAATCATTCAACTGAAATCATTCCCACATGAACTTTGCAACTTGTCTATGGCATTTGATTGCAAATTAAAGCAAAATTTATTCTTTCGTTCACCAGATGCTTCTGACATGGATTTGAACGTTCAAGTAGGACATTTAATGAATATCCATCTGCCTTATTTGGTATATAAAAGATGTCATGATAGTATTCAAGCAAGAACAGGAAACGTATTTCATTGTCCTGTCCAATATTTATCTCCCAACATCTCTAAAGCAGATCATCTGATTATCTGTCTCATTATTGATTGTAGAACTTAATGTGAGCGTTTAGTACCATATATCTTTATGTTGCAGCAATAGTTATGCTTTACAAGTTTGTTAGAATATGATCAACCAAATTATCAATGGATTGACTCTGAATTTAAATGAGTTCCACTGTAATTTTCAGAGATTGCATTCAAACCAATGCTCCTGTTATGTGTTCAAACAAATATCTTATTCTGTAACCCACTGTTTTTCAGATAGGCCATGAGACTGTGGAGTGATTTCACCTTTGCAGACATGAATACCAATTGGTTTCGACATTTGATCCACATTCTTAAACTTTGAAGAATTTGTCCAACCTGTCAACTTAACTGAGCAATCAGATACACGTGAATGTAGACTTCTGCACTGACTTAGAATTGTCCATTATGCATCAACTTTTTGTTGTGGTGCTAGGACAGAAGGATCTGTCTCGCGCAGGAGATCTCTTCTCCTTGGAGGATTCTGAAATTGAAGATTGTCTTTCAGAAGCTCTTGAACAAATAAAAGAGATTTCTTCTTCACCAGTAAGTACTAATAAACAGTGCCATAAATTTAATATTAGAAATTCTCCTTTTTTTTAAATTCACAATAATCAGTCAAAGCAAAAGTATACCTTTTTCGAGTGATGCATTCAGAATACATTGGATAAATTTAACAACAATTGCAACTGATATGGCTGTTAGTTCAGATGTTTCCAGTGGATTAAAAAGTGACATTTGAGCAATTTGAAATAATTCAATTAGAATCGGAAAATACCTAGAGTGTAGAAGGAAGCCATTTGGCCTATTGCGCCTACACTGGCAAGGATCCCACGAAACCCTATCCCTGTAACCCCATGTATTTACCCTGCTAATCCCCCTGACCTAAGAGCAATTTAGCATGGCTAATCAACCTAACCTGCACATGTTTGGAGTGTGGGAGGAAACTGGAAGAAATCCATGCAGGCATGGAGAGAATATGCAAACTCCACACAGACAGTCATCCAAGGCCAGAAGTGAACCTGGGTCCCTGGCGCTAGAGACAGAAGTGCTAACCACTGTGTCACCGTGCTGTTTGCATGCATTGAATAGAATTAGAATTGCATTGAGTATAATTAATGTATTGATAATACCAGGTACTGATTTGTTGCTAGTTCAGCAATATTTGGTACAATTTTCCATTAACTGTTGTGTATTCATGTCTGTTCCAATCATGTGACATATTGATGATGCCCTTGGATACTTGTATGGGCAAGCTGGCAGTTTATCTAAACAATCTGAAGAGTAAACACATTTGCAGTAACACTCTTGTTTGCCCCTTTGTGGTCTACAAACCTATCCTTTGAAAATCGTACAAAGGAAACCAATGATTAGGAAGTCGTAACCACATTGGCAGACTCCTAGGAAAATAAAGACTATAGAACATCTCGATCCATGCTGCAGATGTTTGAAAAGGAGTAAGAAGTTCAAAACATTGTGCTGGAGGGGTATCAAATATCGGTCATGGCCATTGAAGGAATCGAAATTTGAACAAAGGTTTTGGAGAAAACAACAATGAATAGACATTCACCGCCTGCTCTGCCTGGAAGGAGCTGGAACAGTTAGTGTAATAGGTGGATTAGTACGAGAAGGCCTTCATACAAGTAACGAGGCATTATTAAAGTCAGAAGTACAAACGCAACTAGCCTCATGCAACTAGCTTGTGATGCATCACCTTACAGGATGAGAATGATAGTCTTCCACATAAAGCTTAATCATAGAAGTTTACATCATGGAAACAGTTCCTTTGGCCCAACTTGCCCATGCCATCCTTTTTTTTTTTAAACCCCTAAGCTAATCCCAATTACCTACATTTGGCCCATATCCCTCTATATCCATCTTATCCCCATAACTATCAATGGTGAATAAAAACCAATAGCGTTTGCATCAAGACCCTTGAACAAAGCAGAAATGACCTATGCACAGGAAACTCTAGGAACTGTTTTCAGAACCAATGTGTATCTGGAAGGAAATTTACTTTCCTAACAGGTCATCCATCGATCACTAACAAAGCTACTCAGCTGCACACCAGTATTCTATCTCAAGCAGTAAGCTGGGTGCAGGGATGGAGTTGTTGTGGTCAGCATATACATGACAAAATGTTTTTAATCAAATCTCCATGGGAACATTACTGCACATTCCAGATTACCTCTACTTAATGAGTTGTGAATGAATAGTTTGAGTGGTAATGTTTTCTATTTTGAAGAAGCCAATAACATTACTATAACCACAAGACCAATGTAAGAAATAAACCAGAAATGATCTACCATTGTCAGAAGTTATGAACGTGGTATTTTGTAGCAAGAATGCGGGAACAAATTGGGGTTGAAGCTGTATGTTTCCAAAAACTCTGCCTCCTTTGGGGAATGAGAGTCATCATTCAGCACTGTTAAGGAAAGTGTCCTAAATCAACTTCATGAAGGTCAATTGTGATATAGTAAGGATGAAAGAGATAGCCAGAAGCTACTTTTAGTGATCAGTTTTTGGTAGTGAAATCGAGGAGAAGGTGGATATGTGTTCAGTTTGCGTACAAGTACGAAATCTGTTGCTACTTGTGCTATTACATCCATGGGAATTGCCTAAAGTGCCATGGCAAAGAGTGCATCTAGATTATGCTGGACTATTTGAAGGACAAATGTTTTTCATTGTTGCAGATGTGTACTCTAAATGGCCTAAAATCACCATTATGAAGACTATGTCCTCAGAGAGGACAATAGAAAGGCAGGGTGAGATATTTGCAAAATTTGGTTACTCTGAACAACTTGTGAGCAACAACAGACTGTAACTCATTTTCAAGAATTCACAAAACTATCTAAAGGGGAATGGAATCCAACACATCTGACCCACGCCATATCATTCTGCCACAACTGGCTGAAAATTTTGTTCAAACAATGAAGTATTCATTGAACTTAATTCGTGAGCAAGGATCACTCTCTAAATGAATACATCATATTCAATAATCCAAAGTTCTCTGGCATTGCTCATAAAACACAGTTATACACTGCTTTTGATTTGCTGAACTCACCTAAGATGAGGAAATAGCAAAATCAGGCTTTGTGACATGAGAATAGGGCTAAATGTCATGTATTTCAGAAAGGTCAGAAACTATTGGCTAGGAACTATAGTGGATATTGGCCATTGTATCAGGTAGAACCAGCCTCCTACATCGTTCAAATTCAGGATGATGTAATGAAGACAAGCTGATGAACTTTTAGCAACTAGAACTAGTTTGTCTGAGATCAAGTCAATCAAGATTCTGCAACAATTGCCAAGTGAAGGCTTTGTTGAGAACCTGACAGCACCAAAAACAACTGTGGAAGACAGTACCTCAACTGAGGACACTTCAACACTGAGTGAACCTCCAAATCTTATGTTGAATCTGGTTGATCTGACTGCGAACGATGTCCAAACTAAACCCACAAATCCAGAGATTGTATCAATACAAAAAAATTAGATGCCTGAGATTCACTCTGAATTCATCTCCTGTAATTTTCCTTTAAAACATTATTTTGTACAAATAATTGGCTTTTAGTAATTCTTCATGGGAGGTAATATTCTGCCACATTCGCAGATAGTGAATATCTTGCTGGGATTTTATGAATAATGTCCATCATTCATTACAAAATATGAGATCATTTCAGTTTCAAAAAGCACTCTATAGTGTATATTCACTGAATTGTTCATAAACATCAGGTTTGACTGAGAAATATTGAATTTGATTTTCACAATTGGATTAAGACTGATGTGAACACTGATTTGCAATGAATTTGATGGAAAATTAAAATTATGTATTTTCTACAAGGGGTGGTTAATCTGTAAAACTTGTTTGATATTCAGGACTCGAAGTGCAATGATATTTTGTTTCTGTACTTTGCTAGGGCTATCTGACGAATGACAATGATCAAGCAGTGGTAGAAATCTGCATTACTCGAATCACCACTGCTATCAGGAAGACAAAATCTATTGAGAAGCATGGAAAGGCTCTGGTAACCTTGTGGGAATCGTGCTTAGAGCATAATCTGAAACCAGTCAGCAAAGATGAAGATACTCCCCATGCTAAAATTGTTTCCGATATAATGAGTTGCATCTTTCAAGTAAGTTATGAGCAACAGCACTTAGTGATTCGTATAAAAAGTACAATTTGATTTCCTTTTGTAACTGTTTTCATAACTCTATAGTATTGTGAAATTATTTCCAAATAAGTGTATATGGTAAAAGTTGGAAATACAGTGATAGAGTCATAGAGTTTACAGCATGGAAACAGGCTCTTCAGCCCAACTTATCCATGCCACCCTTTCTTTAAAGCTCCTAAACTAAATCCCAATTGTCCACATTTGGTCCATATCTCTCAATACCAATCGTACCCATGTAATTATCTAATGTTTTTTAAAAAATAAAATTGTACCTGCCGCTACTACTATCTTTGTTCCAGATACTCACCACCCTCTGTGGTACTTTTGTATTTCTTCCCTCTCACCTTAAACCGATGCCCTCTAGTTTTAGACCTCCCTGCTTTTGGGAAAATATATTGACTATCTATCTCATCTATGCCGCTCATTATTTTATAGACCTATATAAGGTTACCCCTCAGGCTCCGACTCTCCAGAGGAAAATATCCCAGTCTATTCAGCCTCTCCTTATAACTCAAACCATCAAATCCCGGTAGCATCCTAATAAATCTTTTCTGCACTCTTTTTAGATAGATGCAATTGATAGGTGCAATTGTTTTTCGCCATCATTATTGAGTACCTGATGCCTCTGACTTCAAGTGATTGTAGTATAAGAGCATATTTTTAGAAACAGCTTAAGTCTCCTGTTCTGGGATCTGGGATCTGTGCTTTGGGGTGCAGGAAATGTGGGCTCGGCATTCTGTTGTGGCTTTGCAGGACCTTGGAGCAGGTTTTGCATTTACACAGAGCCAGAGTCTGGCAATGGGATGACTGGAGTCTGACAGTAATGGGGACAAGCAAGTCCAGCAATAATGAGAGGAAAAGGAATCTAGGTAACTGGGATACAAACTGCCTTTAGTCTTTTCAATATCAGTCTCTGTCACCCTTCTTCCCACCATGTATCCGCCCACCCTCACTATAGTTTTGTTTGCACTCATGAACCTCCCCATCTCCTTTGCCAATATTAGTCTGTTCATATATTTATTTCTGCCTTAAAGCATTTGGATAAATTTAATGAACAGGAAAATGCAGGCCCTCCCAGCCTTCCACAGAAGCACAAATCATAAGGGCCTTGCTCATTCTGAAACTGCCCAAGGTTAACAGACCTTTCCATTGTCCATTCCTTGCCCACTCCAATTCCGTCGCAGCTGATACAGTAAAGTTCCAGCCAAGGACAGGAACTAGAGTAGAACTTTCAAACTTGGTGTGCCATTTAATGGGATCATGGCCGATCTTCCAATTCCACTCCATCTTCTTTAGTATCCCTTAGTATTCAAAATCCTAGCATTCTCTGTCTTGAATATGATTAACGGCTGAGAACCCCCAGCTCTCTGGGTGGAGAATTGTAACAATTCATAACAATGAGCATGACAAAGGTTTTCCTCATTTCATTCCTAAATAACTGTCTCTTTATTCCGAGACTGTGACCTCATGTCCTGATTGCCCCAGTCAGGAAAAAACATTCTCTCAGCATCTACCCTGTCAAGTTGAGGAATTTTGAATGTTTCAATTAAGTGACCTCTCATTTTTCTTAACCCTTGGAAATATAGGCCAAGGTTATTCAATCTCTCCTCATTGGACAACTCCCTCATCCCAGGAATTAGTTTAGGAAAATTTTGTTGTGCTCTGTGGCAAAAATTGTAGAACAATCATAGAATCTCTACAGTGCAGAAAAAGGCCGTTTGGTCCATCAAGCTTGCACTGATAATAATCCCACTCAGGCTCTATTCCTATAACCCCATATATTTATCTGCTGATCTCTCCTTAATTCATGGGAATATAGGCCAAGGTAACTCGATCTCTCCTCATTGGACAATTCCTTCATCCCAAGAACCAGTTGAGGAAGTTTTTGTTGCACTCCAGGACAAGAATTGTAGAAGAGTCATAGAATTCTATATTGCAGAAGGCAGCCATTTGGCCCATTGAGCTTGCACCAACAACAATCCCACCTAGGCCCTATCCCTGTAACCCAATGTATTTACCCTGCTGATCCCTCTGATGCTAAGAGGCAATTTAGCATGGCCAACCAACCTAATCAGCACATCTTTAGACTGTGGGAGGAAACTGAAGCACCCAGAGGAGACTCTCATAGTCAGAGAGAATGTGCAAACTCCATACATACATGAGGCGGGAATTGAACCAGGGTCCTTGGCACTGTGAGGCAGCAGTGCTAACCACTGTGCCACTATGCTAACCTCTTTGGAATGTCTTCCCTTAGACAGGAAAACCAGAATTGCGCACATCACTCAAGATGTGATCTCACCAATTAGGAGAAATGTTCTTAACTCTTCTACATCACTCCAATCCCTTTTCTAAGAAAAATTAACAAACATTTTTGCCTTCCTGGTCACTTGCTGTTTCTGCTCATTCACTTTGTAATTCATTTACAAGGCCTTCCAAGCCCTAACATTTTCCAGTCTATCACCATTCAAAAAATATTCTGCTGTTTTTATTTGTCTCTTCCAAAATGGATGACTTCATGCTTTGCCAAGTTCTCATGCACTTACCCAACTTGTCCATATTCTTTGCACCCTCTTTGTATTCTCTCATTTCTTGCATGAGGAACCACCTAATTTTCATCAGCAAATTTGGATTAACTCTCTCATCTCAATTAACAACATCGATTGTAAATAACTTGATGTCCAAGTACTGACAGTACTAACAGTATCCTGCTTGCCGCAGCCCAAAACCGTGAAAAACGTTCCAATCATTCCTACTCTTTTTGGCTATTAATTGTCAACCCATGCTAATATTAAAGGACACCCCAATCACTGAAACAAATAATTAATCTCTCCCTCTCAGAAGTATCTGTGACCTACCACTGCCCCCTCACCCCAGGTCACATTGGTGAGGTAGGAAAATCTCACAAGGGGAAAAATCTGGCAAGAAGGGTGATTGATTAAATTTAAATTTAGATTTAAATTTATTAAAATATACTGAAATCAAGTTTACACCCATTATAGAACATAGAACATTACAGCGCAGAATTGGTCGATGTTGCGCCGACCAATTAAGAAAAAGCAATGACCCTCTAACCTAAACCATTCCCTTTTCATCCATAAACTTATCTACTAACCTCTTAAACGCCACCAAACTTGGCACATCTACAACTGCAGCAGGCAGGGCATTCCATACCCTTACTACCCTCTGGGTAAAGAACCTACCTCTGACATCCGTCCTATAACTACCACCCCTTAATTTAAAGCTATGTCCCCTCGTGCTAGCTTTCTCCATCCTAGGAAAAAGGCTATCACTGTCCACCCTATCTAAACTTCTAATCATCTTATGTTTCAATAAGGTCTCCTCTTAGTCGTTCCGGATCCGCGCTGTTATCAACCTGCAGAACAGAAATCCAAAGCCCATTTCTATTCTGCAGGGAACCTCTGAAGCCCATCCCCCTCGAATATGCACTCTTTGCAGAACCCCCGCTGACTAACCCCGGCAAACCTGACCCCCACGACCTGACCCTCTCTGGGAGGCAGGCACCCCCACAGAACCCCCCACCCCCACACCCCGGATTGGGCACCCCTTAGCAGAGCAGATCCACTCCTGAGTCAGACCCCCCAGGGAGACACCTCCTCCCACAATCGGACATCCCCTCCTGGAAGACAGGCCCTCCCCGCAGAGCATACCCCCCACTCACCTCGATTGCTGCTCTCTCTCCACCATCCTTCTCATCTACACTCATTGGACAGCCTACAGCACCTTCCTGGCCTTCTGCCGGACGAGGAGGGTGGGCTCAGACGGATCTCTGGGGGGGGGGTGAGGAATGGAGGGTGGGGGGATGGGGGTGAGGAATGGAGGATGGGGGGGAGCGGGATGGACTTGGGAGAATCTCCAGCAACCCCTCCCCATCCAGAGATCCATCTGAGCCCGCCCACTCATCCCACAGATGCCAGCGGAAGGCCAGGAAGGTGCTGCAGGCTGTCCAATGAGTGCAGGTCAGAAGGATGGTGGAGGGAGATCAAGGTAGCTTGGGGGTGTGCTCTGCCAAGAGGGGCCTGTCTCTTGCGGGGGTCCAATCACAGCTCACTCCCCCTCCCCCCAGCTCTGTCTGCTATTTGTGGCTTTCGTGATGTGGAGATGCTGGCATTGGACTGGGGTAAACACAGTAAGAAGTCTCTCAACACCAGGTTAAAGTCCA
This sequence comes from Sphyrna mokarran, assembly GCA_024679065.1. Lineage (NCBI taxonomy): Eukaryota > Metazoa > Chordata > Chondrichthyes > Carcharhiniformes > Carcharhinidae > Sphyrna > Sphyrna mokarran. The sequence continues at coordinate 41,346,045 of JAGIQG010000003.1, read as the reverse complement.
ACAAGTTTATAAACTTGTTTGACTAAGCTAGTGTTGTGAGACTTCTTACTTAGTCTTTCACGCCCGGGCACACTGTTTCAAATTTTTTTTCAAACTTCACATGCGCAGTTCAGAGCTCCGATTGGTCCGGCAGCACTAAGCCCCACCCACAGTGCAGTCTGGATGGGAGCCAGCAAAAAGTGTATGGGCGCGTTGGAACGAGGATTCCGGGCTCGGATCCGTTTTATGTCCAGATTCGGCCCTTTGCTTCCGAATGGTAAAATCGAGCCCATTATATCGATCATTCATTTTTCTTTTTGGTTTTTTTTTCTCATTATGTTTGTTGTTGACCAAAATGTTGGCCTAGATCTTGGAAAGAATGGCAACCATCATCCAATTGGCACTCCATTCGAATTTCCCCTCATCTTGATCCTACTCTATATTTCTTGCTGGGTCTTCTGAGCCCAGTTTTACCAGAAATGCAGAGTGCAGCCTAGCTCTGGGAACTCAGTCGCAATGGAGCATTGTTAGGGGAAGAGAGGATATGTCCCATTTTGAAGGCACTATCTGCTGTATGTTTCAAAGTCTAAGTTGGATGGGTGAGTGAGTGAATGAATGAATGGGTAGGATAGATGAAGTGACGAATGGATGAGTTTGAATCTGTGGGACAGTCGGGGGATATTTTATGTGAAGGAAGGGAGGGGGTTCAGGGGTTAGTTGGGGTCATTGTGAAGATTGTGGTGAAGGAGAGGGTTCTATAGTTAGAATCATAGAATCCCTACAGTGCAGAAGGAGGCTAATCTGCACCGATTCTCTGACAGAGTGTCACACCTAGGCCTTCTTCTCCAAACTATCCTGCAACCCCACACAAGATGAAGTCTTTCCTGTCTAAAAATTCTTGGGTAACAATGCAGGTAAGTAACTCAGAACTATTCAAAGACTGCAGGTTTTACCCAAGAGCTGTATACTATAGTAGAGGGTGGTGAGGAGCAGAGAAATTGCCCATCAGGAATTGAAAGTTCCCAAGCAATTTCCACATAGGTCAGTGCATCCAGACAGTCTCGGTGCACATCTCTGGTCGTATGTCCAGTGATATGATGATCTGATGATGGGAAGATTTGGGCTATTGCATCTTTGTCTCTGTGATGTTATGCACTAATTTCCTCTTAACTCTAATCATTTTCAGCACTGCCTAATTGTCTGTGTAGGATACTGGGTATTGGAACATTCTCTTATATCCACATCTTAAATTAATTCAGCTTATTAATATTCTATTTGTTTGTTGTCTGTGTCTCAGAGGTGTATGTCATAGATGGCAAGATGATGCATCTCAGCATTCTTTTCCTAAGATTCAGGTTCAATCATAAATTAATGTATGACTTGTAATAAAGAATAAAGAAAAAAGACTATCATGAGATCTGAAGCCAAATGACCCTGGTGAAATCTAGACTGGGCATCAGTGGGCACATTATTGCCCAAGCAATTATTCTTAAAACAGTTACCAATATTTTATATAAAAGTATTAGCTAAACTTTAAAAATTACTCAGAAGGACAAGACTTAATAACTGAGCATGCAGAACCAAAATAAAAGTTTTATTTTCTCAATTATATCACAACGTTGCATTAAAACAGGTTGCAACATTTTTAATGTCACTGAGATTTTGTATATTATTTATCATTGTAATGTGAGAGTAATTAATGTGACATCAAACTTTAACAAACAGCATGGCATCCTTTTTGTAACAATTCATTCGGTACAAACTATTCACTTGTCTTTAATAATAAAGACATAAATTGAGATTTTGATCTCATTCAAGTGTATGGAAGCAAGAATGCCAGGGACATGGGTTCAATTCCTGGCTTGGGTCACTATCTAAGTGGAATTTGCACATTCTCCCTGTGTCTGCGTGGGTTTCCTTTGGGTGCTCCGGCTTCCTCCCATAGTCTGAAAGATATGCTGGTTAGGTGCATTGACTCGAATAGGTACCAGAGAGTGGTGACTGGCAGAATTTCACAGTAACTTTATTGCAGTGTTAATGTAAGTCTTACTTGTGACTAATAAATAAATATGCTTTATTTTATCAGAGAGCATTATGAAGCAATATTGCTCAATCCAGCACTGTCAATTCTTCCATTGCTGTAATCAGCTATTGAAGCCTTGTTTAGTGCTTTTGGCATAACAGTGCTTGAACTAGCTTTTGGTTTGGTTTAAATAAATCTTTTTTGGTGGCTCATACGTCTTATTGTTGCTCTCCCCAACCCCCAATCTCCCCCTCCCCCAGTTGTGAAAGAGATGTCTTAATTCATTACAGTCAAACAAAAGTAACATTTTTAAGTTTCTCGTGGTTCGTTGGCATCCCCCAACGTTCACACTGCTCTTGTTATTCAAAGCTTCCAAAATCCAAGTGTTAATTGATTGGAGTGTTTATCCCTAAAACAAGGTTATTATGCTAATCCCTTGTTGCCTAGCAGTAGTGGGTGCGTTTAAACATGGGAAGTCTAAGAAAGCTTTCAATTTGTTTATGTTATTCCCTTCATATACTTCCTTATTTTACATTTTTGTCTTTCTGTATTTTCATGCCTGTTCCGACGACATTTAAAGATTTGGTAACCAGATCTCTGCACTCTGTTTAGCTACTTGAACATGTGCCTTTCAGAATAGAAATGTTTCTGCAGTGCTATAATTAGCTGGCAGAATTAAATTAGGAAATGGGATTGGAAGAAAATTTGAATTAATGCAGTTGTTAATATTTGCATTCATTATTAGCAGGAACACTAAAAGATAAATGTGACAAATATGTTATGACTTCAAAAGAATAATGTGGGTGAGTTTGCAGCAACATACTGTGATCATTAAATCATAGTTTAATACCTCCTCATGATTCCTCAGGTACCATCTTCTTTCAAACCAGCTTTCATCCCCATCCCCCACCCTCCATGCCTTGTGTTATCCTCCAAGACTCAGGCATGGCACACTTTTTCATAACATGCCTTTAATTCAACTCCATGTCAAGTGAATCCTTATTTTCTGTAATTTCCACTTAAACTACTCTACCCGTCCTCTTTTTTTCATTTATTCCAAACATAATTGCACCCACCCATTTTCACAGCTCAGACCATTTATGTTGTCTCCTCATTTTTATAGCTATTAATGCTGAGGCACTTCAACCATTTTCAGCCAGATGTGCTGAATGGACGATTCATCTCTGTCTCCTCTTGAAGTCCTCCAAGTACAGATGCCAGCCTTAAGCCATTCGATTCACTCCATATGATATCAGGAAAACACTGAAGGCACTGGATACTGCAAAGACTACAGGTCATGACAATATTCCACAAAAGTACGAAAGACCTGGGCTTCTGAATTAGCTGTACCCTAAGCCTTGCTGTTTTCAGACATGTGTAGCACTGGCAACTGCCTAGCAATTGGGAGAATTGCCTAGTTAAGTCCTTTCCACAGAAAACAGTGCATGTTGAGCCCAGTCCTGTCAGCCTACCTCTCGATCATCAGCAAAGTGGTGAAAGACAATGCAATGAAGTGGCTGTTGTGCTACAATATAAAGGCAGCACTTCACTGAGTGTGGCATTAAGGAGCACTAGCAAAATTGAAGGCACTGGGAATCAAATGGAAAAGTCTCCATTGGTTGAAGTCAAGGAAGATGATTGTTATTCTTGGATGCCAAATATCTCGTCCCGAGGAAATTGTTGCAGGAATTCCTCAGGTTCACGGTCTAATCATCTCTACAGCTTCATAATTGACCACCCTTCCATCATAAAGTCAGAAGTGGGAATATTTACTGAAGATTGCACAGTATCATTTGCAACTCCTTAGCTACTAATTGAAGCATAGCCACCAACATGTGAACATCATTCAGACTTGGGCTATTAAGTGGCAAATTACATTTGTGCCTCACAAGTGCCAGTCAATGACCGTCACCAACAAGAGAGAATCTAATTTTCTCCTTCTGCCACACAATGGCATTAGCATTGCTGATTTGCCCATCAAGATTCTGGAGGTTACCATTGAGCAGAAACTTTACAGAATTCATCATATGCATTTTGTGGCTACAGGAATAGATCAGAGGCTGGGAATCATGCAGCAAACAAGGCACCTCTTGATTCCCCAAAGCCTGTCAACCTTCTAAAAGACACAAGTCTGGAGATGGAATATTCTCCCCTTGCCTCAATGAGTACATCTCCAACAACACTCAAGGAGTCCCAATCCAAATCAATAGGTTTCTTTGCATCTGTTTAACTTGATGCTATGAGAATTCATGGGTGTGGAATCACTGTTGAGAACTTCCAGGACATCTCCCTGCTGCTTGTATACCATTGTGCTGCTGCCATCTCTGTCAGGAATGTTCTGTCCCACCATCAGAATAGTGTTAGTGCTGTCTGGGACATTGAATCATACCTTACAGCCAATGAGTATAACCATGTCAGGCTGTTACTTGACTAATCTGTGTGACAGCTCTCAGATGCTGTTGTTTCCAGCTGCTACGTCGATTCCAGATGGTCACTCCAATTTTATTCCTTTTTTGTAAGAGGTACAACTAAGTGCTTGCTGGACATTTCAGAGGGCTTTTAGTCTAACCACATTGCTGTGGGTCTGGAGTCTGTAGGCCAAACCAGATAAGTCTGGCAAATGTCCTTCCCTAAGGTTAACGAGTGAATGGGATGGGACTTATCGCAATTCATGGCTCTTGCTACAAGTAATAATGAGAAGCTAGTGAAACTAGCTCTTGATTGCAGAATTTTACTAATCAATTTCATTTATTAATTAATTGAGTTTAAATTCCATCAACTACAGTGGTGGGATTTGAACCCAAGCCCCTGGGGTATTCACCTAGGCTTGAGGGTAGCTAGTCTGGTAATATTATTATGATACCAACATCTCCCCTTATGGTCCCTCTCCCTCTCCCTCTCCCTCTCCCTCTCCCTCTCCCAACTTTTCCAACAAATCATTCCTCCTCAGTTGTAGCTGTGGATGCTAGAGCGAGACCAGAAAATACCATGCAAGGTCATTTCCATTGTCCTACACTCGCCCACTCCAATTCTATTGTGGGCAAGACAATAGAATTCCAGTGTGGATCTTCAAACAATATTGTGACCATGCACTTTTTTCTTCCTTCTCTGTTGCAACTGAAAATTTTGAGCTTCTATCTTTCTTTAAGCCAGTAATACCTATAATATCATATTTCTAAGTGTCTATCTGTGCCTCAGCTCATCTATCTTGTTCATTAGAGTTCTTGAGTTGAAGTGGATATCATTAAACACTACCAGACTCCTATGTTCTCTATTTTATAGCCTTGGTTTCGCTTGCTTACTGATTTTTCTGATGTGGAGATGCTGCGTTGGACTGGGGTAAGCACAGTAAGAAGTCTCACAACACCAGATTAAAGTCCAACAAATTTATTTGGAATTATGAGCTTTTGGAGCACTGCTCCTTCATAAGGTGACTCTGAAAGCTTGTGATTCCAGATAAACCTGTTGGACTTTAGCCTGGTTTTGTGAAACTTCTTACTGTTACTAATTTTCTGCCTGCCAACTCTCTTTGCTTTTCTCTCTTTTATGCTCACGTTCCCATTCCCCTTTTAGACTAATTTTAACTCTCTCCAGCAGAATTAGAAAACCTCTCAATGATGATATTGCCATGTGCCTATCTATGTACTAGATCTCATCTCTCCATTTGAGATTTGGATGGAAGTTGGTCAGTTTATTACGTTTAATCTGCTTACATTGAGATCTTTTCCATTAGTGGAAAGGTTTGAGTTTGTTGATTGGGTTATGGTAGTTAAAGTTGGTTATATTCTTTGTACTGAGTCAGTAATAGAGAGGGAAGATGAACTGATGTGAAAATATATCATTAGCACCTTTTTATCTATCTGAGTAGATAATATTATTAAATCATGACCTTCCATAAGAATACACTTCCTTTTGGAGGGGTGCCTATTATCTCAAAGTATATAACTGTGGAAAGTTGTGGGCCCTCACACCCTTATACAGCTGGTGATATTGTATAGTTATGTTTGCATTACATTTTTTCCTGATGCATTCTTTGAAGTGTCATGCAATTCAGAGTTTTGTTTGTCATTTATTATTCATATAAAGCCATGATGTGGAGATGCCAGCATTGGACTGGGGTAAGCACAGTAAGAAGTCTCTCAACACCAGGTTAAAGTCCAACATACACAAACCACAAGCTTTCGGGGCACTCGTCTTCATCAAGCGAATGGGAGTTCTATTCACAAACAGGGCGTATAAAGACACAAACTCAATTTACAAAATAATTGTGCTTAACCTTCTCTCCACTCACATTGTCTGTATCTTTAAGACTTGATTACCCATAAAGATTTGCAATCCAACCACTATTTTGTAAATTGAGTTTGTGTATTTATATGCCCTGTTTATGAACAGAGCTCCCACTCACCTGGTGAAGGAGCAGCACTCCGAAAGCTTGTGGTTTGTGCTACCAAATAAATTTGGTTTTTAACCTAGTGTTGTGAGACTTCTTACTGTTTATATAAACCCATACATGTAGATAATTCTAACATCCCCCCCTTGAGGGCGCTATCGCCTTGTTTATCTCCAGTTCACTTCTAAAATGATGCTTGGAGAACCATTTGAATGCCTGTTTGGAACTCATTTTTTGACTTTATTGTGGAAGTTTCCCTTTTATTTCTAGCACTGACAGCAGGCTGAAATTAGTGGTAATTTTTGTAGTGTCAGTTGTGTTTATTAATGTTGTTATTTGAATTTTTTCCTAGTTTATGTTAAGAGCTTAGAACTTAATGTAGAAATTCTATAATGTGAGTTACAGAAAGATTTTTTTAAAAAAATGCAGTCATCAAAGAGTTCAAAACCTCACTTGTACAAAAAGCTAAACAATCCCGACTATTATCTGGTATTCATTTGGCTCTAATCTAAAGCAAGTGATTGGCACCATTTTAAAAGCAGATACTAGGATACACCTGGACAGGCAATGGACCAAGACCTACATAGGACCTCCCATCCAGGCACTGGCTGCAGCAGAGAAAGCGTACAATGTGAATGGCAGATGCAATATGCAGTGAGTGTGCAATGCACATGTGTAATTACTTCTGGTGCCTGGCTGATCAATGTCAGGAACTGTAAAAATAAAATACAGACCATAGAGAGCTATAGAAAGATTTTCATGCCAACAGATTCTTGCGGGTAAATTGGAGTTGGCTAATGTTCAGAGGCCAGAGGTGAACTTTTCTTGGGAAGAGTGTACAGCCACTATTTTAAAGAGGCAACATGGATGCGCAAAGTCCACAGGCAACTGGGATTGAAATGAAACTACGTACTAAAAGTCCGTCTTGACTTGCTGTGGTCGAGTGAAATCTAACATGAGGTGCAGGATAGGGGTAGTCATGTTGCATTCCATTTTAATAAAGACGGTGCGCCAGAAGTACAATAGCTCATAATCTAATGTCAGATGAACTTGAAAATCAGCTATGATCAAAATGAATGGCAGAGCAGGCTCAAAGGGCCGAATGGCCCACTTCTGTTTCTATTTTCTGTGTTCTATGTGGAGTTGAGATTGAATTTTGCAGAGAAGGCAAAGCGACTGAAATGGGAATACAGAATTGTTCAGAGTTGCAGAAAGCTGCTTCAAGAAAACACTGAAAAGGAAAGCAAATAACGAGACAAAAAGGCTGTTAATTCTGCTCCCGCTACTGCCAAAATGAAAGGCAATATGTGACAGAACTGTGGGATTGCACCAGATTTAATTAACTAGCTGGAGCCAATACCAGTAGCAACACTTTCTTTAACACTGGTAGGGTGAGACAAAGTGAGAGTAAAATCTGACAGCAAGCTACTTCAAAGCATTTTCCTCAAATTGCTGCTTTTTGCTCCAAAGCTTATACAAAGAATATTACTTTGTTTGCAGAGATATCGTCTGAATGTGACGTATAAGTAAGGGAAACAGCTATACATTTGCTGATATGTTGTTAAGGGCACCACATCTTATGAAGAAAGTTGAGGATGCCGAAACAGAATGTGAGATTTTCCAGATTCAACATGAAGCAGCGACTCAACATATTCTGGAATTCATCAACCCAGCACAGACATTGAATCTGGCAGACACGTGCATGTGCCTTTCTCAAATCAAGTCGTCTACCCAGCAGGATGCAACTCTCAATACTTCAAGAAATAATGATAAAAGGATTGCCTGAGAACATCAAGGATGCACCTTTGGTCACAAGAGATGAATGACAGCCCAAGATAGCATCTTGTTCGAAGGAAATAGAATCATCCTCCTGAAGGCAATGAGAGGAATGATGTTGAAATGCATTTGTGTAAGCTGTCATGAAATTGAATCAAGTCTAAAAGGCAAGAGTAGTGTTCTTTTGGCCAAGTGTAAGCAGTGAAATAAGGACCACATTAATACAAAGCTAAGTAAACTAGGGAGTCCCTATCATGTGACATCCTAGACATGCTGCGAGTGAAGCTGGGAACAGACCTCTTCACTATAGCAGGAATTGATTAATCACTGTAGACTACAAATCTGACTACTGCCAGTTAGACCAGCTGGTTTCAGTGAAATTGTAGAATGTTTGAAAGCATATTTAGTTGTTAGTGTTCCAGCTAATGTGATGAGTGACAATGGCTCTCAGTTCACAAATGAAGAATTCAGCTGCTTCATAATCAGTTGGGAAATTCAATAATATGTTCACCATTTTCACTCTATCCCCAGTCAAGTAGAAAGTAGTCCAGTCAAAAGATTAACGCCATACCTCACCCAAACTACTCTTTCGAAGGTACAAAAGCTATTAACTACCAGAATTAATAACAAATGTAACTGAAAAAAGTCAAGGTATAACTGCAGAAGGCATCATTTCATTGTGACAAAATTGTCCAAGATTTGCCAGCATTGAGTATTGGAGAGCCAGTCAGGCTCCAAATGTTGAATGCTCTCAACAGAAATCAGCCCATGTGGAAACATGGGACATATTGTCACTTTGATCTCATGCAGTGGATGTGAACAACCAAATGTCCTGGCACAACTGTGGGCATGTAAGAGGAATTAGAGAAGCTGTTCCCACGTGCAAGTGGCTGATCAATGGGAACTCACCAGCTGTACAAAGTACAGAATGACCATCACTCTGAGGTCCATCAGCCCCAGCAATGGAAATGGGACAACAGTTACCCAGGAAACAACAAATATCACAGAAATGACACTCTCTGGAAAGGGAACAGCACCCAAATAAAAAGGCAATGACATCATTAAGAGGCCTGCATGATTTGGTGATTTATGTTGGCAATACACGTTCATAGACGGATGAAAATAATGAATAGTATATAATGCAGGGGAACATTGGGAGTATAGTGGATAACTTGGGTAACTCAATTACACATGAAAATGCATGCAAATTTGGCTTGTTCATTATGAAAAGAAGGATTTTGATTGAAATATACTAAAGGCCTACTTGGCTCTTTCTGTAGTCGTATGACCTGTGCCATGAGGCAGCCATGTTACATTCAGTTTGAAGAAACCCATTCACCAGGTCCACCATGAAATCAGAGCGGGCAAGGGGCAGACAAAGGAAATGTTCATTGACCTCAAGGGGGTATTTCCAGTCTTGCTCAAGTGAGACAGTAAAATCCCATGCATTGTACTATCTCCTTTGAGCTTGTAATCTTGCTTGTTCATTTAAGAGTACTTAACAGATTACTGCAACTTTTGCTTTGAAGTAGATGGACTATATTTTAAAATTGTGATTTATTTTGCACTTAGGTTTTGGTATTCTTTGTGAAACAGATCCAATGATAATTACATATGGAGCAGAACGTAACAGACATATGCACCCAACAAAAACATGATTTCCAATCCTGCTGCTGGGCAAGAGATTGTAATTTCGAAACATAATAAATGATGCAATCTGCACTAAATGCTGTGATACTTGTATCAAAGGTCTCCTTAAACAATCTATTTCACATTCTGTGGTGGATATCTCAAAGATAGTTGTTTGAAAACTGGAATTGGAAAAGAACATTCTACTCCTGAGGTTCAGCTAAAGTTTGGTTTAGGTATATAGAAGAAGAGTGATGAATCCAATAGTAAGTGGAGAGTGTGTGGCTTTAGGTTAGGGTTTTGTGTTTTGAGTAAATTGAAAGTAAGGAACTTGTTCCCTAACCAGTGTGGAATAGTCATTTACTGCTTGACATCATTGAATAATGAGGAACCTACTACACACATGGGACAGATGTACTTGGGAGCATCTCTTTTAAAATGTGCCATATGGTTATTAAATCCCAGCTCTAGAAAAAAGAGATAAAGAGAGAAACAGACCACTATACTCCTCACCAATTGTGGTGACCATCTCTGTGATGCCTTTTGGTCTCTCCACACACGATGGCACAGTGGTTAGCATTGCTGCTTCACAGCACTAAGGACCCAGGTTTAATTCCCGGTTTGAGTTGCTGTCCATCCGAAATCTATAATTCTCCCTGTGTCCACATAGGTTTTCTCCGGCTGCTCCAGTTTCCTCCCACAGTCTGAAATATGTGGCAGTTAGTTGCATTTGCTGTGCTAAATTCTCCCTCAGCATGGTGACTAGAGGATTTTCACACTACCTTTGTTGTAGTGTTGACGTAAGCATACTTGTGACAAGCATAAAACTTTTATTTCTCTTTACTGTTTTTACCTTTACAATTCTTACAACAACATATTTATTGATAATTGGACCATCATTTGGTACTTATTCGTACCAAAATTTATCTTTTATGTTTGTTTATTTCTTGAGCATTTATGACCAATTTCGCCCTGTACCTCCGCCAACAATTTCCATAGCCAGATGTGGCCCTCTCACCAAAACATAGGATGTTCCTCGTGACCTTGTTCATGAGCATCATCGAGTGGGCTTAAAGTTGGCCTGCCTAAGCTTAAGGGAGAGCTAAAGATTCTGAATAGGGGCATCTTCAATCTGGAGGACATAGTAAAGGGTGGGGGGCAAAATAGAAGCATTTCATATGGCCATTAGCTGGGAGTTCACTTCATTTAGAAGTGAAGCTAGAGCACTTCAATTTTTCATAGAATCCCTACAGTGCAGAAAAGGCATTTGGTCCATCAGGTCTGCACCAACTCTCTGACTATGTATCTTATCCAGGCTCCCTCCCCCACACATCTTGATCTACTAAGGGCAATTCAGCATGGCCAATCAACCTAACCCACACATCTTTGGAGTGTGGGAAGAAACCCACACAGGCACTGGAGAATGCATCATCTATGTAGTGTTTCCCCGAACTCCACACAGACAGTGACCCAAACTGGGAATTAAACCCAAGTTCCTCGTGTTATGAAGCAGCAGTGCTAACCCCTGTGCCACCGTGCCAATTGGCCTTTGGGGAACAAATGTAACGTTATATAACAGATGATGAAATGCTGTAATGTTAGTATTTCAATGGTCACTACAGTTGTACATGTGACATGAAATGAAAGGTGGGGGCGGGGGTTACCTGTGACAGCGCTAGCTGCTTTAAACCAAGCCAATCTTACAGAGAAAACTTTCATATTGGAATTTGGCACTTTATTTGCATGTGCAAAATGTCTAACATCTGCTTTCAATGTGCGTAAAGAGCGATTCTTGTTTATCTTTATATAAGACAACCAAATGCCAACTCCCTGGCCAGAAATGTGCATGTTTTCTACAGGGCCATTTTGGGGTCTTGAATACGCATACCACACCTGAAAAATAACTTTTCACAATTAAAATTCTAGACCTGAGATGACTGAAAATTTGAAATAAAATCAGAAAATCAAAGTTAAAAATAATCATCAGTATTTGAAAGCAGAGAAATTGATACTGCAAATGGTGTTAGTTTTTTTTTAGATGCATTTTGATTTTTTTCATAATCTTTGGTATTTTGTCATAATAAATATCTTCACCGTAGTATTTTAAAAGAGATATATAAATAAAATAGTCTGCTCTATACTCTGAATTTTAAAAGGCTCTGAACTGGGCAGTAAATCTTTCAGCAATATATTAATTTTAAAATGGTACTTTGTGTACTTGAGTGTTTTCCTGTATCAGTGCTGACCTTGTGGTGATGCTTTACACCTGAAACATGACTCCTGAAGTTTGTCAATTAATGCCTATGTACTTTAATTTGAGACAAACAACATGGATATTAAGATACACAACTGCAGAGACGCTGTAGCTGCAAGGGTATAACCTCATTTGAAGCAAAAGAAAATACACAATCATCGGAAGGAGCATTTCATCTTTCGTACTAAGCTTGGATTAATGTTGCTTATGGCTTCCTACTTTGTATTCTGCCATCGAAGCAACAGTCATATAAATATGTATAAAATCCATACGGTGTGCAAGGAGGCCATTTGGCTCATCAGTCTGCACCTACCCTCCAACAGAGCATCTTATCCAGGCCCACTTCTCTGCCCTATACCTATAACTCCACATATTTACCTTGTTAATCCCCCTAACCTACACATCTTGGGGTATTGCATATCTTTGAACTGTGGAAGGAAAATGGAGCAGAAGAAACCCATGCAGAAATGAGCAAAACATGCAAACGCCACACAGTCACCCAAGGTCCGGGTCCGTGGCATCCTGAGGCATCAGCGTTAACCACTGTACCACCTGCTGCCCTATTATAGATAAAGAAATAAAGGAGAGAGTGTCTCTGGTATAGAAAACAGTGGGCAAGTATTTATCTAGTTTCTTGGTGAGATGGAGTATCCACTGCTTCAAGTGTTTGTACAATGTTTGGTATAATGTGATGCTTTCATTGGTGAAAGAGGTTTCACTGCCGTTGTTTTCCTTTGTCAAACTTGTTATCCTTGACATGGGAGTTGTATAACTGCTCTGGCCAGATGACAGGCAAATGGACAGGAAGTAAATTAAGATCCTACGTCAAGGAAATGAACATTAAGATGTATGTTTTGCAAACAACAGCAAGATAACTAAAGCTAACTGTGACCGAATTTGTGGAAATGTTTTCAAAGTTATCCACAGGAAGAATATTACTGTTCATGTATTGGCATGATTAGGAAGATGGTGATGTCATGGTAATGTCACTGGAGTAGTAATCCAGTGAACCAGGTGAATGGTCTGGAGTCACAGGTTCAAATCCCATCACAACAACTGATAGAATTTAAATTTGATTAATGAAATCTGAAATTGAAAGCTATCCTCAGTAGTGGTGACCTTGAAACTGCTATTATAAAACAACCCATCTGATTCAGTAATGTCCTTTTCAGAAGGAATTCTGCCAACGTTAGCCAGCCTCGTCTACATGGGACTCCAGACCCACAGTAATATGGCTGATCTTTGGAATGTAGCAAACCAATCAATTCAAATATAATTAGGATGGGCAACACCAGCTGGTCTTGCTTTTATCATCCACATTTCACGAAGGAATAAAAAATATCTGTTTCCGTGTAATATGACGTGTAGAAAAATTCAACCTAACATGATCAATTTGACAACAATCTTGAATATTGATGAGTGAGGACTAGAACTTGTGAGGAGTTCTAGCTTACACTTGTCCAAGAATTGTAGAATCTCACAGTACAGAAAGAGGCCATCCAACCCATCAGGCTTGCACTGACAATAATCCCATCCCATGCCCCATCCCTGTAACCTTGTGTATTTACCATACTAATCTCCCTGACATTAAGGGGCAATTTAGCATGGCACATTTGGAAGGAAACCAGAGCACCCAGAGGAAACCCATACAGACATGGCAAGAACATGCAAGCTCCATACAGACAGTTACTAGGAAATGAACCCAGGTCCTTAGCGCTGTGAGGCAGCAATGCTAATCACCGTGCTATTAGGCTGCACGCAAGTAAAATAACAACTGCTTATTCAATAGCTTATCACAAATCTCCTCCTTCCCAATGCAAAACCATTCAGCAAAGGAACAATTTTTTATTGATATCTGAAGATTGTGGAAAAAATGACATTCAAAATCTGGAATTTAGATGTTAGACTTATTTTTCAGAAAGCAGTAGTCCTGGTGCTAGTTATTTAGCCTGCACCATCCACCATAAATTATACTTTCTCCATTTCAGATTAAGTGTGTCAGTTTGCCTCACTTAGTCATCTGAGTGCAAAGGATATGTGTTCAAATCTACTATAGATTTGAACTAAAACAATGCTGCATTTCAAAATTAGAAACAGGCTTCACTATATAATCATAGAATCCCTACAGTGTAGAGAAGGTCATTCAGTCCATCATATCTGCACCAGCTCACTGACAGAGTGTTTTACCCAGGTACTCTACCCCGTCCTATCTTCATAATCCATGGCTAATCCATCTAGCCGACATATCTTGGGACAGTAGGGGGAATTTAGCAAGGCCACTGCACCTAACCTGCACATCTATGGAGTGTGGGAGGAAACCAGAGCACCTGGAGGTACCCATGGAGCCATGGGGAGAATGTGTAAACTGCACACAGTCACCCAAGGCTGAAATTGAATCCAAACTGAGCTTTGAGACAATGAAAATCACCAGAAGAGGTAAGATCAATAATAGTGCAGGAAGTAATTGATGTTTGTTGTAGGGTTGTGGTCCAAAGGCAGTTAAGAATCAATATCAAAGAGTTAGCAGTTCTCATTGTCTAGCTAAAGACCCCTCTAATGGACAGCATGAGCACTCAAGTTGTCAGGAGATTAGATGACAGTGATACTGTTATTGAAGAAATGCTGAAAGTTCAGAGGGAAATGTATTAGAGTCAGTAAGAGAACTGGAGAAACTTTATTCAAATATGAAAAGATCAGGTTATGATGAAGCCAAAGTATAGGAGCGAAAGTGTCAATAAAAGCTCAAGGGAAAAAATTTGTTGGCATAGTGCTGATATGCATAGCCTTCTCAATTCTCCAAGGGTTGACAGTGCCCTCAATTCTATCTGCACAGCTTGTATGGCATTCTTCGATGATATCATTGAATATAAACAAATTCTTCATCCCCAGAATTCATTCAAACGGGGAGCCGGAGAAAGGAAAGTGCCTCCCAGGCTGTGGGGGTCAATCGGGGGAATGGGGACATTCTGGTAAAGGTTAGGTAAGAATGAAAAATGGGATCAGAAGAAAACGAAGAGTAAAAGAAATTGGCTGGTACCCTTTAAGTTTCTCATTTGTGATATTTGCAAGCAGGAATAAAGGACTTTTGTTAAAATGTTAATGACATTGAACAGAGGACTGGATAAGTCTGAAATAAAATATGTTGATGCTGCTGACGCGATACTGGCGGAATGCATTCAGCAGCAGATCATAGAGAGAGTGAACTGCATGAAATGATGGCCGATAGGAGTTCAGAGGAAATACCAGTGGTCATGGACAGATGTAAAACAGGAAGGGTGAAATCTGAGTTGGCATCCATGTGGAATTGGACAGTGCATGCTGAGAAGAGAAATGTGACTGTGTGTGAGTGGTTCTTGGCAAGTACATGATCAAAAACAGAACACAAAGATGAAAACAAACAAAAGTCATGGCAAAAATAATGCTACAATTATCTGACAGTGACCACGTTTGCCAATCCTCTTGGAATTGCCAGGAATTCCCTCAAATTGGCACCAATTACATGATGGCCAAAGAAAACAAAAGAAATTCTAGGAGATTTGAAAAAAATATTTTCTTCACAGTATTGTGTGACTTGACCTGGGGTAGGATTGGTGTGTAAAAGTTGACATAGAGTATGGGAGTAGTGGCTGGATATGGCTGTTCAGGGAGTAAGTAACTCGGTTGAGGTTGAAATTTTCTTGTTGCCCATGTTTCTAGCATCTCTCACCCACCAATTATTGTACGTCGATGATAACAGTAAGCAAAGATGGAACAGCATGTGTACTTATGCAAGTTTGTACATAGCCAACTCCTAAACTTGGAATCCACATCACTGTATCCCACTGATATATCCCAAAATATGCTCATAAAACTATGAGATGTAGGAACAGAAGTAGGCTATTGCCTACTTCTGCTCCACCATTCAATGAGATCATGGCTAATCTGATATGATAATTCTTTACTTCAAGTTCCTATCTTATCTCCATAACCCTTGATTCGTTTACTATCTCGGCTTTGAACATACTTAACGATTCAGCCTCTACAGCCTTCTGTGGTAGAGAATTCCACTGTTCACCACCCTCTGAAAGAAGAAATTCCTCCTCATCTCTGTCTTAAATGAGTGACTTCTTCATCTGAGATTATGTCCTCTGGTCCTAGACTCTCCCATAAAGGAAACAATCTCTCAGCATCTATCCAGTCAGAGTTTAGCAACACTAACAGAAGTTAATTGAAAAATGCAACTAAAAATTCTCTAGATACAGTAAATCACTGCTGCCTCACAGTGCCAGGGAGCCCTGTTTGACTCCTGGCTTGGGTTACTGTCTGTGTGTAGTCTGCAAATTCTCCGCTTGTGTGTGTGGATTTCCTCTGGGTGCTCCGGTTTCCTCCCACAGCCCAAAAGACATGCTGGTTAGGTGCATTGGCCACACTAAATTCTCCCTCAGTGTATCCAGGGTGTGGCAACTAGGGGATTTTTGTGGTAATTTAATTGTAAATTAATGTAAGCCTACTTGTGACACTAATAAATAAACATAAAGCTATAAGCAGAAGAAAAGAGAACTCTTTTGTTAGTGAATAAATTATCATATTAAAGTTAAGAAAATTTGATGCCACAAAAACTGACCTTTATCATGTCTTTCTGATTTAAAAGATCAAAATGTAGCCACGGCTTTGAACAATTTCCGCTGGATCCTCTGCTTGCAGTCAAATCTGAGGAAATAGTCATCTGTGATCTTTTTAAATTTATTAATCCCACATGGCTAACAGCTTCCACAAACTTCAAAGTAATTGTCAAAGTGCATCATGAAAGAGGACGTCGTAAAAATGTTTAATATTTTAGCTACCATTTTGTTTTGCATCCTGTGGTAAGACACCACTTGGTGCCTTCACTAAATTTACAAAAACGCCATTTAGTCCATACAATTTAGTATTTTAAATTGATTGTTTTAATAGATAGCTTGAGAAATTCAAACAAAGCGACAACAATATAACCAAATGTAGCATTTTAGGGAAGTGGAACTATTATCTCTACTGCTGGTTCTGAAATTTCAATTAATCTATCTCAGGAGACATGTATTATTCTGTATGAGCAACCTGTGAAACACTTAAATTTTAATTGTTGTACCATTTCCCACTCAGTTGCTTTGTTTGTCTCAGCAGAATTACAGCAATCCAGTTGTCATGGCTCTAGCTGTACCAGTAGCTGTAAAGTTCCTGCAGATGGACAACAAAGAGCTCTCCCGGAATATGTCTAACTACCTATCACTTGCAGCTATTGGCAAACCAGAAATCCTTGCACAGCACACGACAACCATTGTAAACAGTATACTTCAAGGTAAGATTGAAAAATATATCTTACTGGAATTACCTCTGAGTCAAAGTGATGAGTTCAAACTCCAGCAGTAAAATATGGACAGGATAATCAGTGCAGCACTAATAGGGTGCTGCAGAATTTTCAAGTGAGGCATTAAGTTGTGACCTATCCTGATGGTCCAGGCAGACCTAAAATACACGATTGCACTATTTAAAGAACAAGAAAGTTCTCCCAATGTTCTAGATTATATGTATTCCTCAATTTATTCCATCCAAACACATGAACTAAACATTTATCATCTTGCTGTCTGTGATGCCTTGTGTGCAAGCTGGCTCCTGGGTTGCCTGTGTAACAGTGGCAAGTAGGTAGTGATGATCGCTTTCTTGAATCGTTGCAGTTCACAATGTGTAGCTAAACCACAGTGCTGTTGGGGAGGGAGTTCCAGGATGCTGACCCATCAACAGAGAAGGAACAGTGTTATATTTCTGCGTCAGGATGGTGAGTGGTTTGGAGTGGAACTTTGTAGGTGGTGTGTGTTTCTATCTAATTTTGTCCTTATCCTAGAGTTCTAGATGGTGCCATCTAATGGATATCAGGATAGGTAACATTACAAAAATAATGGCAAAAAGAGAACAAAGAGGGTAGGAGAGGAAAATTAACAAATTAATCAAAAAGAAAAGAGAACTGGATAAGAAAGGGAAAGTAAATGGTAAGGAGAAGGGAGTGAGCAGGATTGTTATGAATGGAGGTGGAATGAATGATAATGAATGAGAAATATTTAACAATGAAAATGAGGAATTGAATGGCAATGAAAGGGGAAGTAAATGATAGACAAAAGAGGAGAAGAGGCAATGTCCAACAATGAGCAAGAAAGGGAAAAGAACAGAAGCTGAGAGCACCACTAAGAGGAAGGGGAGCTAGAAGAAATGGAAAGTGGGGAGAGAGTGTAACTAGCCTGTACAGTGACAACATGAGCTTTAAGGTGGAAGGTGAACAAAAGTACAGTCCAGAATGGTACATGCAAAGAATGCCAATGAAATGAGGCTTAAGGGGGAAGAGGGTGCCTGGTTACATTGACACAGCAAAAATTAACTGAAAATGAAATGTGTCTCTGTGAAGGAATGGTGAACAGGACAATCTGTAATGTGTTTTTAAAACTGCGTCCAAGTACGAGTGTGTCTTTGTGAGTTGGTACAGTCGGGGCTGGCTTTGGGGAGAGGAATCATTTTGAGATAACATTTAATAAATTAGATTTGGTTGACCTGCAGATAATCGAAGTGTCACTTTAATGCTGCAAAAAGAAAACCATAATGATCTATTTGTAAAAAAGTATCAAAGTGTATAAAATAATCTCGTAGAAATGCATGACCAATTTTCTGCCTTGGATATCATGATATCTGTTTTAGTTTTCACATTCTTATGTTTCTTTTATTGAAGGCATGTTCTCTATACCTGGCACTTAAATTACAAAGCCAATATAACTGTTTGTTTTCATAGGTCAAGACCATTTTTAGTTTCAACGTTTTTGTAGCTGACATCAGCTTGTGCTAACTTTCTAAATTGGTGTGTACAGTGTTATGGAATGGATCTGTTTATATTTTTCTCTCTGCATCAGGTCAGAGAGATAGGTCAAGATTTCTAAAAGCTCAAAAAAGGGTAAAGCTTCTTCTGTTCCTTTTTTAATATAAGTATTTTTAATTCCTTTATTGCCCCTGAATCATTTCCCTCGCTCGCCAGCTTCATTGAGGAAGGTTGTTAATTTGTGCTTTCTAACCTTCAGGACATGATTATTTCCAGTGTATATTGTACTGGCACTGGGAATTCTTGGCAATCTACTGAGTGATTTAGACTTGTTCAACTGATGGAAACATGGTGATTATTCCATGTCACCATCATTAACATAATAGAGCAGCAATGAAAAACAGGCAATTCAAAGAAATCGGATTCAAAACAACAAGATGGCCCCACAAATTAAACTCCTTTATGATTGAAAAATTTTGGGGATGCTGTTGGACCAGAGTGGTAAAGAGAAATAACAGCCACATTGTCTATTGTCTTCAATGGAAAGTAAAATTGGTCAGGTTGTGAAGCCAATTTGCTGTTGCCCTTTGCAATATCGCCTAGAGCTATTTTTACCCCTTTGGAATGATTTAAAGACAGTCCTTAATCTCAAGTTATGTCCATAAACTAATCAAGTTTCACACCTGGGAGGATATCATCTGGACCATTTGATTAAAATCACTGCCTTTAATTCACTCATGTATGTATTCCTTTCTATGCAAGAATTTGTACAAGGCATTTCATTCCAGTATCAATTAACTTTAGTACTTCCTGTAAATCATGCTATTATCGTTTTCCTGGGATGACATTACAAAATCTTTTTCTCTTTTTGTTTATTCACCATTATTTTAATGAATCATTTCATTTTTAATGATTAAATCTAAACCCAGAGATTACAACAGCAGGGTGAGCTGCTCTGCCTCATTACTACTTGAATGTTGAGGACAAAAGTGTTGATTCATCTCACACGTGGGGAAAAAGTCAAATTTATTTTTTTATTAACTGGCATTCTGGGTTAATGTTTTAGGGATCAGATTTCATGGGTTGTGAGAGCCATTTATATTATAATAGCTTTATCATATTGTATATGATTGTATATATTAGATATTATAATATCTACCTTTATATATGCACATAGGTCTTTAAACCTTACCAGTTTCAAAACTGAGGATCCAGAGATCAGTGGCCTTGATGTTTGCAGGGAAGCAGCGGGGGGAGTGTGTTTGCTGGAAGGTTCTCTTCTGAGGGAAAGACAGCAACCTCAAAAGGATCAGGTTTTTAAAACTTTGTTTTCGGCTCAGCTGTTGGATGGCAAAGTTTGAAGTAGAAAGACTGAGCCAGAGAGCAATCAGCAAAGATCATGGGCATAACTGGGGGTCAAGGCAGAGGTCAGCAAAGTTCATGGAGCATAAAGGTTGGGATGAGGGTGGTGGAGAGGTGGCAGTGAAGAACAGGTTAGTGGGGGGGTGGGGGGTTCGGGGGACAGGATGAGGGAGGTGGAGAAAGGCTGATAGGACCAGGAATTAGGAAATAAGGAGAGATTGGTGTCTTAAAGCTTTGAATGATTGTGAGGGAGCAGTTGACTGATCAGAGCGGGCAGTTTGCTTGAGGGATCAGGAAACATTCCTATTCCTCATGGCTCAGATGCATTGCTTTGAAAAACACACCCAACCTAAAAGGGGCAGTTCCTGACTCCATTTACCTGCTGGGTTTCCTGAGCTCTGGGCAATGCAACCCCTCAAATTTAAATTCAAATGAGACTCCTAGTGCACTGTAAAGTCTGATTTAAATATGATAATGAGATGTACTGCCTCTTGAGGTTGGGACAGAAACATGCAAATAACCTTTGTGGTAAAAATAACAACCAGCCCTGTGCTTGACATTCTGTGTCACATTATGCAATTTAAAAATTTTAAACTACAGGCTCAACCCTCTCCTCCAGATTGTTAAAATTCCCCCCAAATGATCAGTTTGGAGTAAATGTCTACTTTTACCAACGATGGGTATAGAAAGTTTGCCTTGTGGGTGGTCTTAAGTTTCAGTTTAAGCATAGACTGAGCCTTCATCAGTTTTTAAAAATTTGTTCATGGGATGTGGGCATCGCTAGCTGGGCCAGTATTTATTGCGCATCTTTAATTGCCCTTAAACTGAAATGAACTGGGTGCTAAGCTGTTTCAGAAGACAGTCAAGAATAAACCATATTGCTGTGGACTGGAAATCAGATGTAGGTCAGACCAGGTAAGGATGGCAGATTTTCTTCCCTAAAGAATATTAGTGAACCAGATGGGTTTTTACTACAATTGACAATGATTTCATTGTCACCATTAGAATTTTAATTCCAGATTAGCTCGGTCGACTCTGATTGGATAGTGGGTTCGTGATGCAGAGTGCTGCCAACGACATGTGTTCAAGTCCTGTACCGGCTGAGGTTATTCACTAAGGGGCTTTCATGAATAACCTGTTCAATCTTGCCCCTCACCTGAGGTGTGCTGATTCTCAGATTAAAACATCACCAGTGAGCTCTCCCCTTCAAAGAAAGAGCAGCCTTTGGTCACCTGGGCCTATAGTGAATTTACTTTTAAAGGAAGATAATGACCTAGTGGTATTCTCGTTAGACTATTAATTCAGAAACTCAGCTAATGCTCTGGGACATGGATTTGAATCATGCTCTGGCAGATGGTGAAATTTGAATTTAATAAAAAATATCTGGAATGAAGAAGCTACTGATGACTATGAAACCATTGTCAGAAAAGCCCCATCCAGCTCACTAGTGTCCTTTAGGGAAGGAAATTTTCCATCCAGACTTGATCTGGCGTAAATGTGACTCCAGAGCCACAGCAATGCAGTTGCCTCTCAACTGCCCTTGTGCAACCAGGCATGGACAATAAATGCCGGCTAGCCAGTGATGCCCATATCCCACAAATGAATAAAATAAGTGCCAGATTTTTATTTAATTCAGATGTCACCACCTACCATGCAGGATTCAAACCCAGAGGGGTATCTGAATTACTGATCTAGTAACAATACCATTGCGCCATCACCTTCCACATGAACTGTAGAAATCCTTTCATCTTTTGAGAGGAATTAAACAGTAATATTGTGCAATGCACAAGCTTTTGGAAGATAGAAAGTGAGGGTTTTCCCATGAGCTGATAAGCTATGTCCATCATTAGATCACAAATATCCATGAAAACATAATTAACTAAAGTTGCCTGGGTGGAAAGATTAGTAGGAAAAACAGTGAGCAAGTTGCAGCACACTAAAGGTTATTAATGAACCAGATGGGTTTTTACAACAATTGACAATGGTTTCATGTTCATCATTAGACTTTTAATTCCAGATCAGCTCAGTTAACTGGACAGCTGGGTTGCGATGCAGAGCGATGCCCATGATAAATTCAGAATCCTGCAAAGAAGGACTAAAAATATGATAAAATGAGAGAGAAAATAAACTACAAGGGCATACTGGTGAGGAATACTAAAAACTGACAAAAGCTTCCTCAAATATATAAAAATGAAGAGAGGTCAAAATGAACAATAGGCCCCTTACGAAAGGAATCTGGGGAGATAAGCAACAAGGAAATGGTAGAGGAGTTCGACAAATAGTTTGCATCAGTCCTTATAGTGGAAGATACTTCGAACATCCCATTAATACTAAACAATACAGGGGAAGAATTAAGTAGGGAAGTAGTATTAGACAATCGAATGGGGTTAAAGGCAGCTAAGACCTGTGAACCTGATGGCTTAATTCTGAGGGTCCTAAAAGAAGATGCTACAACAATAGTGGATGCATTGCTTGTAAATTTTAAAAATCCTTGAAGGAAGTACTGGAGGATTGGAAAACTGCCAACATGAAACTTTTATTCAAAAAGGAGCAGAGAGAAAACTCGGGTAACTATAGGCCAATTAGCCTGATATCTATTTTTAGAAAAAATTTTGGAATCAATTATTAAGCAAGTAATAGCAGCACATTTGGAAAATCATAATCTAATTAAGCAGAGTCAGCATGGTTTCATGAAAAAGAAATTTTATCTGACTAATTTATTAGAGTTTTTTCAGAAAGTCTCATCCAGAGTGGATAGACGGAAACTAGTAGCTGTGTTGTACTTGGACTTCCAGTAAGCATATGACAAGGTACCTTACAGGAGGTTAAGTCATGTGGTATTGGAGATGCTATATTGGCATGGAGAGAGAATTGGTAAATAGGTAGTAAATGACACGAGCTTCTTTTTCAGGTTGTAACCAGTGGGGATCCACAGGGATCAGTGCTGGGAACGCAGTTGTTTACAATATATATATATTAATGATTTCGAGGAAGCAAATTACTGTAGCCAAATTTGCAGATGACACAATAGGTGGAAAGGCAAGTTCTGAGTGGGATATAACCCGTTTATGTTGAGATATTGATAGGTTAAGTAAGACAGCAAAAAGTTGCCAAATGGAGTGTAATGTAGGAAAATGTGAAGTTGTTCATTTTGGAAGGAAGGGAAAAAAAACAAGTGTATTTTTTACATGGAGAAAAACTGCAGAAAGTGACAACACAAAAGGGATACTTATGCACCAAACACAAAGCTAGCACCCAGGTTGGACAGGTAATCAGGAAGGCAATGGAATGTTGGCCCATATTTCAAAGGCGTTGGAATATAAGATTAGGCAAGTTTTGCTGCAACTATCCAAGGTGCTGGTGAAACCACATCTGGAGTACTGTGAGCAGTTTTGGTCCCCTTATTGAGGGAAAGATAATGGTCGGAATTCTTTGGCCATTCAAGATCCGCCGCTGCTGCAAGCAAGGTCAGAGAATTTGGCACTCAGCCATATCTCTGTCACTGCAACAGAACCAGAGAATCTCACTGATGTGAACAGCTGGAGAATTCGGCCATTATTTCACTGGAGACACTTGAACAAAGATTCATTTGGATGTTCCCTGGTATGGGAAGATTGTCTTATGAGGAAAGGTTAAACAAGCTAGTATTTTACTGATTGGAATTTAGAGGAATGGGAGGTGACCTCATTGAAACATATTAGCCAGAATTTTACCAGGCTGCCAACCACGGGAATTGGAGCGGATGAGGGATGAAGCATGGGAAAGTCTGTTGGTATTGGGCAGGATTTTATGATTTCCAGACAAGTGATTCCATAAAATCCCTTCCATAGGATTCTTAAGGAGCTTGACAGGGTGAATGCTGAGAGGCTCTTTCCTCTCAAAGAAGAGTCCAGAACCAGAAGACACAGTCGCAAAATAAATGCATGCCAATTTAAGACTGAGATGTGGAGGCATTTTCTCTCAGAGTATTTTACTATTTTGATTCTAAGTGCTGGGCGGACTTGAAACTGGAATTGTTTCAAGTCCGACTTTTAGACCCATTCTCAGGCACCGTGATATGCACTCTGCCTGAAAAAATATTGGCGATGCTGAATCGCACTGCAGAAGCCTATGGGCGAGGCTTAACATGCCCAAAATCCTGCAGCTCTTATCGGACCCTCTAACTTTGCATGCGCAGAAGAAAAACGATAAAATGCTGCTTCCCTGCCACATCTTTCCTGGGTCAGATAATGCCTCCCACCTGGCCCCATAGATTATCCCCCCCCCCCCCCCCCACCCCCAGTCACCCAGACCAATTGTGGGCCCCTCTTCACCCCGTTCCCCCCAGCTCACCCCACTGGTCTCAGGCAGAGTGGCAGAGGACCCTCCTTCTACCCCCAGTGATCAGAACAGAATGGCAGCAGATCCCATTTCCCCCCTACCCCAATCACAGGCAACATGGCAGCAAACCCCCTTTCACCCTCACTGATCACAGGCAGAATGGCAGCAGAACCTTTGCCCCCCTCAGCCCCCGTCCCGATCTCAAGCAGAGTTGTTGGATGCTAGACATCTACCTCCTCACTAACTGGAGCATGTCTATTTCACACCAATTCTGGATGGGTGAACACAATTATAAAGAGGGAAGTGCCAGTGAAGTTAGGCATGCAGCTCATTGTCAATTTAAATGCATGCAAATGTCCTGATCGCAGCCATTTTTGGGCTTTGTGAAGGGGAACTGGTGCAGATTGTGCTATTTGCCTCATGCCAACTTTACCAAGTTTTCCCACCAGAAAATGGACGCAACTTGATGGTAAAGCTGGGCCCCTTTGTATATATTTAAGGCAGAGGTAAATTTTTCATCAGTAGGGGAATCAAGAGTTACGGGGAAAGGGCAGAAAAGTGGAGGTGAAGAAAGTAGACATGAGGAATGTCAGATCCGCCATGATCTTATTGAATGGCACAGCAAACTCGAGGGGCTGAATGGCCTTCTCCTGTTTCTCTTTCCTGTTGTTTTATGTTTGCCTGGCACTTATTACGTCAATGAAAGTGAAACTCGGCCACATCCAGTCCTGCCTGCCACACATGTCCATCACCGATGAAATTGTCACCACGGAGAGTATAAGTAAAGAAGTTATACCAAATCGCCAGTGACATAAAGCGGTTCGTGTCAAAAGTTGGAAACATCATTTCCGTTCATTAACATATCATTATCAGGCCTCGATATCCAAATCAATCCCTGCACCCCATTGTATGGAAATCCATTCACGTTGGTGTGTGGGCAGACTGGCGCAAAACACACTGACCTCCTGTGGTGTGCACCTGGTGAGCAGAACTCCAAGAGGAGCTCAGGTGAGTGCATCACTCAGGGAGAGAGAGGGTTATACATAGGCATTACCCTGGCACTGCCATCTGGCAGGGAACAGGGTTGAGGTGGGGATGTTGCTTGGGGGATTGGGTTTCAAGTGAAATTTTGTGCACTGGGGTGGCCTTTAAAAATGGTGCCCCGATCAGCTGGCAGATTCTTGCCAACCTGATGTTGTGGGACACAGGCCTTGTTGTTTCCCTTCATAATCCCAAATTATAATTTGATGCTGGTGGCTTCAATGCCCCTTTTCCCACCTGTTATTGACCTTTGTAATCAAAAAGAGGAGGGAGAAAGTTATGGGAGAAGGTATGGAGAAGAGAGAGTGTGCAGGAGATAGAGAAGGCAGAACGTGAGGGGAAGGGAAAAGAGAAAGGGTGTGATGGGGGAGAATGTGTGAGTGTGAAGGGGTGTGAGGTTAAAAGGGAGAGAATATGAGGGGGAGAGAGGGAGAGGGTGTGAGGGTGCAGGGGTGAGAGAGAGAGGAGTGTGAGGGCAGAGAGGAAGGAGTTGCGAGGAGAGAGGGGATGAGAAGGGTGTGAGGCAAAAGAGGAAGAGAGGGAAAATACGAGACAAGACTGTGTGTGGGGTCAGGGTGTTTCTCTAAATCTGGCTCACTCCCAGTATCAGGACTTTCCTTTAACCCCATACACACACACATACCACCATGCACTCTCACTTCCTCTCACAGGAGGTCAGAGTGAGTGAATAAGCAACCTGAGATTAGCAGTGAACTAGGCGTGCACACTCTCACCTTATTACAATCTGTTACACATCTCTATTTATTTCTGATTGCCTTTTTTTGCTCAGCAAGTTGTTTCAGATGTTTTTAAAATTAATTTGTAATGATCCACTAAACTTCACCTTTCCAAAATTTGCTCATTGGCCCCCTGAGTGATAAAGATTTTGAATTATGCTCCCCACTCCCAGGCAAAAAGGTTGGACAAACCTTGTTCTAAATGATAGAGGTCATGGGTTTGGAAGGTGCTGCCTAAGGAGTCTTGGTGAGCTCCTGCAGTGCATTTTGCAGATGGTACACACTATACTGCCATTGTGCATCAGTAGTGGAGAGGGTCAATATTTGTGAATGGGGTGCCAATCAAGTGAGCTGCTTTGTCTTGAATGGTGTCAGGCTTAATGAGTGTAGTTGGAGCTGCATTCAGCCAGGTAAGTGGAGAGTATCCCATCCCACACCTGACTTGTGCGTTATTGATTGTTGACAGGCTGGGGAAGTCTGGAAGTGGGTTACTTGCCTCCTGATTCCTAACTTCCCACCTGCTCTTGTAGCCAGAGTATTTATGTGGCCAGTCCTCTTCAGTTTCTGATCAATGGTAAGCTCCATTGATGGTTGGGGATTCAGAGTGGTAATGCAATTGAATGTCAAAGGCTCATGGTTAGAATCTCTCGTTGGAAATAGTCATTGCCTGGCACTTGTGTGGCATATATGTTACTTGCCATTTATCAGTCCAAACCTGATATTGTTCAGGTCTTGCTGCATTTAGACACACGGCCTTCAATATCTGAGGAATCACAAATAATGATAGACATTATGCAGTTATCAGCGAACATCCCCACTTCTGACCTTCTGATGGAAGGAAGGTCATTGATGAAGCAGCTGAAGATGATTGGTTCTAAGATACGACCCTGAAGAACTCTTGCAGGAACTAAGATGTTTGACCTCCAACCACCATATCCATCTTCCTTTGTGCCAGTAATGACTCTAATCAATGAAAGAATTCCCTCCCACCACCACCCCCCTCGTCCTCCTGATTCTCATTGACTACAGTTTTGATTTGGCTCTGTGATGCCACACTCAGTCAAATATTGCCTTGATGTCAATGGGAGTCACTCTCACCTCACTTCTGGAGGTCCATGTTTGAACCCAGGCTGTAATGAGGTCAAGAGCTGAGTGACACAAATCAAACCCAAACTGTGCATCAGTGAGCAGATTATTGCTAAACAAGTACTACTTGATAGCACTACTGATGATACCTCTGTTACTTTAAAGATGACCAGGAATAGAATGATGGGGTAGTAACTGGCTGGATTGGATTTTTTGTTGCTTTTTGTATCCTAGATCTACCAGGACAATTACTGGCAATTACACATTACTGGGTAGATGCCAGTGTTGTACTTGTACTGGAACAGTTGGCTAGGGGTGCAGCAAATTCTGGAGCAGAAGTCTTCAGTACTACTGCCAAAATGTTGTCAGGGGCTTTGCAGCATCCAGAGCTTTCAGCCATTTCTTGACATGGAATGAATCAAATTGGCTGAAGACTGCGATCTCTAATGCTTGAGACCTCTGAAAGAGGCCAAGATGGAATGCACTATCTGAAAGAACAGTGGAAGCCAATTTATTTATAACTCTCAGAACTAAATTGATGAATACCTGAAAGAGACAAAATTGCTGGGCTATGGGGAAAGAGGAGAGTGGCACTAATTAGAGAGGTCATTCAAAGAGCTAGCAAAGATATGGTAGGTGACTGGCCTCTTTCTCTGCTGCATTAAATTTTCTTCTTAATTGTCTGATTAAATTGTTCACCAGCCATTGTAACCAATGGGGCTTTTGCCAAAATATATCCACAACACAGATTCTGATGTATTGTTTAACAGCAGTTTATTATAAAATTAGACTCTTTATGATATAATAATTAGTTAACTGATATGAATGAACTTTTACTATATAATACAGACTTTGTATGTATTGTAAAGCAATGTAACTTAGATTACAAAGTTACAATTTTTCATATCTTAAGCAAGTGTTGAGCAATGACAAATTTCCTTCGTAAGAATGAAGAGATTAAGCTCCTTCCCTTTTGCTAATCAATTATGTTTTATTTAATTAATGTAAATATGCACTTATTTGCGCTACAGTTAAATCAAAATGGTAAACATAATAATATTTGAGGACACTAACTGTTTTGAAATGTAGTTTTCCATCCAAATTTGAACTAAAGCTGTATTTCTCCTCATCCTCAAGGGAGTCTTGCCAGACCACCCTAGGAGTTGAAGAGGAAAACAAGGTGAATGTTTTTTAGTGTTGCACATATTGGATCTTAAAATCCAGCTGCCCAGGTTTCAGGGATAGCATTATGGTAACACTACTGCTGTTGTTCCTGGCAAGTGAAACTGATGAACCAAATAGAATGTAGCAATAGCCTTTCATGCATATCTTAATACCAGTATAAATCTCTAGCCCAGTATAAATCTCGAGCCAGAAATGAGCATGATATTGCAGGAGATTTATACTATAAAGTTCTCTCGAAGTTGAATTTAGAGGATTCTGTATTATAAATAGGCTTTCTTATTGGATGATTGAGCATCAGAGAATTAATTAAGAATTTGAGATCCATTTTTTGAATGTGTTAATTTAGAACAAAAATCAAATACAATTAATTGTAAATAAATTCAGCTCCTCCATGTGGCAGAATCTCTGTGACACTCCAGCCAACAACATTCCCTCTAATGCTGCAGGAATCATCCTTACTAGCCAAGCTTTGTATTTCATTTTTGGAAATCACTCTGTCCCATATATTGAATCCAGTCAACTTTCCTGAAAAGGATAGGTTTTTATCAAAGTCACCTCCGGTGCAGCAACCGTTTCTTTCTTGACCCAGCTGCAGTAGTCCTCCACTTGGGATATTGTGACCAACAGCCATGCCCGAAGAAGCAGCAGCAAGTTTTCCGTCCATCCAAAGTGTCGCATTTCCATCTTCAGCACTCCATGTTGCACAGAAGTATGTCCACTGACCAAGTGAAACTACATTTTGAGCAACAATTTTGCTGGTGTCACTGTGCACAGACAGCACAGCGGAGGACTGATTGAAGTATAGCTGAATTTGATAAGGATTTCTCTTCGTTCCATAGGAGAACACAATGGTTTTCTCCAGCACAGCGGTGGCCTTTACCCATATGCAAGCTGTAAATGAGCTAAGAGTCATATCATCAGGATGAACACTTGCAAAAATCTTCTTTGAGCGCATAGGGAAGATCAATGCCATATCACAACCTGAGGGACAATAGAAGAAAATAGTACAAACATTCAATGACATTATGTAATGTTGTACGCAGTAGCCTTTCTGTTAGCCAAGATTGACTGCATTTTTTTTTTTAAGGATAGACTAAATACAAAGTGTTATGTCAAATGTTATGGCCGGAATTCATAGGATTCTCTGGTTCCTCCAGCACTGCATCCGCTGCCATGGGTTTTACCACTGGTGTGAAGTGGTTTCACTCAGGAAAACACTGAGTGGAGGCCAGAAAATATACTTAAAAGGTCAAAAAGTTGAAACTTCATACACCATTTTAGTAAAATAAGTTGATACTCTATTTGATTCTTCTGTGAATGAAAAGAAAGGTATGATGTGGTTCAGGATTTGGTAGGAATTTAGTGCAATGGGGCAAGAAAATGTTACTTTTTATATCTATGTTTCTCAGAATGTGAGGCTTTACCAGGCTTTACTTCATTGGGTAGGTGATTGGTGAATTTTAAAGATTTAATCCTTCTAAAATGTGGACAATAGTTTAAATTGATACCAGCAACTTAATAAAAGGTAAGTGTTGTATTAAATTTATACCTTACCAGCTAAACTATTTGTTATAATTAGAAACAAAATCTGTACGGTATTTATAATAAATTTAAATGTACTTAAGTTAAAAACAGTAATGATGTCAGGGCAGGTGATGTTGCAACTGTCGCATGTGGGTGTTGATGGACACTTGCATGATCCAAGATAACCACATCTGCAGTTTGTCTACAGCTCCCGAAGCATAAGTATCAGCTGGACTGAACCTCATTGCTGTGTAAATTTAAGCATAGTTGTGATTAATAAATAAACTTTACTGGACTGTGGGTATTGGACATTGCGACGGATCAGGGAGGATGAAAGTTATCTGGTCAATCATTCATATCCCTTGGGCTAATTACTTCAGAATGTATCCATGATAAGGGATAAAAGGATGTGACATTGAATGAGGCAGTGTTCCAATGACTTACGTAGAACTAAAAAAAAAGGTTTACCTAAGAAAGTGTAAGCATTCAGTGGTTAAATTGAAAAGTAGAACCTCCAAGGTTCTGCTTTGGATTGCTACCCAAGCCATGAGCAAATTGGTATAAAGTAAATAAGATCAGAGTGTTATTTGTGTGGATCTGCGATTTGTGTAAGAGAACAAGTTTCCATTTATGAGGCATTGGCACCCGTACTGGGAAAGAGGGAGTTGTACAACTGGGATGTCCTTTCATCTGAACCATGTTGGTACTAGTGTATAGGTCAGTTCTTTAATTAGGGATGTAGAGAGCGCCTTAAATTAAATAATATGGGAGTTTGCATGAGGGAAGATTTAGAAAGTTAAAGAGAAAAGCAATGCTGTAGAATATCAGTGATCAGAGTGTGACAGGAGGGAGCAGAGCAAAGAATTGTATGAGCGCACCTAAAAATATGGGTAAAAGTACAAATATATATCAGAAAGCTCACAACATTCATAGCAAGATGGATAAATTGATAGCATAAATTGAAACAAATGAATGTGATCTAACAGCCATTATAGAGATGTAGTTGCAAAGCCACCATGGCTGGGACTTGAATATTTAAGGATGTTTGATATTTCAGGACAAGATGAGAGGCTTTTTCCAAGGGTGGAAGTGTCAATTACAAAGGGGCAGAAGATCAAGGTGTGAGGGGGAATGTGTAAGGGAGATATCGGAGAAAGTTTTTCATGCTGAGAGTGGTGAGTGTCTGGAACACACCACCAGAGGAGATGGTAGAAGCGGGCACATCAGCAACATTTCAAAGGCATCTGGCTGGGTACCTGAATAGAAAGGGACTAGAGGGATACGAACTCAGTAAGGGCAGAATGTTTTTATTTAGATTAGTTAGGGCATCATGATCAGCACAGGCTTGGAGGGCCGAAGGGCCTGTTCTTGTGCTGCACTGTTCTTTTTTCTTTGTAAAGGAAAAGGAGATAGGGTGTCTTGGTCAATGAAGGATAAGATTAGTACAACAATCCAAAATTATTTTGGTTTGAAGGGTCTAAATGTAGTATCAATTTGTTACAGATATGAAATAGCAAAGGAATTAAGTCATTGGGGTAGTTAATAGGACTGTGGCTGCACTGTAAAACAAAGCCAAAAAATAATGGGCACATACTGCAGAGATTGGAAACTGGGAGATTGCAATTACTGCAATTGACATGGGAGATTTTAATCTTTCACTTGATTTATAAATTAAATCAGCAGAAATAGTCTGGAGAGTGTGTTCATAGAGTATGCAAGACAGATTTTTTTTAAAACAATACACATTGTAATCATCAGGGAATGGGCTATGTTAGACCTGGTCACATATCCTTACAATGAGCCTCTCCAGACTCTGCTATTTAATGCCTGTTCCTGCTTAAACTTTGCAAGAAACCATTACTATTTCAGCTCTTTCAAATGCAGGGAATCTTGGCTCCATGTCTGCTGGTTGGACCAAGGTGCAATCCCAGAACTAAGGTACAGAGTGTAGAATCTCAAAAAAACTCTAGAATCTTTACACACCATCAAATCCCTATAGAGCAAAAGGAGCCATTTGGTCCATCAAGCCTACATGTACTCTCTGAAAGAACATCTTACCCAATCCCACACAGCCTGCCCTGTCATCATAATTCCATGCATTTACCATGGCCAGTACACTTAATCTTCACACATCTTTGGACACTAAGGAACAATTTAGCAGGGCCAATCCACTCAACTTGCACAACTTTGGACTGTGGGAGGAAACCAGAGCATTTGGAGGAAACCCATGCAGACACTGGGAGAATGTGCAAATTCACACAGTCACCCAAAACTAGAATCAAACCGGGTCCCTGGTGCTGTGAGGCAGCAGTGCTAACCATTGTGCTACCATGTTGACATTAGGTGCTAATGAGATGGGATCAGTTAATAATCTCATCGTAAAGTACTCCCAAAGTAAGAGTGATTGTAATATGATAGAAGTTCACTTTCAGTTAAATGTGAGAAATTAGGGTCTGAAATCTGTGGCTTAAACTGAAACAAAATCAATTACAAGGTATGAAGGTAGAGTTGTCTAAAGTAGACAATAATATAGATTAAAAGGTAAGTGAAGCATTGGAAAGTATTAAAGGAGACATTTGATAACTCGCAACAGGATGTTTTCCACTATGAAAAATATGCTCCACGAGAAGGATACACTTTCCGTGGCTAACAAAGCAAGTTAAAGATGATAATGAATTGAAAGAAAAGATATGCATTCCTGGAAAAATATCTGTAGGCCTAAAAATTTTAGAAACCAGCAAAAGATGACGAAAGAACATGAAGAAGAATTTGAAGAAGGAAAGAAAACTAGCAAGAAATATAAAAACTAACAGTAAAAGCTTCAACAAATATATAAAAAGGAAAAACATAGGTAAGGAAGTGTTGGTCCCCAAACAGGTGAGACTGGGAAAGGGATAGTGGGAATCAAGAAGATGGCAGAGATTTTCAACACATATTTGGTATGTCTTCGTAAGAGAAGATGCAGAAAGCATTCCAAGAATATTCGGAATTTGAGAGGCAAAAGAGTAGGAGGAACTTTAAAACAATTACTAGAGAAAATATACTGGGGTAAATATTGGGACAGAAGGCAAACAGACCTGATGACCTGATATTAGACTCTTAATGGAAGTGAGTACAAAGGTAGTGGAAGCATTGGTTACAATCTTCCAGTAGTCCCCAGATTCCCTTGGGGGAGAGGAGGAAGGGCAGCACGGTGGCACAATGGTTCGCACTGCTGCCTCACAGCAGCAGGGACTAGGGTTCGATTCCCGGCTTGGGACACTGTGGAGTTTGCACGTTCTTCCTGTATCTATGTGTGTTTCCTCTGGGCACTCCGGTTTCCTCCCACATTCTAAAAGACATGCTGGTTAGATGCATTGATCTGAACAGGTGCTGGAGTGTGGCAACTAGGGGAATTTCACAGTAACTTCATTGCAGTGTTAATGTAAACCTCATTTGTGACAAGTGAATAAATAAACTTTAGTTTTTTTTACTTTAGAATTTGTAAAGTTTCCAGCAGATTAGAAACTTCAGTTTTAACTAAACTATTCAAAAAAGGAGAAAAACTGAAGACTATCGGCCAGTTAGTCCAACATCTCTCATTGGGAAGATGCTAGAATTCTTTATTAAAGAGGAAGTAGCAAGACATTCGGAAAATCATAACACAATCTGACAAAGTCAGCATGGTTTTGTGAAAAGGAAATAGTGTTTAATGAATTTATTGAAGTTATTTGAAGAGGTAACAAACAGGATGGGAAGTATTAGATGTAATGGGTGAAATTTTATGTGTCTCACTGGCGGATTTAGTCAATGGCTTGGATACCAATGCGACGGGATTGTAAAATTCTGCTCAGTGTATTTGGATTTCCAAAACACATTCAATACGGCATGATATAAAAGAATGCTGCCCAAGGGAAGAGCTCATTGTGTTGGGGGTATTTCATTAGAGGATTTGCTAACTAACAGAAAACAGAGTCAGGATAAATGGGTCATTTGCAGGTTGGCAAATGACCCAAATGACTGGTGGAGTGCCAGAGGTTTTCAGTGCTGGGGTCTCAACTATTTATAATCTAATGGATGAAGAGACATGTGACTAGAAGCAGGAGTTTAGCCCTTCGAACCTGCTGCACATTTATTTTGATCAAGGATTATCATCAAATTCAATATCCTGATTCCATCCCCCTTCCCCCCAAATTCCTTGATCCTTTTAGCCCTTGGAACTATGTCTAATTTCTTGAAATTAAATAATGTTTTGGCTTCAACTACATTCTGTGGTAGTGAGCTCCATACATGAAACAAAGATAAGCAGGAAAGCATGTTATGAGGAGGATCCACAGAGTCCACTAAGGGACGTGGATAGGTTAAATGAATGGGCAAAAGATTGGCAGATTGAGTTTAATATGGGACAATGTGAAATTTTGCAGAGGGGATGCAGTAGCGAAGGCCTAAGATCTTTTGTAGGTCCTGAAGAAAAATGCCTGCTCTTCTTAAAAACAAAATGAAATTATGCTTTAATGATTTAATGGAGAAGATGGCCTTATGGTATTATCAATAGACTATTGATCCAGAAACTCAACTAATGTTCTGAGGACCTGGGTTCAAATTCCACCATGGAGGATGGTAGAATTTGAATTCAATAAAAAAATATCTGGAATTAAGAATCTGCCAATGACTATGAAAGCATTGTCAATCATTGGAAAAACCCATCTGGTTTATTAATGTTCTTTAGGGAAGGAAATCTGTCTTCCTTATGTAGTCTGGGCTACATGTGACTCCAGAGCCAGAGTAATATGGTTGAATTTCAACTGCCCTTGGCAATTAGGGATGGACAATAAATGCTGGCCAGCCATTGCTGCCCATGTTCCACAAATTAATTTTAAAAAATCAGAATGGTTAGAAACCTTGGATCGCACTTGCTGCCATAGCTTTGTGCTGCTGGCTCCAGCACTGGAACTTGCTGCAATTTTTAGTTAATTAGGTAATTTCAATGTGAAATCCTTATTATAAAATGTATTAATTTAATATAAGTAATCTCGAGGCTCCATCTGGCTAATGGTGGGCAAATCTGCTCCCTCCAAAGGAAGGCACATAAATGGGTCGAAGATGGGTGTATCACTGTAACTATTCTACTCTATTTAAACACCTGTGCATGAGGTGGACAGGGTTATATTTGGAGATGTTTGCTTTTCATACATTTGCATACTTCCCTTGGAAATCCATGTGAAATAGTGGAAGTATTCCCATTAAAAGTGTGATGGGCAGCAACATGAACTCTTCTTCCAAAAGCATAATCATGGCTATGTTATGCAATAGCGTGGCCAGTCCTATTCATGCTAAAATGGTGCTAAAATGAGGATGAGCATCCACACTTACATTCACGCTAACCTGGCTTGAGTCTTTTTATGGATGTGAATCCAGAGATCAGTATGAATCCTACTACATCTTCTGATTCAAAGGCAGAATCGCTACCACTGGCGACAACGTTAGTGATTGACTGTGTCTGAATGAGACATCAAAGACAAGTATCTGGCAGCAGCAGAGTGTTTGGGAGTTTGAAGATGCATTTATTTGGGAGCTGGCTAAGATTTCTATCCAGGTTAATAATGGATGGTGTATAAGACATCTTGTGGGTGAGAATTGAACAGTGCAGAAAATCATCAGGCCGAAGGGCAGGTTTGACCTCAAACAATGCCATAGATATTGGAAGGCAGGAGGTTTGCACCTCATGCTTCAGTTTCTCAGCTATTAAAATATGTTAATGATTGAATAATGGTTGGCATTAAAAGAAATGGGAAATACAGAACAGCAGTAAACAGTAATGAGCAAAAATACCTGATGGTAAAATGTGTGTGTCTGACCACTTCTGACATCTTGTCAGCTCAGTTTTCAATTGTTGAAGTTGGGTTGCCAAGGAGTTCAGAGTTGTGTCCAAGTTTTCAGGAACCCTTTTCTTAATGTCAAGTGACAGTCTCTGATCCTTCATGTCTGCTAATGTTTGCCAAGCCATCTCAAGTGTTTTGAACCTGTTGGACAGATCCTGGCTCATCACAAGAAGCTGCTGAAGTATATTTTTCTGCTCTGACTCGATGTCCATTTTGGTTTCTCTGATTTCTTCCAGTGTGTATGCCACTTTCTGGTCTATTTGAGCAGTGTCGTGCAAAGTTAGACTATTCATAGCACTTGTGCAAGTCTCTGCAAAGTTGGCTGCAAGCTGGCGCATCTCGGAACGTATGCTTTGCAATTCTACCTTGCACACGTCGTCAGTGGTGTGTTGCAGGATGCTCTGTTTCATTTGAGAATCCTCCAGCATTACAAAAAGCTTATCCCATTTTGTGAGTTCTTTTTGGCATTTACAGGAACCATCTGAGGAGGATAAGTTTAGATTGTATGAGTGCTATATTAGTACAGAAGGTTTCATATCACTAGATGTACGTCTGTGTTGGATACTGCAATATTTTGTTGAATTCTACTAAATTTGATCATTGGTCGTTGGATCGCTTTGGAGCTCTATCGAAGTGTTAAATAAACATTAAGGTCAGATTTCCCCCCTACCCCATCCCCTCCATCCCAACCATGTGCAGGAATGGCTTGCCATTGGGGAACTTACTGTGAGAATTGTGGGGGTTGCCTTTGGTGGGAGTGAAAGATCCCACCGACAGGAAGGGCTGGAAAATCCGACCCTAAGTCAAACTGCTTGCATTTTAGTTAATTTTCAAAAGAAGGCAGAAATCTTGCATTTATGTAGCACCATTCTTAACCTCAGGACATCCCAAAATATTTCAGAAGCAACCAGGTACTATTGAAGTGCAATTATTATTGTGTTGTAGATAATCCAGTAGCCTCTGTGCGTTTAGGAAAATCTCACAACAGCAATGTGATAATGACCAGATAATCTGGGGTTTTTTTTGTGGTGTTGGTTGTGGGAGAAATATTGCTATTCTGCAAAATAATGCCATGTGATATTTATACCCACCTTGGAATCATAGAGTCCCTAATATAAGAAGGAGGCTATTCAGCCCATCTAGTCTATTCCGACCACGTCCCATCCAAGCCCTATTCCCGTAATCCCACACATTTACCTATTAATGTCTCTGAAACTCGGGTCAATTCAGCATGGCCAATCAACCTAATCCACACATCTTTGGATTGAGGGAAGAAACCAAAGCACCTGGAGGAAACCCATGCAGACACAGGGAGAAAGTGTACACTCCACACAGACAGTGACCTGAGGCTGGAATTGAACCTAGGTCCCCAGTGCTGTAAGGCAACAGTGCTAATCACTGCCTCCATGCCACCCAAGTTAAACAAAAACCATCAAGGCCTTGGTTTAACATTTGGGCACGATCTTACTACCCATTCGCACTATACTCCAACTGCAGGGAAGAAAGAGCATTTGGTGATAAATCAAATCTCTGTTAACTGCAGCTGGATGGGAAAATCCCGCTGGCATGAATGGTCGGAAAATTCACCTTGAACAATACAGCTATCCCTCAGTAATATGTTGGATTTTGTATGAATGAAACTGCACTCATCGTTTGTCATTAGTTTTAGATCGAATCACTACCTAAGTGATTTTATGTTAGCACTCATCACACGTTTTGTGGCTGCATGTTAGGATAAATTAAGTATATTAACATTTTGTCAGTGAAGTTAATGAGCCTTTTTCCAGTAAGATTTTTCCTGAGATTAACAGCAAACTGCCTAACATATGAGAGTTAACAGAAGTAAGAACACAAGCTCTTTTACATGTAATATTTTACTGCTAATTAGGAAGATTTTGCAACCTTTGTAGGCAATGAAATAATTTAGCTGTAAAATATTTTTATCTGTGAAATATTACTAAAGAAGCTAAATTTGTTATAATTTCAAATTGCCAGTTTCATTGGGAAAGATAATGCTGCAAAAGTGCAGAAAGCATTATAAAACTTACATAAGCAATTGTGAAAAGTTCCTTTCATCTAGTTCTGCAATTAACTTCTGAAGATACATTACCTGGTAAAACAGAGATTTTATTTTCCATCCCATGAATAAGTTGAAGCTCTTCATAATCCTCTGCCAAAGTATGGGACAAGTTCAGTAGAATCCACAGTATTACTGTAAGTGCAGCCATTTCTTCTGAGTTGTGTTCTTTTCAGTATTTAGTACGATGATGGCACTGTTCTGTTGATTTTTGTTCCTCCAGTATGAGCTCTAAAGGGGACTGAACACTAGCCTCCAGAAGCTCTTAATAAATAGTAAGTGAGGAGTGATGCAAGAACTTAGCTGCACATACTTTATACCAATGACAATGAGCTAGAGTTCTGCTTTCGCAACCAAGAGGTTGAATTACACAACCTTTAAACTTGTGGTTAAGAGCACATGTGGGTAGGTGCATGTAAGAAAGGGCCCAGCACTTGGTAAGTTTTAGATTGCAAGCCAGATGTAATGATCTACCACTGGGGAATGCATTTTTGAAATATAAAGTGGTAGCAATAAGTGACGAATGTGTATGAAAGCAGAGCAGGGGCAAGTCCCAAAGGATTGTGGAAGTATGCAAGGGCATTTATTTCTGCATTTGATTAGAATTTTTTTAACAGTTATTTTTTCAAAGTAGAAGTAGTTAGGTACAAATCCTTGGGTAGATTTGAAAGATTTAACAGAAAAACAATGTTGAACTATGTTTAGAATTTTATTTTAGATCTGTTTTGTGTAATCGTCATCTTTCTAAAATGTACAAATATGTAAAAAGCAGCAAAAGCTTTTTTGTATTCATCACCACTGTTGCATTTGCAGTTTCTGAATAGTGCATGAATTGCATATAATTTGCATTTATAATTCAGCATAAGGCCTGATCTTTGGTGTACCATCAAAACAAAGTGTTGAATGGAGGTCAGAGAATTCCCCACAGGTCTAACAAGTATCCCAGAGTGGTATTGATTTTATACAGCGAACAGATTTTTTTGCTTAATTTCTCTGCTTGTTAAAGTTGTGTAGTGAATGCATGTCAAATGAAGGGAAGAATTTTTTAAGTTCCAAAAAAAGTTTTGTGCACTAATCTTTTCATGGTTGTAAAGCAATTTGAACTGAGATACGACACCTGTATTTATTTAAAACCCCTCATTTAAAAGCAGCCTCTCTCTGTTTTACAAGGATGGGGGAGGAGCAAGTTATATACTGAGTTTGAAGTAAGGAACAGGGTAGAGAGGAGACCGAAGGCGCATTCTGAAAGATCACATTATGTTCGATTTGTGTGTTAACATGGTCTGTTATGATTTAAGCATTAATAATGTTGCCAACAATATTATTCTCTGAATTCAAATTTGACTGCTTTGAACTAACAACAGCAATAGCTTGGATTTATATAGCATCTTTGATATAAGGCATTCCAAACATCTTTTCATGAGTGTTATAAAGCAAAATTTGACACCAAGTCACAGAATCATACATTCTGTATAATGTAGAAAGAAGCCATTCGGCCCATTGAGTCTGCACCAACAATCCCACCCAGGCCCTATCCCACAACGGCACGGGCTTGTTGGGCCGAAGGTCCTGTTTCCCATGCTATGTTGTTCTTTGTTCTTTGTATTTGCCCTGCCAATCCCATTGACATTTAGGGACAATTTAACATGGCTAATCAATCTAACTGTGCAGATTTGGATCATAGGACGAAATGGGAGCACCCAGTGGAAACCTACGCAGACAAGGGGAGAATTGCAAACTCCACACAGACAGCCACCTGAGGCGCATTGAAGCCTGTTCCTTAGCGCAGTGCGGCAGCAGTGCTAACCACTGTGCCACCATGCCACCTGAGGGCCTACAGTATTAAGGCAAATGGTCAAAACCTTGGCCATAATGGGAACTTCTAAGGAGTGTCCTAAATAAGAAAGATGGTGACATTTAAGCGGGAAATTCTGAAGTTTTGAGCTGGAAACAACTATTAACGATGGAGTATTAAAATCAGGGGTTTCTCAAGAGGTTAGAATTGGAGGATTAGAATACTTTGCAGGAGCTGGAGAGTAGGGAGAGGCAAACGTTTGAAAGTAGGTGTGAGAATTTTTAAATCAGTATTGCTTAACTGAGACCTAACGTAAGTCAGTGAGTGCATGGTCAACCGGTGGATGGACCTTGATGTGAGTTAAAACATGGGCAGCAGAGGTTTAGTTGACCTCAAGTTCACAAAGGGTAGAATGCAGGAGGTTAGCTAGGTATATGAGGAATAGTTAATTATAGAGATAACAAAGGCATGGATGAAAGTTTTATTGGCTGATGAGAGAGGGAGGGGCAATGTTGAGTGATACTACATAAAATTTTATCAAACAGCAGACAGACTTTAAAAAGTTCTCGTAGCAAGAAAAATTGTATTCATACTCTGAGTGTTATGATAGGGTTAATAGCTAGGCAGCAAGCCCTGCTACTCAGTTCAATAATGATTTCCTTATGTCACAGTTTAAATTTATGAATGGTATGTAGGTTGTAATAACTTTGAGGTCACCTGTTGTGCTGTAAATTACTCTTACTACAGTCAAGACTTTTGAGTATTTCTTTTCAGTAAAGGAAGAACTAAACTAACCATTCTTTGATTCCTAAAATGTGACTGTGATATCTTACGTACTTTGTGTTATCACCTTTTGTTTATTTATCACAGATTTCTTTTCACACACACTGAAGAATCGTTTCCAGATGATTTGCAAATTGTTGAATCCTTTATTTTCTCATTGTGCTCACAGGGAATTCTATGTTGCTGCGTGTTTTACCCTCCGTGTACGACAAGCAGCCTGAACCTATTAACCACCACATGACAGAACTAGTCCAATTAATGTCACAACTGGATCCATCTGAGCAGCAGCATCTTCTCCGCCTTCTACAAATAATAACTAAGCAATGTCCTCAGGTAAAACACTTGTTAAATGCTCAATTATTTATTTTTGAGAAAAAAAGACTTGCATTTATATCTCATCTTTCGAGATGACTGGATGGCCCTAACAACGATGAAGCACTTTTGAAGTGTTGTGATCTTAGAGAAGTGGCAAATAATTTGAACAAAACTCTCACAAACAGCAATTTGGCAACGGGCAGATAATCAGCATTGTACGATGGTGCTTGTGAGATTAAACATTGGCCAGGAATAACTCTCTCCTCTGCTTCGATACAGTTTCATCCTTAGCGTTCTTGTGGGTGGACAGGTGGGGCCTCAGTTTAACATCTCACCCAAAAGCCTGCAGTTCTCATAGTGTAGCGCTCCATCTTCACTGCACTGGAGTGTCAACCTTGATTTCCATCCTGGGGTATAACCTCAACCAACAAGCTTCTTGTGAGAATTGTTACCAACTGATCCACAGCTGACACATGTCATTTTGTTATTTATATTATTGCTGTGAATGGGGCATTACTCTCTGTAATTTAGCTGCCATGTTCACTTCAAAAATGCTGTATGTTGGAAGTTCATTCAGTTCTTTAAATCATGACAGAAGACTACACCTATAAACTAAAGGCATGTTCTTTATTTGAGGCTTAGTCTCAATTAAGTTGTCAGTCTATTGCCTGGTTAAAAATAGGTCTAGGCTGGATTGTACGTCCCCACATTAACAGATTTGAATGTTTGCCCCCTGCCTCCAACCTGTCTCCTATTTTATGAGGGATGTTGGATGTGTTGTGTGGCCCACCAATCCCTGGGCTGATTGATGCCCTTAAATGGCCAATTAATGACTATAATGCCTGATCCTGCCCTGTTGCTATTTTACCTAATTAAACTAATTTGGTAGGGGGAGGGGACATGGACTGTTGGTAGAATCGGGATACAGCTTAACACTGTAAAATAGTCAAGTTAGAGAAAATGCAGCTGTAAAATTCAAAGGAGTGAGATCAGGCTGGATGCCCTCTACTTTAAGGCCAGGAGTATTGCAGGTAAAACGGATGAGTTAAGGGTGATGATTGATACATGGAATTGTGATATAGTGGCCATCACAGAGACAAGGTTGAAAGAAGGGTACGATTGGCAACTTAATGTTCCAGAAAATAGAATCTTCAGACGCGACAGAGGAGGGAGTAAAAGAAGAGGAGACATTGCATTGTTAGTTCAGGAGTCAGTGATTGCAGTAAGGAGAGATGCACTGGAATTCTACTGCCCAGCCTGCCACAGAAATGGTGGGCGGCAGGCAACGGAATTGTCATCGACCTTGGGTGGAAATTTCCAGTCTCACTCGAGCGAGGCTGTAAAATCCCACCCATAATAACTTGGAGGCATTGAATGCAGTTTTGTGGACAAAACTGAGCTTAGGAGTAAAGATAGAGCAACCACATTGTTAGTTATTTATTATAGATCCCAGGTAGTCAGCAGCATATTGAGGAGCAAATATAAGCACAATTTGTGGAGATGCGTAAAAACTATGATATGATTATTATATTAGGTGATTTCAACTTTCCCAATATTAACTGGAATAGTCATAGTGATAAGGACTTGGATGGAGTACATTTCTTGCAATGTGTACAGGGGATCTTTTTAGATTAATATTTAGACGATACAGCAAGTGAAGGAATTCTGCTGGACCTGATTCTGGGGAGTGAAGCCAGACAGATTGAGGTGGTGGGGGGATGCAGTGCTCACTGCAGACCTAGAGTCCTAATCTAGGTGCAAGAATAGGCACACACTATCCCATCGTGCATAGGGTCTCACCCTCTGTCCCAACCTGAAGTGCTCTCTTCTTCCATCTCAAGCTGCTCCTTTTAAACTGGAAGGCCACTGATTGACCCTTTAACTTTGAGAGCCCGCTCATTATCCACTTCCTGCATGCCAGTTAAGGGGCACACTGTGAAAATTCCCATGAATAACTGCCTCAGGAGCAGGTTTGACACCCAAAACCTTTGCTTCTCTGGAGGGAAAATGCAGCAGTTTTAACATGTTAACATATTCAATGTACATTAGCAGCTGGAGAGCAGACTTTTTTGCTCCAAGTAGTCCAACAGGGAATGAACTGTAAAGTCCAATTCACGATTACAATTATTGTCAAGAATGATTTCTTTTTTAAATTCATTCACAAGATGTGGGAGTTGCTGAAAGTGCAAGATCTATTGCCCCTATCTAATCATCCTTGGGAAAAGTATGGTAGGCTGTGAACTGTGGCAGCCTGTGAAGTTAATCCTTCAGTACTGTTCAATAGAGAATTCTGGGCCAGGATTTTACATTGGATTTAATGGCATGTTTCCCACTGGCAGAGCAGCAGACAGACTATTTAACTTACTATTTACTTCAGTGAGACCATATTATCTGGAGGGACTGTAAAATCTTCACACGGGATTTTATCCCAATGACATTTACAGGGTAATAATATGGTTCTAATATTATGGTTCAGGATGGTGACATGGGGCAAAACTTGGTGGTGATGGTATTAGCATGCACGCTCTGCCCCTGAAGTGATGGAGATCACAGGTGTTGGAAGTACTGTGTCTGGGTGAGTTGTTAAAAGTACATCTGGTAAATGGTGCCAATGGTAGAGTCAGTTTTGGAAAAGTGAATGTTCAAGGTAACGGAAGAGTTGTCAATTGAGCATGCGATGTGGTTGTGGATGTTGTGAATCTTGTTGAGTGTTGTTGGAGCTGTACCTGTCACAGACTTCTAGTGGTGGAAAAGGAGTCAGGAGAGGATGTCACAGAATATTTTGAACAAAATCAGCGAAGTCTAATTGGGGGTAGGGAAAATGATGCTTAATCCACCCACAGCAATGGCGGCCTTTTGATTGTATTGTACAACACTTAGTTGAGTTTCAGATTGGATTGTTGGTGAGTAATCTCTGATTTAACCACCCGGCCATCATCAGTGCTTCCGTGATTCGGGTGTATATTTAAAGGCCGCCCCTTTGTCAGCTACCTCATTGCAATTTAAAAGAGGCTGCTGAGATATCATGGTGCCAAACCCAGGACTGCATACTGAACTCAAGTTTACAGATGTCTCCCTTGAGTGCCTGTGGGACATAGTGGAAGCCCACCATGATGTCCTATACCCCCACTCTGGGTGAAGACCTGCAAGCAAAGTCACTAATCTGGCATGGGAGGTGACGGCTGCAGTGGTCAGTGCTAATGTTCTGCAGAAGAGGACAGCCATCCACTGCTGCTAAACCACAAGTGGTCTCCTCTGTTCTGTCAGCATACATCACTCATCTCAGTACTCACACTTTGAGATCCATCACACATCTCACACAATGCCAGCTCTAGCAACAGCACCACTCACTCTCCAAAGCATATTTTCATCTCCCCTGAGAGTTGTGTCCTCATCATCTCCCTGATCCCACTCGCCATCCATACATGCCAGGTATATCTTTATCATATGCACTATCATGAGTCCTGCTTAGACACACTCCATCTGTCTTCTGTAGGACAAGCTGGCACACAACAAGGGTGAGAGATCATAGATGGGTAGAGGGATGCCAGAGCTGAAGCCTGAATGGACTTTGAGTTCGGACATCCTGCTGGCCAGTGACTACATTAACGTCTCCTGTGCTAATGGTGATATTGGTGACGTTAAAACCAAGTGAGGGCCCAGAACTGCAACATCCATCAGACACCAATGCTGTGAACAATGCCTTCTGTTTCTCAGGCCCCTCCCAAATACTAACGCACTCTCTGTTGTGTCACAAGCATGTTTACAAAGCAGCCAAGGGAATCTGCAAGCCAGCTCCTCAGCTCCAGCCCAAAGAGCAGCACGGATCATGAATTCACAGATCCTGA
Organism: Sphyrna mokarran; assembly: GCA_024679065.1. NCBI lineage: Eukaryota > Metazoa > Chordata > Chondrichthyes > Carcharhiniformes > Carcharhinidae > Sphyrna > Sphyrna mokarran. Next base: position 41,301,246 of record JAGIQG010000003.1, on the reverse strand, counting down.
AATAGAGGAACCATCACAGTGCTCACCTGCACTCTCCATCAGCTCAAACACCTGCCTTGGTGGACCTAGTCTAGCCACAGGCTCACAATCCGAGAGGACATCGCACTGTCTGAATCTCAGCATGTGAAGGGAGGGAAGTCCAAGGGTGCGGCAGTTGGTGCATTTCTGAGGGCCAGAATTTGCTTGGCTTCAGTCAGGTGATTAGCTTCTGGACTTGGTCATACTCAGGTGCTGGATTTCCAAAGGCTAGGTAGGGAAAATCAGACAGGAATACTGCTGCGTTCCTCCGATTTAAGGCCCAGTGGAGGAGTCTGTCTGCTTTCAGACTGAGATGAAAACACTTACAGACCAATGCACCAAGGCCAACACTGGTCGCTGGCAGCCATGGTGGAGAACTTGATCCAAAGATTTGGTCTTCAGTGCAATCATCTTCAGTTGCTTCATCAATCATCTTCCTTTCATCATAACGTCAGGAGTGGGGATGTTCGCTCATGACTGCACAATGTTCAGCATCATTTTCGACTCCTCAGCTCTATGTCCAAATGCAGCAAAACCTGGATAATATCCAGCCTTGGGCGGCCAAGTAGCAGGTAACATTCACACCACACAAATCTTAAATAAGAGAGGATTAAACTAACTCCAACAAGAGAGGATGTAATCATTGCCCCTTGACATTCAATAGTATTACTATCATTGGATTCCCCCACTATCAACATCTTAGGGGTTACCATTGACCAGAAATTGAACTGGACTAGCCATATAAATAGTGTGGCTAAAGATCGAGTTAGAGGCAAGAAATTCTGTGGTGAATAACTTAGCACCTGACTCCCCAAAGTCTGTCCATCATCTTCAAGGCTCAAGTTAGGAATGTAATGGAATATTCTTTGCTTGCCTGAATGAGTGCAATAACAACAAACTGAAGAAACCCAATACCATCCAGGACAAAACAATTTATTCCACAAACATTCACTCTCTCCATCATTGATGAAAAGTAAAAGCCAAGTGTATCATTTGCAAGATACGCAGCAGGAATTTACCCAGGCTTCTTAGACAGCACTTTCCAAACCCATGACCAGTACCATCTAGAAGGACAAGAACAGCTGATACTTAGGAACATCACTATCTGAAGGTTTCCCTGCAAATCCTGACTAGGAACTGTATCGCCATTCCTTTACTGCCACTGGGTCAAAATCCTGAAACTCCCTCCCTAATAGCGCTGTGGCCGTATCTACACCACAAGGATTGTGGCAGTTCAAGAAGGCAGCTTACCATTATCTTTTCAAGGGTAACTAAGGATGGGCAATAAATGTCGGTCCAGATCGTGACACCCGAATGCCATAAATGGATCAAAAAATTAATGTCCTGTTCTGCTGCGGAGACACTTGCTGGTATCCATATGGGTCATTGACAGAGGGAGGCAGGTCATCTCGAGCTTACTGCAGCTGTCCCTCCCTGTCTTGGAGGCAGCCAGGAGCCCTCGAGCACCCACAGGGAGGAGGATGTACTGGTGTACACCCTGAGTCCATCCATCCATCCAGGTGACTGTGGGAGTGTCCCTCCCATCTGAGAGCTCTCTTCTTGTGACCTCTTCAGCTCCAGCTCCACAGGCTGAGGAGGGTGACATTGCCACACAGCAGGACCCTAAAAATATGCCAAGGCTCTCCAGATGCATCAGAGGACACCCAACAAGGTCATCACAAATAAGAGAGAATAGCAGACAGCAGGCTGCCTGACCTCTGCTGAGGATGTTAGGGATACATCAAGAAGAAGGAGAACCAGGATTAGGTTGTTAAGGCCTCTTTTTCACACGGGTTCTGACATTTTCTACTACCACAGTGCCTGCAGGAGGTCATCATGATGGTGGCTACATCCAGGGGCACATTGCTGAAGTGATTGGTCAAATGCTGCAAAAGAATGATGATTTGCAGTGAGGACAGAGCAATGTTCCTCTCATCCTCAGCGAAGTGTCTTATCCTGCCTGACAAAGAGCTGAACACAAGCTGGCACTGAACTGGGTGACCCAGAGAGGCTGTATGACACATCTCAGCAGCTACTGCCTCTTCTGAGATCAAGATCCTGGTGTGTTTCTTAACCTCCTGACCTAGGAGGACAGATCACAGTGTGATTGGGCATGATTTGCACCCATTCATTTCTCCTATCACTGACCCTCACAAATCTTTCAAGATTGGCCTAATGCAAATGATTGTGGTGTTAAAGTGGTCTGTACCTAGATACGCGGCATGGGGGAAAGATTGAAAAATTGTGTATCCCTGGACTTTAGTCTCAACAGTAGCTAAAGGAACTGTTGTCACTTGGACATGATGAGGAATGTTTAGTTCCTGGCAAAATGTATGAAGGGACAGAATGCAGCAATAAACCTATAACTCAATGGCCTAACTGGAGTAGGCATTACACTTTAAAGTACCAGCAATGCTAGACACAAACGTGTTAATGGAATGACTGTCACTGTGCACTACTGAGGCAGCATCAGCAGAGAATTCTCTCCAGTATTCTCATGTGACCACTTGCTCAGCTTCTCTCCAGTATTCTCATGTAACCACTCACTCAGGTCATTGTGTTCCAATGCTGAGAAGTACCTGAGTTTTGGTTCCTGTAATATAAAAGCTCAGCTATCCTATACATGAATCCTCAGAAGATCTTCAATGGGTTTTGTACTCCCTATATTTAGAGCATTCTACCAGGAGTAGGATCCAGAAAACAGAGAGAAAAACTGGCACATAAGACCATAAAAAATAGGAAAAGGAGTTTGGCACCTCGAGCCTCTGTTAATAAAATAGGATTGTAATTGGGAAAGGAAGAAGAGAATGGAAAATGCCCAGTCTGATTTCAATAGGCAGCTTTTACAGAAGGCCTTTGTTTCAGTCCATACAACTAGAGGTAATGCTGCAATTGAACTCCTGGATGATGAAAATGTCCTTGAGGAGCATTTCTAAAGTGATCAGCGACCACTAACTTTTTTTAGGTGAGGTTTAATGAAAGAAGCATCATTAAGTGACATTCTTGAATAGAAATATAAAAGCTGTATCACAAAGGCTCGCATATCTATGACATTAAAACGTGGTTGCTATACATTAAAGTAAGTTTAAAAGTTGTCCACACGTGTTTATATCGAATCGATAAGCTGAATCAATGAAAATAAAAATTGACCTTTTCTGTAATCCGTGTCTGATCCACAATGCAGTTTTACATCCCAGTGGCAATTTGAAAATCTATGCCAGATGTAGCAACTATATGTAGAGATAATCAATCAGTTCATGCTGTGGTCCACACCCTTTGACACTCATTCCAAAATGAATGGCGGGGCAAGATATTGCTTCTTGGGAAATGATTGGAATGATGCAATTTAGAAAGGTCTTTTATAGTGAAATTGGATACATGTGGTAAGAGATATTTCTCTTGATGCAGAAAAATAGACAAATAATATCCAGATTGAGGCAACAGGAAAAGCATGGACTGATAATTATTGATGAATTTTCACCATCAAAGCTGTGATCACTTTATTGCTACACCCAAACAATTACAGTGAAAGTAATAGATAAAATAGTTTTCTAGTGATGATAGGAAAGTTAAATACAAAAAGTGAAGCATGAAACTGTGTACAGAAGAGAAGACAACTGAGGAAAAAGGAATCATAGTTTGATTTATTGTACATGTACAATTTTTAAGCAAAAGTCAGAAAAAATCCCCATAAGAGATTTGTCTTTTAGCTTTGATTTGGAAGAGGCAAATCATGAAGATGTTCAGTTCAATTCTTCATGCATTGAGATTTTATCCTGTTTGTCTTCTCATTGATGATTTTTATGCTAAAAAAAAATTAATGCTCTTAAAATAGAAAGTCCAGAGTCATTAAGGAATGCTACTAAGAAAACTCTGTCAAACTTCATCTCGTAGGATCATGGAAACCTTACGATACAGGAAGAGATCATTCAGCCCATTGAGTCTGCACCGACAACAATCATGCCCATATCCCCATAACCCCACATATTTACCCCACTTATCCTTTAACTTATGCATCCTGAGATACTAAGGAGCAATTTAGCATGGCCAATCCACCTAACCCACACATCTTTGGACTGTGGGAGGAAACCAGAGCAGCCAGAGGAAACCCATGCAGACATGAGGAGAATGTACAAACTTCACGCAGTGACCCAAGCTGGAAATCTAAGCCAGATTCTGGAGCTGTGAGGCAGCAGTGCTAACCATTGTGCCACTATATCACCAATGCAAGATATATGTGAGACAGATTTTGCAATTGTAATGACAAAATTGTATGCAATCACCATCATTACAGTACATTCTAAGAACAAAGAACAAAAATTCAGCTGCTTCTGCTGTCTGGACAGGGGCATGTAAGCACATAAGCCAGACTTTCATGGCTCATTTTAGGTGAGAGTGAGACCAGAAAATGCAGTGACCTGCTCAAAGGTCCAATGACTTGGCAGGAATGAAAGATCCCGCCGGCAGGAGAGGTGGAATTTTGCCATTATTTGGCAAAGTGTAAATGTGGGTGGGAAAAGCAGAATGTTGCCCACCAGCTACACTATTGATTTTTCCCACCATATTTTTTGCTTCACTGTAGAAACACTTGAAAAAGTGTTGCAACATGATTGAGTTTTTAATAGTGTAATAAGTTCATAATTACTGCTGAGCTATTGTGATGTCATTCAATCCTTTGACAAGGGCTAAATATATAGTGATAAAGCGAAAAGTTATTCACATGACTGAGTGGCATTGCTGAGTGACTAGTGCATTCTTGTCATTATTTGGGCTTTTATTAATCTGGCTGATTATATTTCATCCATGTATCTCATATTAGAACGAAAAGGGAAAAATGGAGAGAAGTCAGGAAGAGAATAGTGAATGATGGTGACAGCGGGGAATTGTATTAAAACCAAGAGCCTAATTAGCAGTGGGTCACTCTATTGGTATCAACTCTTCTGGGGTATTCCAAGCCTTTCAGTCTGATCTGATTAGCATTAAATCAATTATTTATCTGCCTGACAATGGGGGTCTTAGCATTTAAGACTGCTAACCAGTCAGAGGTTGTTAGGGGTAAGTTTTTCACTCAGCGGGTGGTGAGTGAATGGAATCAGCTGCCATCGGAGATTGTTGAGGCAAACTCGCTGGGGTCTTTTAAAAGACTTCTGGATGAGTATATGGAAACAAATAAGGGGTTATAAATGTGTCTGTGGATTGGTAGATGTGGTCGGCGCAACTTGTGGGCCGAAGGGTCTGTTTGTGCTGTATTGTTCTATGTTCTAACACCACCTGGAGCAGTGAACATTGCTGGTACTGCAGTAGGTGGGGGCTGAAGTCCATCACTGGAGTCCTGGAGTATTCTCATATCCAGTTAGGGAGGCCCAAGTGAGAGGAAGAATGGCAGAATTCAAGTTAAAAGCCAAATAGGGTTTTTCTGGCATGATCGGCACTTGCCATTGGCAGGTCTGTCTGTTGAGCATTGGCTGTCAAGTAGAAGGGACCCTACCCATCAGACTGTGGGCATATCCACTAGGGTTCACCTGGCAATTTGGCTAAATAGCATGGTCCCTTCCTCTGGGGCAAGGCTCAGTGGGGGAAGGGGGGATTCAAATTCCACCAAGAAAATACTCTCCAATTTAGTTCATTGAAGCTGCTGAAATATATGCTGCAATCGCTAAATACCCTGTTACTACAAAAAGTCAATTATGCACAAAAGGCTTACAATGAACCCTGGAATGAGAGTAAAAGTAAATGTACATTTAAGGGACCAGACTGATCTTTGCGTGAGACTGCAATATATAAGGCTGTCAGAAGCTATAATGGATAGGATTTCTTCATCTTAGAGCTGATTACCGTCATCAGCCAGAGCTGATTAGATATTTTTGGGAAGCATTGCTTATCTGATTGAAGGTCAGGGGCAGGCTGGAGTTGGAAATCACTATCTCCAATTCAGCAGGTCAGTATAACATGATCTGCTGCAGATGTCTGGGACAGACTGCCATCATTCATACTTGATGCAGTAGTTCCTAACAGCCTATCCATCTCTTTCTGAGTAGCAAAGCATTAAAAAAAATGAGTCATGAATAAACTGGGAAGTTCCTTTAATCTCTAAAACAGGATGTGGAAGTAACATTCTAAAGTCGGAGTAACATTCTAATAGATTAATTTTATATCCTCTTGCGCACTAGTCTATGTGCTCCAGATGAAGTAGCATTTCTGGTCATTGTTTTGATAGGTTTTACTTCAATTCCCAAAATCAGATCATTGTAAAGGATGTATTCCAATTCCATGTTCCAGAATGTTATTAGTAATCGTGCTGACTGTGAGAAACAGTGATTACATCATGTTTGCTGATGTATTTAATAAGTTTGAACTTCAGCAAGTTGCCCTCTCTCCTTTTACACTGAACTCTTTCCTCTGATTGCCAAAAGACTTCCTGTAATATTTTTTTTTAATCATTGAGTTGATCTACTCAAATTTAAAACAAAAGATTGTATTTTTTGATTCATGGTCCTGTTATAATTATAGTTACGCAATTATAGGGCGGCATGTGACACAGTGGTTAGTATTGCTCCCTCACAGTGCCAGGAACCAGATTCAATTCCGGCTTCAGAGTGTGTGGAGTTGGCACATTCTCCCCGTGTCTGCCTTGGCTTTCCTCTGGGTACTTTAGTTTCCTTCCACACTCCAAAGATACACAATTCAGGTGGTTTGGCCACACTAAATTTTCCCTTAGTGTCAGGGGGACTGGCAGGGTGGGTGCATGGGGTTACAAGGGTAGGGTGGGACGGTACAGTTTTGATGGGCCAAATTGACTTCTTCTGTACTGTTGGGATTCTGTGATAAAAAAGGAAAGTGTAGTATTTGTGGGACCTAGATTTTTAAAGAATGAGGTTAACTTCTAGATGGTCATTTTTGGATGTCTCCAAAGCTATAATATCTAAAGTCCTTTGCCTGGACATCAATGCAAATTCCAGAGAATGCCTTTTGTACTTGAGCATGGCTGATTAATGTGGAACATCTGATGATAACTGGGATTGCTCAGCAAATGTTCTTTTGTTGCACAAGTATGCATTCCAGTCTGATATTTAAGGAGTTCCAGTGACAATATTAATGGAAATGACTAAGGAAGTGAATATAAAGTTAGGGAAGAAAATTTGATTTTTAAAACATAGATTTTCAAACTGGGTTCCCTGAATACATCATATATCTGTGCCTGACAAGAAATTTCTATATTTGCTATATACATGTGACTTCTGTTACTGTGCTCTAAGAAGTTGTACGACAGAGATCAGAGCTGCGGTCGCCACTATTTACAATCTCTATTAATAGCAGGTTAGGGGACACAGTATTATTTATCCAAGTTTGCTGACAATACAAAAGTAGGTGAGAAGATAAACTGTTAACACAACAGAGAGAGTTTGTAAAGAATTGTAGACAGATCAAGTGAATGGGCAAGATGATAGCAGATGGAAATCTCAGAATAAGGGTCGCCTATTTCCTCGCTCAGTTTTGAACCTTTAGAATTTTCTGACCCAGAACAGTCCAGATGCTCAATCATTGAGTATATTCAGAGCAGAAGTTGATAGATTTGTGGATGCTAAGGGAATCACGGAGTAGCATGAGGAAGTGGAATCGAAGATTAGCCATAATTGGTGGCACAATTACACAGTGGTTAGCACTGCTGCCTCACAGCACTAGGGACCTGGCTTCGATTCTCTGCTTGGGTTGTTGTCTGTGCAGAGTCTGCATATTCTCCTTGTGTCTGCATGGGTTTCCTCTAGATGCTCCGGTTTCCTCCCACATTCTGAAACTTGTGGTGGTTAGGTACATTGACCTTGCTAAATTCTTCCTCACTTACCTGAACAAGCACTGGAATGTGGTGACTAGGGGATTTTCACAGTAAGGTCATTGCAGTGTTAATGTAAGCCTACTTGCGACACAATAAAAATAATAAACTTACTGAATTGTAGAACAGACTCAAAGGGCTCAATGACCCGATTTTGTTCTTGTTTCTTATATTCGAAACATACATTTTATACAAGTATACTACTACTTTGATTTGGTATCTTACCCAATGTTCTGAGATTCAAGACTGTAATGTTTGTCAAAGGCCTCTGGAAGAGGTATTAGTATTTGCAGTAACTCCCACATGATGAAAATTTTGAGATTTTTTAGTCAAATGTTGAATGCACTGCTGCCAGGAATTTAAAAAAAAATGCTCACTGTAATGTTGAGAAAGCTATTGTTCAGTATATTGAGGAAGAAATAATATCTTAGAACCTAAAAACAATCCTTGTGCAACATTACTAGCAGATTGCTGATTTGAAGAGATTTGAGATGGTGGCGCAACAGGGGGATGTTGGTGAGAGATAAGACTGGAAGAGGGAGCGGTATAACTGTGTGAAGTGGGGATAGGACAAGTGACTGGGTGTGACAGGGAGGTGAGTGGTAATGGATTGTGACTGGGAGAGGGTGCTGGAAACTGGGTGAGAGGGAACAATGGTGGAGATTGGAGAGTATTTTAATTTTTTACTCCATCTTTAAAGTTACAAAGCCAATGCTCAGAATAGACCAGCCAAATCCAAATTCATTCCTTGCTTGCTCCAAAAACCAAATTCAAATTCCAATTGGATCCAATTCATGGTCCACACAAGAGAGACAAACAAGATCCAACCTGACAAGATAAGGCATTGCATCCCATCTTGGGCTTGATCTGACATTTGATCTTAGCCAAAAGAGTGGGAGGGGTGGATAGTGGTGGCTGCAGGCAGGTTTGTGATGGGGAATTGTATCTATAGCAGTCTATGTGATTTTGATATGGTGCTTGGAGAATCACTTTTTAATTTAAATTTCATAGCTCAGTTACTGTAATTGTAATAAAATGTAACTGTAGAAAGAATATATGAATGCTATGTCACATCAGTTTTTACAGCTTAATTGGCATTTCATTATTTACATTCTAGATTTCAAGCCAATTTGCATAATTTAGACAATAATTGAATTGTCATTCACAGCACTTGCATAAAACATTCATAAGTTTCAGGTTAGGGTGTTCAGCAGAGTGATATTTTCTGCTTTTGCTAATATTATGTGGCAAACACAAAATAACTTACATTTTTCATAAACAGTACCCAAAAATAAATTCCTCATGTTTTTCAAAACATCTCACAGCATTTTACCCACAATAATTATAATGAAACTTGGTATCCTAGTTCATATTTTGCACTCAGAAGGATTTTTGCAAAAAACAATAAATGAGTGATATTGGTTGCAGCAGGAATGTTGGCGAGGACATTGGAAGATTGTGTTTTGGGATTCTTTGCATCCTCAGTATTACTCTGGATGTCAGCCTAGATTATGAGCTCATGTGCTGAAATGGGATTTGAATCTATAGCCCTCTGGTTCAAAGTTGAGGAGTTAGGATTTAAGACAATTTGACACACGAGAGTTGGGTGAAATTCTAAACAGATAGTCATAGAGGTTTGCAGCACGGAAACAGGCCCTTTGGCCCAACTTGTCCACGCCGCCCTTTTTTTTAAAACCCTAAGATAATTCCAATTGCCTGCATTGGGCCCACATCCCTCTATACCCATCATACCCATGTAATTATTTAAATACTTCTTAAAAGACAAAATTGTACCCATTTCTACTACTACCTCTGGCAGCTTATTCCAGACACTCATCACCTTCTGTGTGGAAAAAAATTACCCCTCTGGACACTTTTCTATCTCCTCTCACTTTAAACCTATGCCATTTAGTTTTAAACTCCCCTACCTTTGGGAAAAGATATTGACTATCTATCTGATCTGTGCCCCTCATTATTTCATAGACCTCTAAAAGATCAGCCCTCAGCCCTCTACACTCCAGAGAAAAAAGTCCCAGTCTATCCATCCTCTCCTTATAACTCAAACCATCAAGTCCTGGTGGCATCTCAGTAAATCTTTGTTTAAACTGAGAATAGTTCAAATGGCCCCACTGTATTCTGATTTTCTGCTTGTGTGACTCACATGTGTTCCCCTTCCTCTACCAAAAAATGGAATCTATTATCAATGGGGATGAGACTTCTGCATTCGGGTCCATTTGCTATTTTTAAATGCCTGGTAAATCTCCCTGACTCTGTGAAAATCTAATCCTTAATCTTAACTTTCTGAACACTTGTACTTTTAGTTGTCTAAAAATGAAATTGTAAATCCTAACTTTCACCTCTAATTTGGTATTGGCTGCCAATTGAAAAATTGCCTATTTTGCTTTGGATCTGCCATTGATCTTAGGTATTCCGAATGAATTAAGTTGATCTTTTGCTACACCCTAGGTATGACTGTAACACTACATTCTGCACTCTCTCATTTACTTCTCTATGAACGGTATGCTTTGTCTGTATAGAGAAAAGAAACAATACATGTGACAATAATAAATCAAATCAAAAATCAAATTAAATCAGAAATGATGCGCTTAACCAGACTTATACTATTTTCCAAGTAGCAATCACATCAGTTTAAATGAGTTCCTAGTCGTTCAATCAGATTATGGTATTTAGTTTGGGTAAGTGCAACTCCCAACTTTCAGCTAGTTTCTATCTAACAGTAATAGTGGTGATTATTTTGTGAATTTTATACTGAACAAGAAAAAAAACTGAGATCCAGCTGAGTCAAGGATCTAGCCTTATGTTCAAGTGCCCTTTGATATGGATGCAATGATTTGTCTTCTCTCCATCCTGAATTTAACTGCTCACTATCTCTCTGCCAGACAGAGACATCAATGTTTTTTTATGGACTTCACCAGTATCAGTGAAACTTTAGTTACCAGAATGATAAATTCTGAACATCTGTCCAAAGCCATCTCCTCTTGTATAATTGCAAATGGAATTAGTTACTTTCTGTGATGATGATACATTAGTTAAATGCAGTGAAATTACCTTGATACTTTATTTTCTTCCTTTCCCTTAGGTCTTAAATGAATCCATTCCATCTTTGATTATCCAGTTGAAAGAACCCAGTTATAGTGAATTCATCCTAAACATGTTGATAGACCTTGTGGCTGTCAATCAATGTGTTCTAGATAGTTCCATTGAAAACCTGAAGGAAATTGCTGAAAATTACCCAAATTTATTAGGACAAATTGCCAAGATTTTTGGGGTCATTGGCTGTATTAATGAGGTAAGTGCATGTAAAAATTCCTTGCTATTTCAGAATGTACCAGTCTTAAATTGACTTTTGCATTGGGCAATGTGATTCTACTCAAAAACCTTGATGAAAATGTTTTTTGTTGATGTAAAGTATAATGAGTACCATTGTACCTAAATGATTTTATTATAGAAATTATCAAGAATGAGTTAATTTATTTAATCTACACAACACACAGCTTAAAAAAGATCAAAGAGTACTTCTCACTATGTCAATATAATTCAGGTTTCACTGATTTTTAGACATTCGGCCTTCAGAATGTCAATGAAATATGTGCAAGTGACTTATGATAGTCATCATCTGAGATGAGCTACAATGTTACATTGACTTTTTAAAATCTTTCAATTTTAAACTTAAAAACTAAAGTCAAATCCAACATCTAAACTCATTCCTGACTTAGATTTTTGAAGTAAACCTGCCCTTAAATGCTATCTAGAATATTTATCTAATGCAGTTGTACTTATCATTGATTTCTTATTATCATTGCAAATGCTGAATGCATGCCTGCTTGGTATAGTTGGAGTCATTGTGTGCTGTGTTTGGAAAATGTGAAATCTGATTCAAGTCTTAAGTGAATATTCCAGGGGTGAGATTTTCCGCCCCACGGCGTGCTTTGCTGCAAAGGAGGCAGCTTGCTATTACCTGGCAGTGGGATCTTCTGGTCCAGCTGCTATCAGAAGAGTTTCCCATTGTTTGCCCCCTCTGCAATGGTTTTGTGGGGGGTTGGGGGGAGGGCGTTACGGGCAGAGGGACTGGAAGATCCCACTGATTGTAGTAGCCAGAAAATTGTACTATGGCTGGAATTTTGCTGGCCCATCTGCCACAGGAGTCGGAGCGAGTGAGGGGCAGAGCACAGGAAAGTCAATTGATTTCTGGCAGGATTTTATAGTTTCGGGACGAGCGAGGACATAAAATCCCATATATGTCTTAGATTTAGATTGTTTACTGTAATTTTATACATTTGGGGAAAAGATTTAAATCATGAGAAAAGTGTTTCTAAAAAGTACCTGCTAATATACTGACTTGTTTTGATAAGTTTGTGGAAGAGCATTACAATCAGCGTGGAAAAATATAGCATATCAGCTGCGTATGAGCCAGCTATCAAAACCAGTGCAGAAATCAGATTGTGGATTAAATTTTAATTGATTTAGTCACTTGCAGATTTAATTTACAGCTGGTAGGAATCACAGAACATTTATACTTTCCATTTCATTGCTAACCTGAAGAATAACTGTACAGTGGAATAGACTGCTTGTTTTCTACTTTTATCATATGTTAGTATTAAACTCATTTTGTCAGATGTGGATTGGAGGAGAAATTATGAAGTTGGTTGACAATTAAGTTCTGTGCATACTGTTTAAGCTTCAGCCTGGTCTTTCATATTTTTAAGACACATGCAATTGTCTACATGTCAAGCAAGCATGAAATAGGAAACAGGTTTTTGTGGGGAATGAAAATTGGTTGAAGCAGAGAAAATAAGGTATGGTTGTCAACATGGGCTTGCATTAACAGAGCAAAATTTCACAGGCACTGGAACCATTGCTGTTTGTTTATAGTGTGTGTGATTGATATGGAGCTGAACACAGGGGCGAAGCACAGATTGTAAATGAAACAAGTTAGAGGGAGTGGGGATTTCAAATTATACAGATGAAACAAACTGAATGCAAAAGATTCAATTGAGCGAAAATATGTCACACTATGAAGTCTCAAGTCAGTTTAAGAAGGACACCAATTTGATCTAAGAGGAAATAGAAAGGATATATGTGCACAAGAGCATTATTTTAATGTAATTTTGTATAATGTAATGTAATCAATCTAATCATGAACAGAATAGGAATGGAGGGGTATAGAAAACTGATTTAAAATAGGGATCATGAGCCTTGAGAGTTCCCTGGGAAGTGTGTAATTAGATGATGATATTGATGTACTTGTTTTTATCCTACAGGTGCTTTGGTTCACCTTGTTGTCTAACGAGGGGCGTACACGCGATGGGTCGTGAGAGGACTTCTCTTGGACCTTTTTCTAGAGTATCCTACTGCTTCACATCGTTAGTGTACGCTTGACCTGGACCATCTGATGGGCAACACGACAGCGCAGTGACTATAGCTGTGCTGTGCAGATACATGGATTTGGGCCTGTGTCTGTGGGAGTTTGCGCATTCTCCCCGTGCTTGCGTGGGTTTTCTCCGGGTGCTCCGGTTTCCTCCCACATCCCAAAGATGTGCTCTTAGGCTAATTGGCAAAACAAATTCTCCCTAAATTGTCTCAAATTTGGTTTTTAATCCATAGATCTATAAGCATGGACAGGGATCGCGTGTAGAAATGGGAACATCGAGGTGGCGGCGCAGGCTCGTTGGGCCGAAGGGCCTGTTTTCCGTACTGTTTTGTTCTTTGTTCTTTGTTCTTTGTAATATAAAATAGCAAAACCTCAGTGGTATGGTCAGAGTTGGAAAATATAACGCATGGCCTCTTGTTAACTCAGCCACAAGAAGTAATGCATAGCTCAACCTGACAATTGTAAAAGACTGAACAAATATACATAAAGTGCAAATCATAGCACCCATGGGGAATAGCAACTATAAAAAGATAAAATTTAACATGACCTGAGAGTCAGGAATACCCAAAACAAGGATCTAGGTACATAACATTAACATTTAATTACTGTCAATTCAGTGAAACAGATTGGTGGTGGTTGTTAAACAACTCTTCAGTAAGAGACAAATGCAACATGTTTGTCGTTATAATGTTGAGCATTCAGTATTGAACATTCCCCAAACCAAGGAACTCAGACTAAACAAATGTGACCCTGAATGAATTAACAAGCAAGTCAATAATGAGAGAGAAAGAATGGCCTGTAGCGAGAGAGCAGAAGAAGCTTACTGGGATAAATGTCTGAAAATACTTTAAACATATTGTTGGAACTCTACCATCTTGCCCTCCACAGAATTGGTGTGGATGAGGGGCCAACAATGAAAATTTCCATTAACCTCAGGTGGGAATTTCCAGTCTTGCCCGAGTGAGACCATAAAATCCTACCCAGTGGGTAGAATCTGAGGGCATGGTTTTTGCCGTCAAGTTGGCAGGACAAGGCCTGAGAGAACTGGCAATGCTGGTTGAACCAAATTCAGGACTCCCCTGATCTGCATTCAATCAAAATTCTGCCTCCATCCACAGACAAGAAGCATCTTCTATACACATAAGAGGAAACCCTGAATGAGGACTCTGAGAGCACACCCCTGGTAATGACGGAGTGGCAGGGCAGGGTGCCAGGGGGCAGTGTCAGGATACAGTCTGGACATGTCCCTTGCCCCCTGGGGCTATACTTACCACTGCATCCAGAGCTATTTCTCTTCAACTTGTGTTTTTCAGTGGCTGTTGTAAACCTCACCAATGTGACCTATCAAAGGGGAGAATTCTTTACCTGGGAGCAACATATGGTGGAGCATTTATTAATTTATTAAAATGAATTTAAATTAAGTTCCTGCCTTTTCTGGGCAGCAACTTCATTACTTCTCCTGCAAAACACTAGGGGAAATCAGAAAATGAGATTTGCTGGGTACAATCTCGCTTTCTCACTCTTGTGATATTTTGGGCTCAAAATCACCCCATTAAGAGGAAAGAGAGAAGTAAAAAAAACACAGTTCAGCATTTGAAAAATGAAAAAAATACAGTTCAGCATTTATATAGATAGGTATATATATAAAATATGTATGGCAGGACAAATGTCGTAATTTACCATGAGAATGGATTCTCCTGTAAATTATTTTCTTTTGTAAACAAATGACAAATCATGGATTTTAATTGATAAGAGTTATCATATAAACTTCAAATTGGACTGATAAAATTTAAAAGATGTTAAATCAACTATTTTTCATTCTTTAAAAGTAAAGAAAATCATTAGCATATCCTGTTCAATTCTACAACTTTAGTTGTTTTAATGTAATTTAAATATTTTCGATATTATGTTCATGGCTATTGTGCCTAAAGCTGGAAAAACAGAAAGGCTTTTATACAGTTAGGTTTAAAAACCACAAATCATTTATTATGGTTAATTCACACTAATGAGTACACAGCTCAGATAAACTGACAAAAACTAAGAAACAGTTTTATGTAGTGGTTTCTCAGAATACTGCAGATGAAACGCAATCTTTCTCTGGTTTAACACAGGAACTTTGTTGGGGCCACCTGGCCTTTATCCAGCCACTGGTGTTTTCGTTTTCCTCTCTGAAGAATATAAAATGCAGCAGTATCTTCTGATCATGACTCATAGCATCTAAGGACATTTTATCTGTTGGAAGCTCCTGCAGCTTTGGGGGTAGTTTCTTATTCGCCTCCTGTTACACACCGGAAATCTATTTGCTAACGAGGTTAATGTTTCCAAATTTCAGCATTTGTACTGTGTCTCAGATTTCGATATGAGTAATGTTCTAATTGAAGCTGAAGCATCATCATCCTCTATATATTTCCTAATCAAAGATGCTGAAACGTTGAGAACATAAGCTGTGTTATTTTAAGGCACAAATCTTTTACCTGCCCCAATCCCTTTACCCTAGTATAATGGATAAAGAGGGTGGAGATTATTTTATACTTCTCCATTTTGAAGATTTCAAAGAATTTAAGGTTTTATATTAGGGTTAACATGCAGATTCAGTCAGCAGTTAGGAAGGCAAATGCAATGTTAACATTCATGTTTAGAGGAATAGAATACAAGAGCTGGGATGTACTTCTGAGGCAGTACAAGGCTCTGGTCAGACCCCATTTGGAGCATCGTGAGCAGTTTTTGGCCCCATATCTAAGGAAGGATGTGCTGACCTTGGAAAGGGTCCAGAGGAGGTTCATAGAAATGATCACTTGAATGAAGAGCTTTTCGTATGAAGAATGGTTGAGGACTCTGGATCTATATTCACTGGAGTTTAGAAAAATGAGGGGAGAATCTTGTTGAAGCTTACAGGATACTCCAAGGCCTAGATAGAGTGGACGTGGAGAGGATGTTTCCATTAAGAGGAAAAACTAGAATCAGAGGGCACAACTTCATTCTAAAAGGATGATCCTTTAAACCAGAGATGAGGAGGAATTTCTTCAGCCAGAGAGTGATGAATCTGTGGAACTCTTTGCAGCAGAAGGCTGTGAAGGCCAGGTCATTGAGTGTCCTTATATCAGAGATAGATAAATTCTTGATTAATAAGGGGATCAAGGGTTGTGGGGAAAAGGGAGGAGAATAGGGATGAGAAAAATATCAGCCATGATTGAATAACGGAGCAGACACGATGGGCTGAGTGACTAATTCTGCTCCTATGTCTTTCGGTCTTACGATTTATTTTTCAGCAATGGGTTCTCTTCATCTTGGACAATCATTTCACATGCCCAGATACTCATCTGCATGATGCTCCTTGGCAAAATCATTGGCAAACCTGAGGCTGGATTTTCGCTCCAGGGCCTGGAGCACAGAATCGGGACATTTCCAGGCTCCACAAGTTGGACCCAGGAGAAAGAGACAGCATAGTAGCACAGTGGTTAGCACCGTTGCCTCACGATGCCAGAGACCCGGGTTCAATTCCAGTCTCGGTCACTGTCTACGGGGAGTTTGCACATTCTCTCTGTCTCCGCATGGGTTTCCTCTGGGTGCTCCGGTTTCTTCCCGCAGTCCAAAGATGTGCAGGTTAGGTGGATTGTCCATGATAAATCATCCCTTAGTGTCGGGGGATTAATAGGGCTTATGATGTGAAGGACTGAGTGAGATCGTTGTCGGTGCAGACTTGATAGGCCGAATGGCCTCCTCTGCCCTGTCTTGATTCTATGATTCAAAACAAAAGTAGCTCAGAGGTCAGATTTTTGTTCTGGGGTGGGAAGGATTCCCTGGGATTCAGGCCAAGAGACCCCAGAACTACAACGCAAAGTTGGAGAACTGGATTGGTGGAAAAACTGTCTCCATGCACTATTCAAGCTTTTAAGAAATCCAGAAAACACATAAAACCACTCCCCACATGCCATCACAAGCCACACATTTCTTTTGCCAACCCATGCCACATCATGTCTCCACTAACACCCCCATGGCCTTTTATGAACCCCATGCTAACCTATATCATCCACTCCCCCACTCCCTTTGCTTTTACGCCCATCTTGCCAACTCACGCAGTTCAAATAAATGTCCTAGTATTTATTGTAGACTTAAGATTCATAAAAAGCCATTCACTACATTTATAATCCATCAACAACATAATCCCTTAAAACAACAAACTTTTCATTCAGTTGAATAATCCTCAATAAAAGCAAGCATTTATAAGATTCTTAAGATTGGAATTCATAATCCCAATTCGTAGAGTCCACAGCCATTTGAAGCTGAAAATTAAACTGGGAAATGATTTGCATCCTACTGAGATGATGAAGAGCTTATGAAATCAGTCATGTAGCATACACCTTGTGGTATTGCCACTGGAATAGCAAACCAGAGACTCAGAGTAATGCTTCTGGACCCAAGTTTGAATCCCATCATGGCAAATGGTGAAATTTGAATTCAGTTAATATCTGGAATTAAAAGTCTAATGATGACTATGCACCATTGTCGATTTGGTTCATTAATATTCTTTGAGGAAGCAAATTTGCCATCCTTACCTGGTCTGATCTATACATGACTCCAGATCCACAGCAATGTAGTTGACTCTTAAAATACCCTCTGAAATGCATTCATGGGCACTTGGAGAAAGGCAATAAACGCTGACCCAGACATTGATACCACCATCCCAGGAATGGATAGAAAGAAGAACAAGAGTGAAATAACAAATAATCAACTTTCGAAAGTCTGGACAGCTTTTTACAAAGAGTTAAAGGACAGGAGCTTTAAATGCCTTCACAGCTTGACAACTCCCTTAAACAGTCCATCTTGACACAATGGTCAGTTCTTTTTTGCTAGCTGCAAAAGATTATGCACTTCTTACATGCATTTATGCATATTTTTAGCAATCCCACAGTGTATCTAACCATTCTCCAAGACAACTTGACCTCGTTCCAAGGCACATGGAACCATATCCAAAAGGCACCCTGGCCATCCAAGTTAAATAACTGGGCACAGTGGCACAGTGGCCCAGTTATTAGCACTACTGCCTCATAGCACTAGGGACCCAGGTTCAATTCCAGCCTCAGGTCATTGTGTGGAGTTTGCACTTTCTCACCAAGTCTGTGTGGCTTTCCTGTGGGTGCTCTGGTTTCCTCCCACAGTCCAAAAAATGTGATTGGCCATGCTAAATTGACCTTAGTGTCAGCGAAATTAAGAGGGTAAATATGTGGGGCTATGGGAATATAACCTGGGTGGGACTGTGGTCGGCACAGACTCAATGGGCCAAATGACCTCCTTCTGTACTGTAGGAATTCTATGGATAATCCATGCACATTAGGTTTCAGACAGATCTTGCACCAAAGAAACACACTGCGGATGCAACTGCTGTCTTTTATAGAAAATTGTTTAAGTGAAATATGCACGAGCAAAACTTGGGAAAATTCCTACCCCTGAGAAAATAATGGGTGCTGTGTTCAGGGTGAGGTTTCTGGATTCATGCCACTTCGACCATTTTCACAATGACAGAGGCTCTGTGTCATCGTGAAAATCTCCATGGAGTCAGCTTCCCCAGAAAAATTGTTTGTAAATTCTCCTCAGTTTGGTTCCACCAGGGCCACTCAATGCTTGATTTCATTCCAGTCTCAGTCCAAACATTCATAAAAGAGCTGAACTGGAGGTGAGGGAACAGTGTCTGCCTTTGGCATCAAGGCAGCGTTTGACTAAATACAGTATCAAGGAGCCCAAGCAAAAGCAAAATCAGTGGCACTCAGGGGAAACCTCTCCACTGGTTGAAATCATATCTGGGACAAAGGCAGATGATTGTGGTTATTGGAGGACTGCGATCTCAGTTCCAAAACATCATTGTAGGAGTTCCTCAGGGTAGTGTCCTAAGCTTAACCATTTTCAGCTGTTTCACCAATGACCTTCTCTCCATTATAAAGTCAGAAGTGAGGATGTTTGCTAATGATTGCACAATGTTCAGCACTACTCACAACTCCTCAGATACTGGAGCAGTCCATGTCAATATGCAGCAAGACTGGACAACGTTCAGGCTTATCAGCAAGTAACATTTGCACAACATTAAGTGGAAGGCAATGATCAGCCTTACCAAGATAGAATCCAACCACCTGTTCTTGGCGCTCAATGGCATTACCGTCACTGGGTCCCTTATGAACAGCATCCTGGAGATTAATATTGACCAGAAACTGAACTGGACTAGCCATATAATTACTGTGGCTACAAAAGCAGATCAGAGGCTAGGAATTTTGCAGCAAGTAATTAACCTCTTGATTCCCAAATCCTGTCCACCATCCACATGGGGCAAGTCAGGAGTGTAATGGCATACTCTCCATTTGTCTGACTGAGTGCAGCTCCAACAACACTCAAGAAACTTATCACCATCCAGAACAATGCAACCCACAAGATTGGCATCCCATTCACTACCTTCAACATTCCCTCCCTCCATATAGCAGCAGTCTGCACTATCTATAAGATACACTGTAGCAACTCAATCGGTTTCCATCAACTGCAAACCTGTGACATCTATCCCTAGCAGGGCAAGACCAGCAGCTGCATGGAAACACAGCCACCTGCAAGTTACACACCACCCTGACTTGGAATATTTCAGATTTCCACCAACCATGCTATCCTGCCTTGGAACTTTGTTGCCATTCCAGTAGCATCCTTGGATCTAAATCATGGAACTCCCTCCTTCATAACACTGTGGGTGTATATACAACACAGGTACTGCAGCGGTTCAAGAAGCTGGTTCATCACCAACTTCTCAAGGGCAATTTGGGGTGGGGTATATATGCTGGCATAGCCAGTGGCACCCACATCCAATAAAAGAATCAAAAAAACCTCTCTTTCCCCTACACATGTAATACTCTTGCCATAGTACCATTGATTTCATTTTCTCCTCGGAAACTGTGTCATGCTGAATCAGCCTGTTCATAACCTCAAAGTCTGATTCAACACTGAGCTGACCGTTTGATTTCATAACATTTTATTTTTGATTTGATTTATTATTGTTGCATGTATTGGGATACAATGAAAAGTATTGTTTCTTGCGCAATAAAGATACCATTCATATCAAAGAAAACAAGAGAGTGCAGAATGTAATGTTACGGTCATAGCTAGGATGTGGAGAAAGATTACTTAATGCCAGGTAAATCCATGCAAAAGTCTGACAGCAGCAGGGAAGAAGCTGTTCTTGAGTTGGTTGGTGCATGACCTCAGACTTTTTTATCCTTTCCCGATGGAAGAATGTGGAAGAGAGAATGTCTGGAGTGCATGGAATCCTTATTTAAGTTGGTTGCTTTGCTGAGGCAGCAGGGAGTGTCGACAGATCAATTGTTGGGAGGCTGGTTTGCATGATGGATTGGACTACATTCACAATCACTTATAATTTCTTGCAGTCTTGGGCAGAACATACCAAGCTGTGATACAACCAGAAAGAATGTTTTATATGGTGCATCTGTTGGTGAGAGTTGTAGCTAACATGCCAAATTTCCTTAGTCTTCTGAAGATGTAGAAGCATTGGTGGGCTTTCTTAACTATAACGTCAGTGTGGGACGACCAGAACAGGTTGTTGGTGATCTGGATACTCAAAAGCCTGAAGCTCTTGACCATTTCTACTTGGCCCCCCCACCCCCCTTGAAGTAAACAGGGGCATGTTCTCCTTTACACTTTCTGAAGCTAATGATAATCTCCTTCATTTTGTTGATATTGAGGGAGTGATTATTGTTGCTGCACCAGTTCACCAGATTCTCTATCTCATTCCTGTACTCTGTCTCGTCATTGTTTGAGATCCGACCCAGGACAGCGGTGTCATCAGCAAACTTGAAAATCAAATTGGAGGGGAATTTGGCCACACAGTCATATAAATAGTAGGGAGCTGAGACTACAGTCTTGGGGGTGCTCACATCCTCTTCTTCACCAAGACCACTTGCTTTATCTTATAGTACACTTATATCCACATTTACCTCATCCTCTCTAATGCTGAAATTCTCATTATGTCTTTGTCTCCTTCAAGATTGACTGTTCCAAATTCTCTTCCTGGCATCCTCTAAGCTTATTCAAAACTGTTGTGCCTTTTGATCACACCAAGTGCCATTCACTGATAATCCCTTTCCTTGCTGAGCTGCATTAGACCTTTAAAATGATCATAAGAAGACAAGGAATAAGAGTAGATTTCATGGCCAGTCTAGAATGCTCCACCATTCAATGTGATCATGGTTGACCTCAGGCTTTAACTCCACTTTCCCTGTCTTACCCCCATATCCCTTGATTCCCTGATAGACTGAACATTAGTCTGTCTTCAGCCTTAAGTATTCAAAGATGAAGCATCCACAACTTTGTGGAATACAGAATCAAAAAGATTTGCAAACGTTTAAGTGAAATAATTTATCCCAATCTCTGTCCTAAGTGTCTGGCCCCTTCTCTTGAGACTATAACCCCTTGTTTTAAATGCCCCAGCCCAAGGAAATAATCTCTCAGCATCGTCCTTATTAAGGCCCTTCAGAACCTTGTTTGTTTTAATGAGATCACTTCTCATTCTTCTTAACACTAAAGAATGTAAGCTCGATTTATTCCGTCTGTCATCATAGGACATCACCCTTATCCCAGGGACTAATTTAATGAACCTTTGATATGCCACTTCCAATGCCAGGATGTTTTTAAATGTGGAGACCAAAAGTGTACACAATGGCTAGGATTCTTCCAAAAAAATTCTAAGTGCCAAATTTGCATAAAACTGGAGTAAATCCTGTTGTTTTTTTCAGCAGGATTTTCAAAATGAGTCTCCCACACTCTGAGTCCTGCAGAGTGCCCTAGCGTGAATCACGATAAAAATCAGGGGCAAGGAATATTCCTGCTGGAGAGGCTGGCAACATAGTGCTGAATGGGCTACTGTGCATGGCCGATCTGTCAGAGTGGAGATCAGCACATACATAGTAGTCCCACACTGCCAGTCTCCTGATTGCTGGCCATGCAATCCCTCCAAGACCTCCAATCATCGGCCTTTCGGACATCTCCAAGCTAGCCCTGAATAACACCCCTCCCCTCACCCCCATCCCTCCAGCAGCAGGCTAACCTATCCCCCCCCCCCGCCCCCCCCCCCCCCCCCCCCCCCCCCCCCCAACAACCAGCCCCATTGCTGTCCACTATCCCTATGTCACAATTACAGAGTGGGAACCCCACCAATCTCCCTCCCCACAGGCCCTGCCCTCTGTGGTCCTATCCCCCTGGTACTGTCCAATGCCTGGTGGATAGTTTAAGGTATCCCTTGGGCATTACCAATTTGCCACTTCGGCAGCGCCAAGTAGCCAGGCTGACACTGCCAGGTTGGAAATTCCCCTCGGGGCACCTCCATCCTTTACCTCTAACCTCCGGGGAGCCTCAGTGGCCACCCTTTACTCCAGTGGGGTCAGGTTGCCAACTCCCCATTAATGGGGAGCTGTTGTAGACCTCAATAGAGTGAACCAGTCCTGGCAGGAGGGAGGAGGGACTGAAGTCTCCAGGCATGCTAATCAGATGGTAATGAAGATTACCATATTTAAATCAGTTCTGCACTAATTCCCAGAATGGACTTGCGACACCAGAAATCTGGTGGCGGAGTCATGCAGAGACCATGGTGCCAGTGGGGAGCCCACAAAACAACCTCCATCATCTCTCAGTCTGCTATACTACTTCAGCAGCGCAGCGGGCTGGGAAAATCGCCCCCAATATTCCTCCTGTATCTCAGCAAAGCCCTATACAATTGTAGCAAGCCTTCTTATTCTTCTAGCCAATTCTCTTGCAATAAATGCAATTTTCCTTCCTAATTGCTTGCTTGGCCTGCATGCTAACTTTCTGCATTCCTGATACAAGCACTCCCAAGTCTCTTTGAACATAAAAATTAACATCATGGCAACAATGAACATCATATCCCATCTTTGTATTTAAATCTTTTCCTCTTTGGATCTTGACATCCTCCTGAACTCCTACGAATTTGATAATTTATGTATCTTGCTGGCCCTCACTTTCATTCCATCTCTGGCTGCTATGCCATTTAATATCTAGGCTCTGTGTTCAAATCTCCCATTAGATTGCTAACATTGTGCAGTTAATCTTTGCCACCTTGCTTCTTTTGTGTTGAAGCTGCATGTTTATTTTATTACTCATGTAAGGTGAGTAAAAGACAAAATACCGTTCAAGAGCCTAAACTGGTTGGAGGAGCTAAGATTCATTATGTGAGTTAGGAGTTATGATTTCAGGTGACAGTGATGCAGCAACAGATTTTCTGCACTAGCCTGGTAAACTGGAACAGAACTGTGGGTTTTAGCCAACCTGCAGTTCAGCTGAAGTTTATTCATGATATTTGACTCCGAATTACTGTCAGTATCACTGAAATCCATATGCAAATTCAACATCTGTTTGTAATGTTAAGACATGAATTGGCATTTATATGGGTGTATCATGTGCTTTTTGAGCAATTTTGTATGTAGAAAGTAATATGTTTCTTTAAATATAACATGGAGTTGAGTCGAGAATACTTCCTGTTCCTTGGCTCAGCCAGTGATGAAGTAGTTTCTCCTTTGCCAACGGCTTGATGGAATGATCAACAGGAAACAGTAGCAAAGTGGTTATGTTACTGGACTAGAATTTCAGAAGCCTGGACTGACGATCCAGAGACATGAATTCAAATCACATCACACTATTTGGGAATTTAAATTTAATTAACTAAATAAATCTGGAATATTATTGAGCATTGAATCATGAGCAGCATTTAGCCATTCAACCCCACATGGCTGCTCTGACTGTGGCTTCAACTCTTGTCTACCCCCTATAATCTTTGCATCCCTTGTTAATCATAAAGCTATCTAACTCTGGGTTACAAATACTCAACCATCCTGCTTGCACTGCTCCTAGGGAAAGAGAATTCCACATACTAGCAATCCTATAAGAGAGAATATGTCTCCTCAGCTCCATGATAAGTAGGATACCCCTTAATTTTAAACTGCATACCTTAGTTCCCACAAAGAGAAACATTGTCCTGGCATCCACCTCTCAAGTCAATTCAGGATCTTGTCCATTTCAATAAGATCATGAGTGGATTTTCCTCCCCACCCGTGGCATGTTTCATGGTGGCAGGATGCAGTGCGCCACTCACTGCTGGTGGGATCTTACGGTCCCGCCATTGTCAATGGAGTTTCCCATTGAACACACTCCTTGTTGATGGAAAACCCTTGGCAATTTGGGCCAACAGCGGGACTGTAAGACCCAGCCAGCGTACACAGTAGCAAGATGTCAATGCATATTTCATTCTTCTAAATTCTTGTCAATGCAGGCCTAGCCTGTCCAACCTTTCCTCATTTGATAATGCAAGCAATCCAAGGAATGAAGCTTCACTGAACTACTTTTAATGCTATTATATCCTTTCATAAGTAAGGAGACGAAAACTGTCCACATTTCTCCAGATAAGGTTTTACCAATGCCCTGTCGAACTGTAACAAACATTTCTTACTTTTATTCTCGATTCCCTTTGCAATATCAACAGTTGCCTTCCAAATTATTTGTTGTACTGCGTACCAACCTTTTGTGATTCATATATTGGGGCATTCAGATCCCTCTGTATCACACAATTCTGCAGTGTCTCTCCAATGTATAAAGTCTATTGCTTTTCTATCCTTCCTGCTAAAATGGACAAGTTCAAGCTCACATTTTCCTACATTATACACCATCTGCCAGATATTTGTCCATTCACTTAACCTATCGCTATGCAGACTCCTTGGGCAGACTTTTCCATTCATGCTCACCCAGAAACAGGAAAATCCCGACCGAGGTCAACAGACCTTTCCGTGGTCCACCCCTTTGCCTGCTACAATTCCCACGGTGGGTGGAACGGGAAGATTCACCTCCTTAACACAACCTTTTCACAATCAACTCTCTGACCTATCTTTATGTTATCAGCAAATTTAGCAACCGTACATTCCAACCTTTTATTCAAGTCATTGATATAGAAACATAGAAGATAGAAGCAGGAGAAGGCCATTTGGCCCTTTGAGCCTGCTCTGCCATTCATTGAGATCACAGCTGGTCATCCAATTCAATAACCTAATCCTGCTTCTTTTTCCTAACCTTTGATCCCATTTGCCTCGAGTTCTATATTCAGTCACCTCTAGAATGCATTCAATGTTTTGGCATCAACTACTTCCTGTGGTAATGAATTCCAACAGGCTCACCACTTTTTGGGTGAAGAAATGTCTCCTCTCCTTCATTCTATCTAATTTGTCTACCTTGAAAATGGTACATAGATGGTAACTAGTTGAGGCCATGGCACAGTTCCCTGTTGCACTCCACCAATTATATCTTGCCAACCTAAAATGATACATTTATCCCTATTCTCTGCTTCCTGTTGCTAACCAATCTTCAATCCACACTTATGTGTTTTACTCTACACCATGAACTTTAATTTTGTGTAGTGACCTTTGATGTGGCACATTAAAAAAGCTAGCATCAGTAACGTTGGCTATAAAACTGCAGGATTGTTTCAAATCCCATTAGGACCTATGAGAAAGGGATATGTCATCCTTACCCACTTAACTTACATGTAACTCCAGACAAAATGTGGCTAGACCTTAACTTCGCTCTGAACTGCCCAGCAGGCCTGCCATTCAGGGCAATTAGGCTTGGTAAATAAACCCTGGCCAACATCTTGTAAATGTTTGATAGAAAAATCCACATCTTCAAAGCTCTTAAGGGGCTGATTCATTCAATCTCAAGAATTGAGCATTGGATAATGTTAGTGGACAGTTAGGAACATAGAAGCAGGAATAGATCATTTCTGCCCCTCAAGCCATCCAGTTAGATCCTGATGGATTCATATCTTCACTCTGTCCACATGCCCTACTTAGAATCGTAGAATCCCTACAGAGCAGAAGGAGGCCATTCAGCCCATGAGTTAGCACTAACCACAATCCCATTCAGGCCCTATTCCTGTAACTCCACATATTTACTCTGCTAATCCACTGACACTAAGATAAATTTAGTATGGCCAATCAACATATCTTGCATGTCTTTGGATTGTGGGAGGAAACCGGAGCACCCGGAGGAAACCCTCGCAGACATGGGGAGAATGTGCAATCTCCACACATACGATGATCTGAAGCCAGAATTGAACTCAGTTCCCTGATGTTGTGAGGCAACAGTGATAACCACTGTACCTCCCCTCCCCAGACCTGCATCTGTTAGCATGTAAACATGTTAATTAGATCATACTATCTTCTATATTCTCAGCAGTACAAGCTAAGTTGATACAGTCTGCCCTCATAATTCAACTTATAACTGGTGATAATTTTATATTGGATATAATGTGACCAATGATAACAAGCTGACCCCATAAACCTTGGAACCAATCACATAATGATATGATGGTCAGCTGACCAGCTGACGCACTTTAAATAAGAACCTGTCGGGAATTGTGGGGAACTTGGATTGGCCCAGGACGAGGCCCCAAGTTTGGAGTAATGAAGTTTCTTTATTAAACCCTTTCTTTGATTTATAAGTTGAAGTAAGTTTTGTTATATTTTTATTGTCTGCATTTGAAGCATTCCTTCGTAGGAAACAGTATTAGCCTTATAATTCTGGTGAACCTGCACCCCTATGTACTCTTGCTGAGGTGCAGAGCTTAGAACTGAATATCATATTCAAGCGAGGGTCAAATCAGAGCTCTGTGAAGTTCTGAATTTGCATCCTCTTTTATTACTCCAGTGGGGCAATGGTTAGCACTGTTCGCTCACGGTGCCAGGGATCCACGTTCAGTTTCGGCATTGGGTCATTGTCTGTGCAGAGTCTGCACATTTTCCCCATGTCTACAAGGGTTTCCTCCGGGTGTTCTGGTTTCCTCCCACACATGCTGATTAAGTGCATTGGCCATGTTTGGTGCATTGGTCATTGGTCATGCTAAAATAAAAGCCAACATAATATAAGCCTATTTAATTACTTAACAACAAGGACTCACTCACACATGGACCAGATCATGTAAGATGAGCTAAGGAAGCAATGGCCTAGTGGTATTGTCACTAGACTATTAATTCAGAAACTCGGCTAATGTTCTGGGGACCTGTGTTTGACTCCTGCCACGGCAGATGGTGGAATTTGGATTTGATTTTTAAAAATCTGGAACTAAGAGTCTACTGATGGCCGTGAATCTATTGTCGATTGTCAGACAACTCCATCTGTTTCACTAATGTCCTTTAGGGAAGGAAATCTGCCATCCTTGCGTGTGACACCAGAGCCACAGCAAAATGGTTGACTCTCAATTGACTTCCAAAGGAGAATAAAAAATGAATAAAACAAAAAGCTGGCCCTCCCATAAAGGACACGAGTGAAATCGTTACATTTATAAGGTTAACTTCCATTTATAAAGCACTACATGGTGACTTCCATTGGCATCAGTTTTTTGACAAGAAAATGTTTCTGAATCTTTTAAACTAAACCAAAATTCTCAGATTGCATGTTGGAATTTAAACTCTGTTTGTTCGATGTTAGTAACATGAACACTAACTGCTGTGCGATAGGCATGTTGCTAAACTTCTAGTCAGACTGAAAACAGTTATTTTTCCCACAAATATGATATATCTATTGAGATTTTGGATTAAAGGAACCACATATTTTTGCCACTTGTTTAAAAAAAATGGCTAGCTAAATATGTGGCCAAAAATTGATTTTGGGTTTTACACAAATTTGTTGACGTAAGTCAAATGAAGTAATCGTGGAATGGCATATGTGTTGGAAATAAGGGGGCAGGATTTTCCAGCTGCGCTCACTCCAAAACTAATCTGAGGTCAGTGGACCTTTGCATGGTCCACCCGTCATGCCCTCCACTCTCCCTGCTATGATTCCCATGGTGGGTGGGATGGGAAAATTCCAATAAAATACAACTAACTTGAAGTTAACAATTAAACACTGTTGGACTTTGTTAAGTTAATTAACAGCCAGTTTATAACTGGACATCTCAAGGTCAGAATCCTGCCAAAAAAGGGAATGTGAGGTGGGTTTAAACCATTGTGAGACAGGGTTAGTTTTACCCCACTAATGATATGTGTTGAGATATCTCTCATCAGGAAAATATTTCAGACATCTACATTCTTGAAAATTTTAACTGTTGTTGCATTCAAAAAGCGTGGAGAAAGATAATCTGGTTTATCCCATGCAGACATGATGCAGCTGAACTACGCATTTTTTCATTTCCGACTCATTTGCAATCTCCCAGGAAGAGAAAAACATAGACAACGGATAATGTGAGGAAAAATTCTGAGAAATTTTCTTTGACTTCTTAACTAAATCGAATCAAACACCCCAAGGCCACGGTAATCCAGTAATCCCATCCTTCCCAAAATCCTGCCTTTTGTAATTGGGAATACTTTTCTGTCTTGGAAAATTATCCAGCTCCCTTTCGAAAAGTTGTATGAAATCTATATGTTTGGTAATCTATTCCAGATGACAAATGGTTTTGTGTGAAAAGAAATACCCTGAACAATATCATATCTAATTTTTTGTTTGATTTATGCATATAGCATCTATTTCTCCCATCTCTACCCATCTCAGTCGAATTGTCCGATTGAATACAATCTAATTTCATCAAAATCTCAATCTGATCTTCTCTAACTTTCTGTTGCTCTGGTGGAAAAAAAAATTTGATTCCTTCTTCCGAATCTGATAATGAAGTCCCTTAGATTGGATAACATTTTAGTTATTTTCCTCTATTCTTTCTCCAGAACCTTTACCCCTGTCATAAATAGGAATCAAAAATGCACACACCAGTCCACGTGTAACCAGATTGATGTCTTGTGCAACCCGAATATGATATTCTTACAACAATGTAACACAAAACCCTACCAGCTCACTGGCCTCGTCACACAGTTTATGGACCTACAATGCCAAATGAAATATAAATTTTACTAGGTACTTCCTCACATGTCTGCAGTTTCCACGTTTAAGTGCAACATTGTTCCCAAAAGGCCTTGGTTCCCAGTAGATTTCTCTTCTAAGGATGCAAACAAGGCACAGCATGTTCAGAGAGGGAGAGAGGCTGAGGGGGCACACACAGCTTCAACAGCTAATTTCATCATTGTCTTTTGTTCTGTCTTCTGTCAGGTAAGCAGTCCTAATTTCAATAATTCTAACAATAGTGGCTGCTTTTAACACACTTCTTAAACCCTATTTCTTTAATCAAGCCTTTGACTATTTGGTTTCTAAATATTCAAAGTATCAAGGGATGTGGGGATAGTTCAGGGAAAATCACATGGAATAAAGATCATGATGTGAAGATGCCCGTGTTGGACTAGGATAAACACTGTAAAAGTTTCACAACACCAGGTTAAAGTCCAACAGATTTATTTGGTAGTGAGTGTCACTAACGTTTGGAGCACTGCTCCTTCATCAGGTGAGTGGGAGTTCTGTTCACAAACAGGCCATATAAACACACAAACTCAATTTACAGAATAATGATTGGAATGCGAGTCTTTACAGCTAATCAAGTCTTAAAGATATAGACGACGTGAGTGAAGAAAGCATTAAGCATGGGTTAAAGAGATGTGTATTGTCTCCAGACAGGACAGTTAGTGAGAAGTTGCAAGTCAAGGCAAGTCATGGGGGTTACAAATAGCGTGACATGAACCCAAAATCCTGGTTGAAGCCATCCTCATGTGTGTGGAACTTGGCTATCATCTTTGCTCAGTGACTCTGCGCTGTCATGTGTCGTGAAGGCCATCTTAGAAAATGCTTATCCGAAGTTTGGAGGCCGAATGCTCATGACCACCAAAATGTTCCCCAACAGGAAGAGAACAGTCTTGCCTGGTGATTGTTGGGCAGTGTTCATTCATCCATTGTCATAGCATCTGCATGGTCTTCCCACTGTACCATGCCTTGGCATTTCCTGCAGCATATCAGGTAGACAATATCGACCGAGTCACAAGAGTATGTACCATGTACCTGGTGAATGGTGTTCTCACGTGAGATGGTCCATGTCGATGATCCACCACATCTTAGATGTTGCTGTGGCAGGGTTATGTGGTGTCGTGGTCAATCTCCTCCTGAAGCATGGGTGGTTTGCTGCGCATAATGGTCTGTTTGAAGTTGCGCGGTTGTTTGAAGGCTAGAAGTGGGGGTTTGGGAATGGCCTTGGTGAGATGTTCATTTTCATCAATGACGTGTTGAAGGCTCCAAAGGAGATATTGTAGTTTCTCCACTCCAGGGAAGTATTGGATGACGAAGGATACTCTGTCCGTTGTGTCCTGTATTTGTCTTCTGAGGAAGTTGGTGCGGTTTTTCGCTGTGAAGCGTCGGAACTTTTGTTCAATAAATCGAGTGCCATATCCTGTTCTTAGGATGGCATTTTTCAGCGTCTAGAGTTGTCTGTTGCGATCCTCCTCATCTGAGCAGATCCTGTGTAAATGGAGAGCTTGTCCGTAGGAAGTGGCTCCTTTAATGTGTTTAGAGTGGAAGCTTGAGAAGTGGAGCATCGTGAGATTATCCATGGGCTTGCGGTACAGTGAGGTGCTGAGGTGACCATTCTTAATGGAGAAGTATGTCCAAGGATGCATCCGGTTCTGGAGAGTAGTCCATGGTGAGTCTGATGGTGGGATGGAATCATATAGTTGTTTGACTATTCATGGTGAACAAGCTGTAAAGACTCATACTTCAATCATTCTGTAAATTGAGTTTGTGTCTTTATATGCTCCGTTTGTGAACAGAACTCCCACTCACAGAACTTCGGAGCAGCGCTCCGAAAGCTATTGGCATTTGCTATCAAATAAACCTGTTGGACTCTAACCTGGTGTTATGAGATTTTTTACTGAATAAAAGATCAGCCATGATTCAACTGAATGGTGGAGTAGGCTCAAGGGGCAGAATGGCTGACTCCTGTTCCTATTTTCTATATTCCTATATCGCATTATGTGGCTCAGTGACAAATTTTGTTTTGTAATGCCTCTCTGAAAGGCCTTGGAACATATTATTACAGTAATGTATAAATCCAGAGTTGTTGTGTTGATGATTCTAGCCATTTTATTTTATTAATTGTGTTGCATCTATGAAAAAGCGACAAGTAATTCAAGGAAAATATATCAGCCACATTGAATCTGGATTTGAGTTTATTTGGATTTAAAAGATAAAATTATCTGTTACACTTGGGAATGCACTCATGCACAAATACAGAGAGCTTTTACAATCGCTATAACGCAGAAGGTCATTCAGTCCATCAAGTCTGTACTGACCACAATCTCACCCAGGTTCTATTCCTGTAATGCCTTGTTTACCCTGCGAATCCCCCGGACATCAGGGTTGATTAAGCATGGTCAATCAACCTAACCTGTACATCTTTGGACTGTGGGAGAAACCGGAACACCCAGAGGAAAGCCAGGCAGACACGGAGAGAATATGCAAACTCCACGCAGACAGTGAACCAAAGCCAACATTGAACCTATGTCCTTGGTGCAGTGAGGTAATAGTGTTAACCATTCTGCGATATGCCACCCAACTATTTTATACGAACCCCAGTTTCAAATATTTTTGATTTGATTTGTTACTGTCACATGTGTTAACATATAATGAAAACTATTGTTTCTTGCACGCAAAATAGACAAAACATGCTCTTCATAGAGAAGGAAACAAGAGTGCAGAATGCAGTGTTACAATCATAGCTAGGGTATAGAGAAAGATCAATTTAATGCCAAGGTAAGTCCATTCAAAAATCTGACAGCAGCAGGGAAGAAGCTGTTCTTGAGTTGGTTGGTACATGACCTCAAACATTTGCATCTTTTTCCCTGAAGGAAGAATGTGGAAGAGAGAATGTCCAGGGTGCTTGGAGTCCTTAATTATGCTGGCTGCTTTGCCAAGGCAGTGGGAAATGTAGACAGAGTCAATGGATGGGAGGCTGGTTTGTGTAATAGATTGGGCTACATTCACAACCATTTGTAGTTCCTTGTGATCTTGGGCAGAGCAGGAGGCATACCAAGCTGTGATACAGCCAGAAAGAATGCTCTGTATGGCGTATCTATAAAAGTCAATGAAAGTCTTAGCTAACATGCCAAATTTCCTAGTCTTTTGAGAAAATTCGTGGGCTTTCTTAACTATAATGTCGCCATGGGAGGCCAGGACAGGTCGTTACTGATCTGAACACCTAAAAACTTGAAGTTCTTGACCCTTTCTACTTCATCCCCATCGATGTAGACAGAGGCATGTTCTCCTTTATACTTCGTGAAGTTGATGACAATCTTCTTCATTGAGGGAGAGATTATTATTGCTGTACTAGTTCACCAGATTCTCTATTTCATTGTTGTACTCTGTCTCGTCATTGTTTGAGATCCGACACACTACGGTGGTGGCTTCAGTAAACTTGAAAATGGAATTGGAGGACCACATAGTCATAGGTGTAGAAGGAGTATAGTAGGGCCTGAGAACACAGCCTTCTGGAGCAGTGGTGTGGAGGATGATTTTGGAGAAGATGTTGTTCCTTAACCTTTCTGATTGTGGTCTGAGAGTTAGGAATTTTAGAATCCAGTTGCAGAGGAAGGTGCCGAGATCCAGGCCATGGAGTTTGGAGATGAGTTTCATGGGAATAAAGGCTGAGCTGTAGTCAATAAATAGGAGTCTGTCTTAGATGTCCTTGTTGTCTGGGAGTTCTAGGGTTGAGTGTAGGGCCAGGGAGATGGCGCCTGCTATGGACCTTGCAGCGGTAGGCAAACTGTAGTGGATCCAGGCCATAATTAGCATTTCAAAGTCCTTCATAATGATGGAAGTCAGAGCCACAGGCCAATAGTCATTAAGGCTCGCTGCTTGGTTTTTCTTAGGCACCAGGATGATGGTTGTCTCCTTGAAGTGGGTAGTGACCTCAGATTGTTGTAAAGAGAGGTTGAAGTTGAATGTGAATACCTCTGCCAGCTGATCTGCACAGGATCTGATGCTCGTCCGGGTACCCCATCTGGGCCAGTCACCTACTTTTGGTTGACTTTCGAGAAAGCTGTTCTGACGTCTGCAGTAGTGACACCAGATACAGGTTCATCCAGGGCTTCCAGAGTGGAGGGCATGCTCTTCACTGACTTCTTGTTCAAAATGGGCATAGAATGCACTGAACTCATCAGGGAGGGCTGTGTTGTTTCTGGCGATTTTACATGCCTTCATCTTGTAGCCTGTTTCGTCTTGCAGACCTTGTCATAGTCAGTGGGGGGGGTGGTCGGTGTTTCTAGCCAGGGACTCTAACTTGGTCCGGTACTGTCTTTTGGCATCTTTGATGGATCTAAAAATCTTTAAATTTACTCTTTGAGAAAAACACTAATCCTTTATTTAAATTAAAAAATCCATAGATTGTTTGGGGTCATAAGCACTGTGTTTCTTGCAGTTAAATCCCTTGCCAGGCTTCTGGACCCATTGCGTTTTACATAAACTGGTTTATTTCTCTGCCTGAGTACTGGCTGCCTATTTATACAGCACTGTTCAGCGATAACCAATCCTGTCAATATTTGAGAAATCACCTTTATATATGAAAATATTAGCTTGTTAAAAACCATTAATATTTTTCCTGTTCAGCTTCAATAAAAAGGACTTTTTTTTTTGCTTTCTTTTATTCATTACACATTTTTATTCATCAGACATTCCAAGACAGCATTTAGACAGTGACATGGGTAAAATGGGTAACAGAGGGGTATGGGCCAAATGTGGGCAACTGGGACTAGCTTAAGGATTTAAAAAAAAGGGTGGCATGGTCAAGTTGGGCCAAGGGGCCTGTTTCCATGCCGTAAACCTCTATGACTCTATGATTATTAGCACTGTCTGATACAAATTTTTGTTCTAGTCCAGATGTAATGCCTCTCTAGCCAACCCGACAGCTACTGTTTCATTGCCCTGCTACAGAAATACATAATGTCGCAAATTGCAGCCTAATACTTCTAAATGTTCATTTCCCTCCAGCATACTTCTATCAACATACACATCAGATTGTACATTCACTTGTAGAACTTGGGATTTTCTCCCTGGTGATTTGATAGGAAACTTATAACTTATTTTCAAATGGATTTGGGATTCTTGGGGATTGTCTGAACATTTCTGAACCAATTAAAATCGCCTTATATTGAATCACATATTCCACATAGGCAGATGCATCAGTACACGTGCGATGCAGAGTGAGATCTGCAAATGATTTTTAGCCACTCTTCAAATGTTCCCATCCCACCCTTGATGCTGCCCTGGTGGGACTAGAAAATCTCACCCAATTGTTTCAAAAAAAAGTGAGTTAAGCAGTGCTCAATTAATTTTCTCCACAGAAATTCAATGTGCTTTAGCTTTAATTACATGAAATAAATTTTTAAATGTGCATTAATTTTTAAATAGTGGGCCCAATTTTACCATCAAGGTGTGCCTGTTCTTGAGCATGAAAACTTGGTAAAGTCGGGCATGAGGTGAGTAGCGTGATCCACATCGGCCTCCATGCTGATTCTCCCTTTACCAAGTGCCTAAAATTATCATTATCAGGATGCACCCAAAACAGATATGACGGTAATTCAAATTGAATTAATGAGCTTTACCAGCACTTCGCCCTTTACCATCATATTAGCCAATCAGGAATTGGTGTGAATCAGACATGCTGAATAAAAGTCTGATTCAGGCGTTTCATCAGTGAGGGTTGGCGAGGAGGTAAGTGCCTAACATCCGACAGCTCTCTGCTACTCACCCTGTTGTTGCGGCCATTTTCTGTCTTGGATTGGTGGTGGCTCTGCGAGTGTGTGGGGGGTGGGGGGCTGTTGCTCAGTAGGGTCTCGGACATCTGACTTGCAGCATGGACCCGGGTGCCAGCACTGACCTCGGGCCTTGCTATGCTACTGGGTCCTAGTGCACTCAACTGATTTTCAACTGAAGGATGTGAAGAAAGCCTTTGCAAATTGCACTGCTGCAGCTTCTCAACTAGAGCGGCCATTTCCAAATTTCCAAAAAGAAGGACATTGCATATGTGATCATAGGTTACCATATATATAGTGTTTCAAAAAAATGTATTTCTTTTATAAAATTTAAACCCTATTGCAAAAACATCAAATGCAAATAGACAATCACTTTAGTTATTTTATTAAATAAAAATTCTAACATGATACTTTTTTGCCTATATAAATCCAGCAAAATTCAAAATCCAGCAAAAACCAAATTTCTAGATGTTGGTGTTGAGATAGATTTCACTGTTCTGAACCACAGAAAGTTATTATAAAGGTACAGCAAGCAATTAGGAAAGCAAACAGCTTGTAGACCTTTTTTGCAAGAAGATTGGAGGATAGAGAAGTTGCTTCCCATATTCCGATATTGAGGGCCTTTAAACAAGGCACCCTTGTACAGAGTTTTTGAGAGACTGCACCTGGATTACTGAATAGTTTTGGTACCTATATTTAAGGACAGAGATATTTGCATTTTTGGTGGTACACAGAACGTTCACTCGATTGGTAGCAGAATAAGATAGGGTTGTCCTATGATATGAGATGCTGGATAACTTGGGTCTGTATACTCTGGAATTTAGAAGAACGAAGCAAACAGGGTTTAAAAGGGAAATGCATGGTAGACATGGAGGGTATCAGGTGGTGGTCCTTAGAGGATAAATACAGTGGGGCTTATTGGGGGGTAGGAAGGAGATGCTTGGGGGTCAGGAGCTGGAAGTATGCAGGGTGCTGGGGATGGCAGGATCTGGGGGAGATATGGGGGGAGATGCAAGGTGGGATTCAGCATATATGTTTGCTGCATTGATGAGGACATTGATCTTTTTCCGGCACTGCTTCGTGGTTTGCAGCCAGTGCCCTGGTACTGACCGAGGTAGCAACTTCCTCCCAGGCTGCATTTCCATCGGCCCCCTTGGGCCTGCGTCCTCCTTGGGGGAAAGTGGGTGTTTTGCCTTGCCTCTGCTGCATCCAGCAGCCTCTTCAGAGAATCCGAGGGCTGGTCATGCACACATCTTATGCAGGAGTGCCTGCCTGCCTGCCCATGACTGAGTTTTCAATGGAGTTGCCCCTGCAGGCAGTTTGACAGAGTATTCCAGCAAGTACCATGCAGTTTTAGCATTGAGGGGAACGTGAGCACTTGCAGATGTGCTGATGGGGAAGGAGAAGTGGTGCGGTTGGTGGATCAGTGCCTCAATGATTGGAGACAGGGGAGAGAGACGGAGGTGTCACATAGCTATCGGAATCAGGAGGAGATGGGACCTTGTGTGGGAAGATCTGGGGTAGGGGTGAGGGGGATCACCCTGCCTGATATCTGTAAGCTGGAAGAGGGAGGGTGAGATAAGTGAAGGGGAAGGGTGGGGGGGTACACTACCACTCTGCCTGAGATCATTGGGCTGAAGATCGGTCTGGGTAGTGGGGGGAATTAGGGAGTCGGTAATGTTGCGAGGATGGCCGGGGGAGCCATTGTCTGGCTCGGGCGTGATATGATAGGAGAACTACATTCTATCATTCTTTTTGTGAGCGTACACAGTTAGAGATGCCAATTGGAACTTCAGGATTTTGGGTGCGAAAGGCCCCGCCCACAGGCTTGTGCAGCGCGAGTCAGACTCGCTGATATTGTTACAGGCAGAGTGTGTATGAAGACGCCTGAGAACGGGTCTAAAAGTCAGATCTGAAACACTGTCAGGCTCAAATTCACCCAGCACTTAGAATCAAAATGATAAAATAGGGCCCAGTGTTTTTGAATAAGCTCTCATTTGAACACAAGCATCTGAAAGATTAATGAGTGAATTCAAGCAGAAGGAATTTATAAAACATAATAAACAAAATCATATGGAATTGGCAAAGTGTTTAAAATTTAGAAAATGAACCTGAAGAATTTAGCAGATCGTATAGAATGAATGAGAATTTTGTAAGCATTTTATAAATAGGGTAGCTCGAGAAAGAGACAGAGAGAGAACATATCGTGACTCAGGAGTGATAAAATCTAATTTTGGATGTAAATAAATGGTGGAAGTACTAACAACTTTATATCAGCTATTATTAATGATGGATAGAAGTAGCGATGAAGCTGTACTAAAGGAAAATATCAAACAACTGATGGAAGTAACTCCAGAAATGAAGTTGATTCAGAATAGAAATTAGTGAATATATAGGAGGATAAATCTTCACGTCCTGTTGCCACATATCTTAAACTACTGAAGAAAGTCTGAGACAGAGCTTCATTTTAACTCCCACTATGCAGCAAAGTGAGCCGTGTGTCCATTGGGGTAACAGCAGCAGGCAGATTTGACCAATTTTAACAGCTGTGCCTCATTAACATGGTGCTTGCTGACTTCCCGTGCTAAAAGGGAAGAAATCTATGCCTAGTCATTGGAATCAGATGCTTGGCACAAGGAAATTGTTTCAGAAAGAGAAATCCAGCCAAGAGAGTAATTTTAAAAAAAAATTGGCCAATTGGATAGATAAAAAGGTAAGATGTTTGACAAGGTGTCTCACAGGGAACTAGTTACAAAAAGTTCACATGTCTGGTATTGGAGGGAATGTAACAGCATGGGTTTAAAAATTTGCTTGATGGACAGGGGACTTATGGTAAATAGGTGCTGTTCCTGTGATCAGTATAGCTATTGGGAGAGACTAACCACCCAATTATCTTGTCAATCATGCAGAATCTGCAGTCTACTCAAGGTTGACAGCTCAAATATTACAGCAAACAGCACAAAGGTTAGTACACTAAAACTAAGATTCTGGATAGTTGGTGGCATTTTTAAGTCATTCTTGAAATATCTTACGACTTCATCAAAAAGCTGTTCCAGCTCGTTACAGTCCAGCTGAAGACAGAATTTTAAAACTGGTAGGCTAATTTCTTACCACTTAAAAAGCAAGTGATAGCCATGTACGGGATGAATGAGACAATATTCTCTTTAACATGATTTTGTCTTAATCATTTATCCAACAGCTTTATAAACAGAATGGAACAGAATATACTATCATAGTATTTTTGTGAGGAATGCTTCCGGAATGCATTTATCTGGTATCTTGTAAAAGATTGTTAGTTAACATTGAGGCTCATGGCATTGAAGGCCATGGGCGGAATTTTCCAGTCAAGATCAGGAAATCCTGCCTGAGGTGAACAGATCTTTGCATTGTCTGTGTCCTGCCCACTATAATTCCCGTGGTGGGCAAGATGGTAAACTTCCACCCAAAGTGCAAAGATTAGAGAATTGGCTAAGGGGCAGGAGGCAGTGTAAAAGTAATGGGAAGCTATTCTTTTTGGCAGGATCTGTGTTAGGTCCTTGATTGTATTTATTATCAACTTAAACGTCAGGATAGAAAGCCACAAATCCAAGTTTCCTGATGACAAATAGATGGCGCTGTAAGCGATGTAGACAGAAGCATAAAGTTACAAAGAGATGTTAATAGATAAACGTGAAGGGATAAAACTATGCCATGCAATACCGCTTAGCATGATCCTAGATTCAGAACAATCACCAGTCAATTGCCTTTTGTGACACAGCTCATGCAATACAATTATATTAAAATTATTTTTCCCATACCCACATCAAAACCACTTAGCAAAAGTTTCAATTTTCTTTCACAATTTTATGGTTGAATTAGAAACAGATGTTACCATAATTTAGCATAAAGAACACCATGATTTTTGCATATTGGTGGATTGCTGTTTAGTTTCACACAGTGTCCTGTCAAATTTGATGCAGTAAATATTTAACCTTATGTTCATGGTTGGTGGGGGAGGGGTAGTAGAGGAACAGATGATTATTGCAGACAATTTGATGCATTTTTTCACAGAATTTTCCTTCTTTCAAGAGGAGAAGCTATAATTTTTCTGTTGTTAAAAATGAACCAATTATATTTTATCATGTCAAGTGCAACTGATATTTTTAATGTTTAATGTTTGTACATTTGGTATAACCATAAAATGAACCTGAAGATGGTACTTTCCAATATCTTTAGGTCTTTTTCAGCATTGTCGGGTCAAATTCATGAAGTTCTTGCTCTCACTGTCACCTTTGATCTATCCAAGAGGAAGTGTCCTGGACAACATATATCCCTCAGTCCATACCTTAAAACAAAAATTATCTGGTCATTATCTCATTCCTGTTTGTGGAATTTTGTTGTGTAGGAATTAACTGTACACTAGTGGCTACAGCATGGCTAAATATAAATCGTTTTGGGACTTCCTGTGTTCATGAAAGGCACTATATGAATGCAAGACTGTCAACTTTTCACAGAGGTAGCATTCTTTGTGCAGGTTATTTTAAAATTTTGACTTTAGACATTTCTAAGTATTACGTAATTACACACTTTGGGGTCATAGGGGCATTTATAGAAGAGAAAGAAGTTCATTGGACAGATTTTAAAGAGTGGGCTGGGAGGTGCATTGAGGGCCTATAATGGGGCAGGAAAGTTCAAAGCCTAGAGACCATCACACTCCCACCTCCCCTCAATTAGCTCCTGGGTGGGAAGTGTCCTTCCCACCAGGAAGACAACTGAGGCCCTTGAACAGTCACGAAAGGGCCTCATCCTACCACCTCTAGTACTCAGTCAGCAGCAGGCAGGGGCCACATCACAGATTAAGGCCACCAGGTAAAGCCTGGAAGGCATGGCCACTGCCAGGTGTAGAAACTCTGTACTCAACAGAGGGACCCATTGGCAGCAAAGAAGGGGCCAATGAGAAGACACCCACCCCACTCCTCCACCCTTCAGAACAGCCGATTTCACTGACCCAACAGTCAACATTAACCTGCAATCTGGGGCTCCCGTGACAATACTTCTCCTAAGGTGTTCTGCAGTTCTGGCAGTGGCCACTACTCCTAGTGGTGCTGCTGGTTCACACAAACTGCTGATCTTAGTTTGGCCAACAGCTCTCGGAGGTGAGAAATTCCCCCTTCGAGAACCAGGAGCCCCAACAACAGACTGCCTGATTTGGAATGAATCCTGCTTTTAAAATATGTCTGTTGATTTTATTGGGTGACCAGAAAGCCCGGAGTTCTTCCCAGAACCAGTCCAGTGCTATTGAGTTACTGGAGGAACTTATTGCCAAGGTGTGCATGTTTAGAAATGGGGAGATCAAATAATTGTAACACATACAATATGCCTGTTTGAAAAGATGATGTGAAGTGTTTTCTATGGGCTAGGGTGCCTTCATCCTAAAAGCCCACACAACTCAACAATTATTCATGTACCCCTCAATATTCTGCAGAACAAATTGCTGCTCTTGTTTACATTCATGGCTAGCAGTAAATATTATAAAATTATAATTTTACTGGTTACTGATTTATGAAAATTTAGCTCCAGCCCATGTGGTACATGTAGATTGTCCTCCTTTAATAATATTGATTCAAACCTTAGGTTTTCCTGTGGTGGACAGAGCTCAAAAATAATCTGGCTGTGCTCGCCCCAAGGTCGGAAAATCCTGCCAGAGGTCAATGTACTCTGAGTGGCAGTGGGTGGATAGGAAAATTCCACCCTCTGTGTTCTTCTTTTGAAATTAAAACCAGTGCCATTTACTGCATTACAAAGATAGGTAGAAAAACTCAGTCTCTTAGCTGGAAGGAACTGATGTTTGAGATATTAAATGGCGTCTCAAAGATGTAATTGTGATATTATAGATTTCTGTTTTTTGTTAAAAAAGCTAATCTTTCAAATGGACGAAAGGAACTTTAAAGATTGCTGCCAAAAATCACCAGACCTTTTTCAGTTGTAATAGGGCAAGCTCTAGAAACATAAAAATGCATTGTGGGTAGGTATGTCCAGACATGTGAAGATACTTGAAATTTGCATTTTCACAAGGATAAACAGGAACTCCATGAAGCTTCCCTGAGATGTGTGAGTAACACTTTCCTCTCTTCTCAAATCCAGGAGAATGGGAACCATTCAAGTTAATGGCTGAGAAATTGAAAAAGTTAATTACATCAGCTCAAAGAAAACAAGGGATGGGACTTTGTCCACTCAACTGGAGTTTTATCTGATACCTAATTCAGCAGTTTGGGATAGCAGCCATTTTATTTTTGGAACCATATAAATTCTGGCTGAAAACAAAATGGCAACTGATCCCCAGAAAAAGCTCTGATAAACAACTTCAGGGAGGGCTGTGGCCAAGAAAAGACAGAGGAAGGTATTAAGAAATCAACTGCTGTTCTGCCAAAAAAGCCCAAGCAATCTGTGATTGCCAGAATGCAGAATTAGTACTGAATTGGAAACCTTCTTTCCCTCTCTCCCAAAAACCTGTTAAGTCCACCTGAAAAGGCAAATCTCCAAATAACTGATTGCAGAAGGCATCACAGATGCAAAATCAAAACTCAAGTTTCAACCCTTTCACTTTGGGGAAGCAACAGACCTACAATGATATCCCATAGAGACTGATTTGAAATCTCATCTTTAAGTATCATTTTATTCCTATCTGCTTTCAATCATTATATCTGTATTCTAGATAATAACAGTCACTCTTATTGTTATCATCTCAGTTGGTGCTTTAACTAGACCAGAATATCTCAGTAAGGGACCTTGGCTGAAAAGACCATAACTTTTACTTTCTTCAGTAAAATGTAGAAAACAGAATTGCAGGAATGCTAATTAGTTTTAACAACAAGGTAAAAATTTTTATTGAATGTGAAAAGATTGATTATGATGCAATTTTTTTTTACTCCCCTTTAGCTTTACAGATATACACAGATTTTAAGTTAACACAGATTATACACACACAAAATCACAGCTTACAGACCTCTTTAAGGAAAAACATTTTATGTGATTATGACAATGGGAAAAATTATGTGGACACCATTCCAAAATAAGCCAAGACTCAAGGACAAAGGGTTATAAACACAAACTAGTAAAATGCAAATTCAGAACTGATATAGTGGAAGGCTTCCTTGTACAAAAGGATGATTAATGGCTGCAGTGGTCTCTTGAGTAAAGTAGGGGAGGTAAAATCTCTGGCATTATTTAAGAGATGGTTGAACATTTTAACAGTGGGGACTGCATAGTTCTGTCAAAAAAAGAATGAGTTCAATGAATCAAATGACTTTCTTGATCTGTACTTGCATTTTGATCTTTTGGAGTGCAAGTGAGAACATCCACACTGTCAACACCTCAGTCAACTCCAGATAGGTTTAAACATTTAGGGAGTCTAAGGGACTAGCTGGGCATTTTGAAAGCCAGCTTGATACTGAATTGACGTTAGACTTCAGTTCCTAGATGAACTGCAAAACTATTTCCTCCAAAATACACTTTTCACTATACTCCTCTCCTGAGTCAGACCAAACCCTAACTTGGAATTCCAGTGTCATAGCACTGATGCAGAGCAGATATTCCTTCGTGGTTTAAATTAATCCTTAGATTAAAAAAAATTGTTGAATTCATTTGGAAAAAGATGATGTACTCTTCAATGAAAACCATGCAATTCCTGAAGCATCCGCTACGTTGTGTTCCATATTGATTCTTCTCTGCATTTTGCAGACCTGTGATTCAGTGGGTTATGGGGCTGGATTAAGGGTTCAGTTACTATGAGGATGTCGGTTCATGTGCAGTTTCCAGATGATCATTTCTATAAACTTAAACATAGTACTCAAGAGGGAATGTAGGTTGTTGCTTTGGAATGAAGATATACCGACAAACATTTTCATTCTTATCTGCTTTCTTGCTTCATTTTGAAGCTGCGTATTGCCTT
Source organism: Sphyrna mokarran (assembly GCA_024679065.1). NCBI lineage: Eukaryota > Metazoa > Chordata > Chondrichthyes > Carcharhiniformes > Carcharhinidae > Sphyrna > Sphyrna mokarran. The sequence continues at coordinate 41,258,362 of JAGIQG010000003.1, read as the reverse complement.
GTTGAATGATGTAGTGATTTCAATTATAAGTGCATGTTGATCTAGTCAATTCCAAATGCAAATTAGGATACAAGATATACCCAGCTGCCCAAGACTTTCTCAGTGCTTCCAGTTCTCATTGTCCCTTAGTTCCCTTGATTCCTCCAACCAAACTTCCTCCCGTGTAATTATCCCAGTGCTTTCACACACCACTCCGTATGATCCTCTCAGGCCCAAGCCATTTTTATTGGCTCCAATCTCACACAACTTTCCCTATACTTGCAGAATCCCCTCTCCCAGTCCAGTGTTTCCAAATCTGTCTCTAACTGCGCATAGTCCTCAATTCTTCTGTCACCCAACCTTTCGAATCATTCCAGAGTTCAAGCTCCTCATTTGAGTGTTTCTCCCTCTCTGCTGGAAGTGCCTTAGGCACAGTTCCATTTCATCTCGGTGCACTTGTATCTCATCCCTCACTCCATGAATACTCCTGTGTCCCACTCTCTCCAATACATACCACCAATCTAAATCAGAGTTCCCCAGATCACATTCCAATCCACCTGATTCTTCAAACTCAAACTATTGTAAATGCTGGATATCTGAAATACAGAACAAACTGGAAATAGTGAACAGGTCTGGCTGAATCTGTGGTGGGAGAAACAAAGTTCATGTTTCAGGTCAATGACTTTTCATTAACAAGAGACAAACTCAGGTTGATGTTTTCATCCACTAGCAAAAACCACCATAAATCCCCCTCATGCATCCTCAAAGCTGACCTCTAATGTATGTCAAGAATGTGAGGACTTCTTTATCAGTAAAATTAGGACAATCCATTCAGTTGCCTCTGCTGCTTCCCCTCTTTCTCCTTGCTCATCCACTAAGCTAAACTTGCCCAAAACCCCTCCTTCCCTTGCCTCAAATTTGTATGTCTCCCAACTTCTCTTCCATCATTCCCTCTCTGAGTTCATCATAGTTTGCGGAGGTGATGGCCCAATGATATTATCATGAGACTGTTAGTCCAGAAAATCAGTCAATGCTATGGGAACTAGGGTTTGGATTCTGTCACAGAAGATGGTGGAAATAAGGATCTACTGATGACCATGAAATCATTGTCAATTGTCAGAAAACCCCATCTGGTTCACTAATGTCCTTCAGGGAAGGAAATCTGATGTCCTTACCTGGTCTGGCCTACGTGAGACTTCAGAGCCACAGCGATGTGGTTGATGCTCAACTGCCAGCCACAAGGAATAACGCATGGGCAATAAATGTTGGCTAATCAGCAATGCCCATGTCCCACGAATGAATAAAAAAAAAACCTGTTCAGCTCCCTTGACTTCATTTCCACTAAACCACATGACAGTCCCCCCCCCATTCCGTCCCACCTCCCATCCTAGTTGACACTAGATATGGCTCACTATTTCCTTTGAGCATCATCTCTTTTGATTTCCAAACTACTCTCATTAAGTCTTCCTCAAAAAATTCTCTTTCACGCTCTTTCCTCTGTGTGGCTGAGATTTTACAGTTCCACAGGGAAGAGCCTTGAAAGGAGTCATGGGCAGAGGATGGGGGGGGAGAGGTGGAGACAGATTGGAACAGATCTCCAATGTCATGATGCAGAATTTGTACTTTATCAGTGGCAGGTGACAATTTGAGTGAGAACAGCACCCACACCTTCAAAGCCAGAAATTTGGAGCTGGATGATGAAAGACTCAACTGAATGGCATTTTAGGTGCCTATTTCAATTTTACAAAGAGTACCCAGCAGGTGCCAGAGCCCCAGCAGATATTTATGGATAACAACAGGGTCATATTCAGGGGTACCCTCGGGGTGGGGAAGCAGCAGACGGTGACAAAGTGGACAACAAGTAGGCACAGAATGGAGACAATGTACCCTTTATTGCTGACCAGCAGCTCTTCCCTCAGGTCTTGAATATGCCTGTCTCACCCATTTCTTGGCCTGTATCTAGTGGCAGGTCAGTACTTCTGGCTGAAGGTCCTGAAGGAGAAGGCCAGAGGCAGCTGCAGACACAGCTGGGCAGGCAGAAATGGAAGTGGCCAGAAGATGATGTGCAAGAAGTCCTGAAGCATTGTCCCAGGGCTGGCAGCTCCCCAGTAAATATGTCAGGTGACAATGCCACTCCTTTCCTCTGGCTGGTGAAGGTTGGCTATATTGACTGTGAATTGGGCACCTGTCTTATGATTCTGTTGGGAACAGCACATCAGAGTGGAGGCCCCAGAGACAACTGCTTCTGATCCTGCCTTTCCCATCTTGCAGATTTGTGCACAATCCCAACCTACAGCCTATGACCGTGACTGTCAATGTCTAATGTATATGGTTTTTTCGTGGTTATCCATACTGATTAAAACATTGCTACACCATTAAAGTGAGTATATCATGAAATAATATGCAGTTATTGCTTTTTTTTGGCTTTGTTTGGGTGTTCAACTTTCCCCTGGCATACTATTCAATTTTGTGATATCAGCTGAAAAACATACTTTTGATTTTCTTTGAATATTTGATAGTATTTTTCAAGTAAGTGCAAAGCATTCATTAATGTCCTTAAGCAGTATTATGAGTGTGATCTTGCTGCTCACCCTGCAGCGAGGTCAGAGAATTTAGTGGCCAGCCAAATCTCTGTTCACTGCAGTGTGATTGAAAATCTTGCCAGCATGAAGATTTTGGTCTACGTATTTGACATTTTCCATTGGAGAGTAATCCAGTTTTTTGCAGATTATTTAAACTTTCAGTTTGAATGTATGCATCATTTATTCACTTGAAGAGATTCTGCTACCTGAGGGCCTGACCTAATAAAATTATATATTTTTTAATTTTTATTTTATTCATTAATGTCACAAGTAGGCTTACACTAATATTGCAATGAAGTTACTGTGAAATCCCCTAGTTGTCATACTTCAGCGCCTGTTCGGGTACACTGATGGAGAATTTAGCATGGCCAATGCACCTAACCAGCACATCTTACAGACTGTGGGAGGAAACTGGAACACTCGGAGGAAACCTGCACAGACATGAGGAGAACATGCAGACTCCGCACAGACGATGACCCAAGCCGAGAATTGAACCCAGGTCCCTGGCACAGTGCGACAGCAATGCTAACAGCAATGCTGCTCTACCACCCTATTAAACAGAATATGAGGCAGAGCAAATTTGGAGGGGTTCTGTAGTTGCAAACTAAAGGTTTTAGAGTTAATTCCTTCGTTGTTAAGTTTTTTAATCCTGTCATGGAATGTGGACGTCACTGGTTAGGCCAGCATTTGTCACCCATCCCTAAATGGTCTTGAGAAAGTTATGCTGAGATGCCTTCCTGATCTACTTTTGGTGTAGGTTACAAGTGGTGTACCTCAAGGATCTGTTTTAGGGCCACAGCTGTTTGTCATTTTTATAAATGACCTAGATGAGGGTGTAGAGGGTTGGATTAGTAAATTTGCTGACGATACCAAAGTGGGGGGAGTTGTAGACAGCGAGGATGGATGTTACAGTTTGCAGAGGGACATAGATAGGTTGCAGAGCTGGGCCGTGAGGTGGCAAATGGAATTCAATACGGATAAGTGTGAGGTGATTCACTTTGGTAGGAATAACAGGCATATGAAATATAGGGCTAATGGAAGGACCCTTAATAGTGTTGTCGAGCAGAGGGATCTTGGGGTACAAGTACATAGCTCTTTGAAAGTTGGCACCCAGGTTGATAAAGTTGTTAAGAAGGCGTACGGTGTGTTAGCTTTTATTGGTAGAGGGATTGAATTTAGGAGCCGTGAGGTTATGTTACAACTGTACAAAACTCTGGTGCGGCCGCACTTGGAGTATTGCGTACAGTTCTGGTCGCCGCATTATAAGAAAGATGTGGAAGCATTGGAAAGGGTGCAGAGGAGGTTTACCAGGATGTTGCCTGGTATGGTGGGAAGGCCTTATGAGGAAAGGCTGAGGGACCTGAGATTATTTTCATTAGAGAGAAGAAGGTTACGCGGTGACCTAATTGAGGCGTATAAGATGATCAAGGGATTGGATAGGGTGGATAGTGAGAGCCTTTTTCCTCGGATGGTGATGACCAACACGAGGGGACATAACTTTAAATTAAGAGGTGGTAGTTATAGGACGGATGTCAGAGGCAGGTTCTTTACACAGAGGGTGGTGAGAGCGTGGAATGCCCTGCCTGCAGCAGTTGTGGACTCGCCTACTTTGGGGGCATTCAAATGTTCGGTGGATAGGCATATGGATGATATTGGAATAGTTTAGGTTAGAGGGTCCACTGGCCGACGCAACATCGAGGGCCGAAGGGCCTGTACTGCGCTGTAATGTTCTATGTTCTAGGTTTACCCACGGTGCTACTGGGATGAGAGTTCCAGAGTTTTGATCCTGTTTTCAGTAAATGAATCTCAATATAATTCCAAGTCAAGATGGTGTTTGGTTTGGCAGGGAACTTGCAGATGGTGCTGCAGCTATGTGCCTATTGCCTTGTTCTTCTAGAAGGTAGAGATTATGGGTTTGGAACGTGCTGTCAAAGAAGCCCTAATGAATTGCTACTGTACATCTTATTATGATGCACATTGCTACTACTGTGAATCGATAATGTAGGAAGTGAATGGTTAATGGAGTAGATGGATTATCTACCAAGCAGGCTTCTTTATTCTGAATGGTGTTGAGCTTTGCTAGGTTGCCACCTCATTTTTAGATATGCCTGGTGTTGCTCCTGGCATGCCCTCCTCCACTCTTCATTGAATCAGCTTGGCTTGATGGTGTTAGTAGAGTGAGGGATAGGCCAGGCTACAAAATTACAGATTGTGGTGGAATATAATTCTGCTCCTGCCTTGTGGATTTTGGGTTTTGAGCTGCTGGATCTGTTCTGAATCTACCCCCTTTAGCTCAGGGAATGCGACACATTCATATCATGAATGTTATACTCAGTGTCAATACGGGACTTCATCTTCACAAGGATTGCGCAGTGGTCACCCATATCTCTAATGTCATGGACAGAAGTGTCTGCAATAGATGCAGATTGGTGAGGACCACGTCTCATCAGTTTTTCCCATTTGTTGGTTCCCTCACTGCTTGCCACAGGTCTATTCTAGCAAATCTATCCTTCAGGCAGCAACAGGCACATGCTTTTTTAAAACACTGCTTGTGGTGCAGTAGGTGCAGAAATACCTGTCACACCTCCAATTATCCCCCAGACAAACCTGCCACCACATTTGACTCCATCCCTACAATCTTCAGAACACACTGATCTAATGAACTTTTGCAATCTAATGATGCCCCACCCCAGCCCAGCACTCTAAAATATTGCAGTCAATTTCATTTTTCTGTATTCACTTTTTTCGAGATGCATTCTATGCTCTAAAAAGCTTTCTTACCAGCTGTCTGATAGACCATAGAATCCCTTCAGTACAGAAGGAGGCCATTCGGTCCATTGAGCCTGCACTGACAACAATCCCACCCAAGCCCTCTCTCTGTAACTCCGCTCACTCATCATGTTAATCCCCCTGACACAAAGGAGCAATTTTTTAGCATGGCCAATCAGCCTAACCTGCACATTTTGAGTGTGGAAGGAAACCGGAGCACCAGGAGGAAACGCACGTAGACACAGGGAGATGTGAAAACTCTACACAGACAGCACGAGCATTAAGGGTCTTTTCTTCATTTCATCTTTTCTAAAAGCATTCAGCCATTATGTGCAGCTAATTTGTTATTCCAGAACTGTGCTGTGTTTTCTTGGATGGAAGCATATTAAATTCAGTCTTCAATTCTTTTATGAATTGATCTTAGTCCTAGCGAATATCATTATGTTCTTCGAGCGATAGTGTTTTAATCAGCCCTGCTTAATTCCTCATTCCCTTCTTTAACCAAATAGTAAGAAGTCTCAAAACACCAGGTTAAAGTCCTACAGGTTTATTTGGAATCACAAGCTTTCGGAGTGCTTCTCCTTCATCAGATGAGTGGAAAGGTGGGTTTCTCAAACAGGGCATATATCGAAAAGACACAATTGCAAGATTGTGGTTGGAATGCGAGTCCAACATTATCTTGCAACTATGTCTTCATCTATACATGTTGTATGTATGAAACCTACCTCTCCACTCATCTAATGAAGGAGCGGCATTCCAAAAGCTTGTGATTCTAAATATCTTGTTGGACTTTAACTTGATGTTGTGAGACTTCTTACTGTGCCCACCCTAGTCCAATGCAGACATCTTCACATCATGGTAAGCACATAGTGTTGAGGCCAAATGTGGTGCCTTCATGGAGATTGAATAGCTCAGCTCAAGCTGAAGATGCTGCAGCTGGGAGGTTTTCATACATAGATCTTCATTTTTCTGTAGTATGTATAGAATTCAGAACAATTAATCGGACCTTTTCTGTTTTCTTAGATTGATTTTTGGTAATGCTTGTTTGGTTATAAAAGCTGTAACATTTCCTATTCCAATGATAAATCTTATCTCTGATTTTCCTAGAAAAAGGCAAGAAGCTGCCTGGTTTATCTGGTGACCCAGCTGGCAAATATGGAACACTGTTTTCATCATATCCTGCTCCTGGAGATTAAAAACATCACTGACACATTTGGCAACATTTTAGGTGCTGAGAGCAAAGACATATATTGCATGAGTAACAGCTTCACTGCAATTGCCAAACTTCTTATCAAACATCTTGAGAAAGACATTACTGCAACAGTGAGGTAACTTATAGTCTCACAAGTAATACCTGTGGCTGTGTGTGTACCTATTTTGTTTGATCAAGGCATGTTTATCAAGAACAAAGTTGTACAACAATGGGCCATAAATATACTGTTTAAAATAATGGTGAAGATGATGTGTTACTTCTATGGTCAGGAACAGCTCAGTGATTAAATAAGGAAATCAAAAGTTGCCATCCAAGCTGTGCCCTGCCACCATTTGCTTCTCAATGCCTGCCTCATCATTGAAATGGATTGTAGCATTTGTGCAATAGATACAAACTGAACATATCACAGAAAGGTATCCACTTTCAATCTAAGTCTCTAGGCAATGTGATAAGTGTTAATTGATGCCAATCAACCTCTCGGGCACTGAAAATTATTAGAAATGCATAGCCTCATCCTTTCAGCTTTTAATCGATTAATTTAAAAACATTGATTTTTGCCCTTTACCCTCTCTTCATCCAATCTTTTTTTCCTTCTATCTCTCTCTTCCTGTACTTGATTTGATATAGAACCGTGGAAAAGTTATTGCACAGAAGGAGGACATTCAACCCACTTTGTCCATGCCAGCCTGAGGATACTCGAATGCCCTTTCTGATCCCAGCTTCCTGCACCAAGCCCATAGCTCTAGTTGTACAGCACTAAAGGTGCAGATCTAGATACTTTATAAAGAGAGTTTAGGGACCCTGCCTCCACCAACAACTTGGACAGCGAATTTCAGACACCAACCAACCTCTGTGTAAAAAAAAAAAAATTCTCCCTTATTTCTGCCACCTAAGTTGAATCTATGTCCCTTAGTTCTAGAATTCTCCACCAAGGGAAGTAGTTTTATTCTGTGTACTCTGTCTCTTGCTCTCCTAATTTTGTACATCAAGTCACCCCTCAGCTTTCTTTGTTCCTAGGAAAATAGCCCACACCTATCCAATCTCTCCTCGTAGCTACACTTTTCTAGCGTAGTCTAGCTACACTGAAATCCTTCGATCTGGTTGGTTAAGGTAATGCACAGTTGCTTGGCCTGTTCACTCTGGTTCCAGGTGTTGTTTCTCTGGTTGTGTCATCATCAGCCGCAGGGAAACAATTAAAATTTAATTGCGCAAGGTTAAGGCTAACTAAAGACAGATGCTGTTAGATGGCCTGCCACAGCAAATTATAGAACAATTTATTCTTCAAAATGGATGTATTTTGGTTTTGTTATGTACAGATTGTTCCTGGTAGTCACAACAGATCATAAATCAGTAAATTTACAGTGATTATTTCAGTGGTTAATCCTTTAATGTGCATCAACTGTAGGAAGAATCCTTGCATTGACGTCTATGGGAACAGCTAAGGCAGACAAAGAAAATGTAGCCATGTGTGAGTGTGTAGGGCAATCGTTTAATTTTGGAGTACAGAAGATAAGACAATGTAATTTGGATTTGACACTGAGAATTTATTGCCTTGCGCGAGCTCCCTCAGTGGGAATGTCTATTAGCAAAATTAGTTTGAATTTATTGCAAAGAAAATCCATGAGTTATTTTAGTGTATAATATTTTAGTGAATAAAGTGTTAATTTGAAGATAATTTTGTTAAATTAAATTGCAAGAATGAAAATAGATGACTAGATTATATCTGCCAGGAAAGAATAAACTGGCTGGGTCTCTCTTCTCTTGAAGAGAGAGTACTAATTGGAAACTTAATAGCGGTCTTTAAAATTCTAATAAAGTTTCAGAGACTAAACATAAAGGGAGGGGGTTTCCACCACCCTTCCCCCATTTTTGCAGGCAGGAATGGCTGAGGGCATAGAAAACCAACTAGGAGACTCAAAATGGCTTTGACGCTGGCAGGAATTCCCCACTCGATTGTCTGCAACCTCTTGCCAGTGTTGTAACAGGGTTCCCGCCATGCAACGAGGGAACCCTGTTTTAGTACACTTACAGACTTCCTGACTGTAACTTTCCCAACATAGGAAACTCCTCCCATGTTTTAAACAGTGAACAGGACTCATCGAGGGCGCGCAGGTGAGTACTGCCCCAGGCAGGAGAGGGCTGTGCCCAGGCAGTTCCCTGGCATTACCAGGAAAGGATGTGGAGGGAAAGGTGCCAGGATTTCCATGTCTGTGGCATGGTGGGGAAGTGGTGTCCATGGGGTGCGGGTAGAGAGTTTCTGTTGTTTGTGGGGGAAGGGGGATTATTTGATTCAGGGTGTTCCTTTTTTATTTTCATTATTCTGATATTGGGATACCTTTTATAAATGGCTTCCTAATCTGACAAGAGCTGAGATTGCTGTCAATATGATTTCCAGGGACCTATCTGCTTGATGTTTTTGTCTGACAGTTTAAAAACATGCGAGAAAAATGGGCACTGCAGTCAATGGCCTACACACCACTTTTCCCACCTGAGCTAGGGCTTAAACAAAATTGAGAAAATTACACCTAGAGTTTGATTCCAATTGGGAAGAACAAAGCTCAAGGCCATTTATATCAGATTGTCATGAAGAAATCCAACAGGGAATTCAAAAAAAGATTTCTTATCTAGTATGATGAGAATATGGCACTTGTAACCGTGAGAGTGGTTGAAGCGAATAATATCGATACACATAAGGGAGAAATTTGATAAGGATATGAGGAAGATGGGTGGCACAATGGTTAGCGCTGCTGCCTCACAGTGCCAGGGACCTGGGTTCAATTCCAGCCTTAGGCGACTGTGGAGTTTGCACATTTTCCCTATGTCTATGTGGGTTTCCTCTATGTGCCTGGTTTCCTCCCACAGTCCAAAGCTGTGTAATTGGGTGGATTAACCATGATAAATGCGTGAGGTTATGGGGTACTGGTAGAGAGAGGACCTCGGTGAGATGAGAATTGGTGCAGATTCAATTGGCCGAATGGTCACATTCTTCACTATGGGATTCTATGGTTCAGTTCTATAGTTGTATGATGGAATGAGAGAAGAGTGACGTGTCAATGCTGGTGTGAATTGGTTGCCTTAATGGTCTGTTTTTGTGCTACATATTGCATGTAATTTTATGTAAAGTGAAAAGTAACTTCTCTAATGCGCTATGGCAGCAATGCTGGATTTGTGCTTTCATCAAAAAGACTATGGAGAAGATTTTTAATTTGTCTTCTGAAATCAATGGAAATGAAAATTGATGACTTACTTAATGAAAGCAGATCCATGGTACCAGTTGAAAACCAAGTTGAAAACTTACCCCTAAGTTTCTGGAAATGCTAATGGAATGTAAACAAAATAATACTTATTTTGTAAAGTTTAAAGTTTATCTATTAGTGTCAAAAGTAGGCTGACATTAACACTGCAATGAAGCTACTATGAAAATCTCCTGGTTGCCACAGTCTGGTGCTTGTTTGGGTACACTGAGAGAATTTAGCATGGACATTGCACCTAACCAGCATTCTTTCGGATTGTGGGAGGAAACCAGAAGACCTAGAGGAAATCCAAGCAGGCATGGGGAGAACATGCAGGCTCTACACACAGACCATGACCTCAGCACAGAATTGAGCAAGGCAATAGTGCTATGCAGTGTGCCACCATGCCGCCCTATTATTATTAACTCATAAATGTGTATGATAGAATCTTGTGGCATAGCGTAACAAGGCCCACTTAAGGTCAGTGCTCATTAATATTTTGGGGGAAATATATTTCTCTGCACTGTGGATTCTCTGCAACTTTAAATGCCACTACAAATGCTCAAGTACCCAGACGGATGGGGATGTCCCCAATTTAAATGGGAAAACTCCCAGTATAGCTTTGCATGGACAAAAAGAAACCTGAGGGAATAAGTCTGATTTAAAATTGCAGTGGCTATAGTTATCTAACTAATATTCAAAAGAAAACATTATTATCATTGCTTATACTCTTTTGAGTGGGGAAAAATAAAGAATCCAGTTTGGAGGTGCTAGCAGTATGAAATCATAAGTTTTCAATAGCTTAATATGTAAAACACAGAATTACAATAGAATAAAATAGTTTGGGGAAATTTGCTGTATTGCACCTTGTCATCAAACTAAAAGTTTATAGTACTGATGTCAGACATGCATTTAACATCAAGTTAATGGTTACATCTTCGATGCATTTTTTGATCCATAATAGTTAGACAAATGTACTGAATATTGGTTTCTTGCTGCAATTAAAAAAACCTGTACACCAAAAATGTTCCTCTCAGGCATATCCAAAGTATATATCTTTTTGTACTTAAATTTATTCTCTAAGCTGAAAGTTTTAATTATGCACCAACTACATATCTCAGTGTCTGAATTGACAGATATTCAGGTCAGCAGAGTAAGGAACCATAGGGCCGATGAATGTAATGTTATGGCAATGTTCCTATCTACACAACAGGAAATCTTGAATTACACATATAACAACTTCTGCATTGTTTTTTATATTTTAAAAATCAGCTTTCATATTAAACAGATGCATGACTCATGCATAGTGGCGTCGCTAAAAAATAAATCACTTATAAATTGAACCTCATGACTCTTTTGCTACGGCATGCTTGTTTATCAGGGACTTACAGGTCCTATTTATACATTTTCTAAATGTCCCTTGGGCTTTTGTTCAGCAAAGCTTTTGATATGTACCTCAAAGGATTAAGAAACAATTATGCTTTTGTCTCTGACATGGTATACATAGCAATCCACAAGGTGCAGAAGTGTTAGGAATGTCTAGTAGATTGATTAGTATCATGGACTGGATCACCTATGGGTTTTGACATAATGGTTACATTTTCTGTATTTTTTGATCCCTAATAATTAGACAAATGTACTGAATATTGGTTTGCTGGTCCAGTATATGTGATTTAATAGCTAATTGGATTGAAGCATTTTTAACTAGTCTTTTGGAAACACTATCTATGCATGGCTCATGAATGTAAAGACAATCTGTGTTATTTGTCTATAAAAGCCCCTATTTATGGATAATCCTTGTTTATGCTGTGTTAAATATCAAAAAGCTAATATGTGCAATAATAATCTGTGCATTGTACAGCTATACAGTGGTCCAGCTAGCCAGAAAAGATGATTAAAATTAATTTTAAAAACTATGAGAAAGCTAAATGCAATGAATGTCTACTTGTTTGGAGAGTATTGTTCAAAGTGCTTTGCTTTGATAAGGATCTCTGAATATGGCCAAAGACTATTTTCTTTATTGTTCTGAACTTATTTTTGTGTGTTAACCAAATTTGATAGTTGTTCTGGAGTTTGTTCACATTCTGAATGCCATGACATTCAGTTCCTGTTTATAAGATTTCATGCCACTTGAAAATAAACAGCAGTTTAAAATTAATTCCACAATAAGCTAGTGCTTATCAATTTATTGCAGCTGGTTCTGATTGAAACATTTTGTTTTGCAATTTGAAACTTTTTTTTGTAATGGAGGGAGTTGTAGTTTTTGATTTTGGCAACGGTGAATGAATGATGGTATAGTTGCAAGTCAGAATGGTGTATAACTTGGAGGGAAACTTGCAGGTGGTGGTGTTCCCATTCATCTGTTGCCCCTGTTCAATTTGGGAGAGGTCATGGGTTTGGGAGGTGCTTTCAAAGAAAGTTTAGCAAATTTCTGCAGAGTGCACTTTGTAGATGGTACAAAGAGCTAAGTGGTAGAGGAAGTGAATATTTAACTTAGTATATGGAGCATTAATCAAGCTGACTACTTTGTCCTGGACAGCATCAAACATCTTGAGTGTTTTTGGAGCTGCACTCAACCAGGTAATTCGAGACTTGTGCCTTGTGAATAGTGGACAGCCTTTGGAGATTCAGAAGCTGAGTTACTTGCTACAGAATTCCCAGCCTCTGACCTGCTCTTGTCTCTGCAGTATTTATAGGACTAGTCCAGTACAATCTGTGATGATGTAAGATTCAGCAATGGAATGATGTAGAACATTAAGGGGAATGGTTAAGTTCTCTCTTCTTGAAAGTGGCCATTGCCTGGCTGTTGGTGGTATGGATGTCACTTTGCATTAATCAATCCAAGCCTGAATATCATCCAAGCTTTGCAAACAGCCAAGACTGGTTCTGAATTGAAGGAGTTGCAAATAGGACTGAAAATAATTAACATTCATACTTCTGTATTTACGATGGAAGAAAGCATGACCAATCCAACTTATTTGCATATCTTTGGAATGTGGGAGGAAACCAGAACACTTGGAGGAAACCCACACAGACATAGGGAGAACTTGTAGACTCTGCACAGACAGTGATTCAAGACTGGAATTGAACCCAAGTCCCTGGCACTGTGAGGCAGCAATGTTAACCACTGTGTGTATTTTACTAACTGTTCCCTGCCATCTTATGTTTGGCAGCTAGATAGGGTTCTTCAGGATTTGCCTACTTTCGCTAAGTAAGCTACTCAGTAATGTAGTTTGTTAAAACCATTACAACGTAGTTCTGTGCATCTTAGGAACTCTGTGCAAGGCTGGAATATTCCTCCCTCCAGATCTTCGTTACTTACTCATATGTCATATCACAGTTACACCAGCATTAATATTAACACTTTACTCTGCACATTTCCTCTCTCTCTGTGTTCAGTGTCTTCCCAGATGAGCCTTCTTCATTTTGGTCACTCATAAGATGGGGATTTCCATGAATCAGTAGGGATGCTTGACCTCTTTAGGGATGCTTTGAGGGCTTTTCTAAAGTTTTTCTGCTGTCCTCCTGGGAATCTCCTATTCAACCAAGTTGCAAGTAAAGCAGTTTCTCTGGGACGCTGTTGTCAGGCAAACAAGCTACATGAGCTTATGAACGTGAGCTGGTTTTGGGTGACTGTTGCCTCAATGCTGGCCAAGCTATTTTGAGAGAGGGCACTGCTGTTTGTCAGCTTTCTTGCTGCTGGATTTGGAGCATCTTAGAAAGGCATCAATCTAGTATTTTGAGGTGCCTACTGTAGGTTGTCCAGGTCTCCAAAGCATATAGGAGCACAGGGATCACTGCTATCCAGTAAACCATAGTTTTAATCTTAGCTTTGTGATACTGATTCTTGAATACTTTTCCCTCAGACAACCATTTGCCCCGTTACTATACTGTGCCTGAATGCAATTCCTTCATGTACAACTCATTGGTGTCCATCTGCATAGGTTCGTGAAGGCAAATGTTCACTTCCTAAGCAGTATTCAGAGGCCTTTATTTTAAGGCAATCCTACTCATCCCTATTATTTAACTCCCATAGAAAAATAGAGTTGTCAAACTTGTATCTTTTGCAGTTTCATTTTAGCTTGTTTGTCTGTGGTAAGAAGTGTTTTATTTTAGGAAAATTTATTTTAAAAAGATTTTAATTGTCTTAATTGAAAAGTGGGGTGTCCTATGACCAGTCGAACTGAAAACTAATCCCTATACATTACTATTATTCATTATCAGTTCATAACACCTCGAAAAAGCAACCTGCACAATTTTTCACACAAATAGTGAGCATCAAATCAGAGGTAGTTACTCACACTGAAAACTTGTCTACAAATTGCCAATGAGATCTTTATAAAAAATAACCTTACATCAGCGTCAGCTTGGCTCAGTTGATAGAATTTCCACTGCTGAATTAGGAAGTTTTGTGTCCAAGCTCTACTCAAAGATATAAGTAGAAACATAGAAAGATAGAAATTAGAAGCAGGAGTAGACCATTCGGCCCTTTGAACCTGCACTGCCATTCACTTGATTCAATGTAATACAGGACTAAATAAATTGGCTCAGATGTTCTTGTCTCCGGATGGTTGAAGGCTTGACGTATGATCTAGAATGCATATCAGTAGGCCAAGCAAGTTCTGAACATGCTGATTTCTGTCAGAATTGTCCAGAGAATTTGAATTGGGACCCTCCACAAATGGCTCCAACTCTGAGTTAGAGAGGGCAATTTCAGACAGTTCTGCAGTCTACGACTTTGGTAGTTAGCCAGGAAATATTAGACAGAAGAATCTAATCTAACTCTTGGGTAACTGTAGAAAAGACCCAAACTGACTCCATAACACTGCAACTCTGACCTTTATCTCTCCAACCTGTCTATCTTCCTGACCTCACCTAACCTGACGTCTTCCCCTCAACCAGCCCTGCTACTCCTTCTGACCAAGTTAATCCCTGACCATCCGATTACTCGGCGCAAGCAGACCTGACTACCTACCACCACTGGATTGCACCCAACTTAACTATCCTACCTGATCAAACTGGACTATTCGCCCAACCCATCTGTTCATTCACCCACCTACCAATCTCATCTACCTTCCTCTACCTCCCTCTGCTACCAATTTACCCACCTACCACACCCAACCACCGGCTTACCCATCCACTCACCTACTCACTCACACTGAGTATTTAAATTTACTTTACAACAGCTTGTGCCAATAAAAGGGATGTAGTTTGTGTCTCCCACCCCATCCCTTTGCCCAGTGCAAGCTCCCCACCCATCCTTATGGTCCCTTTTAGCCTTTATACCATGTCTTGCCTAACCCTAATCGCCATGCCAACTTATGGTCCTTCCATGCTATTCACCCAGTATTCACTTTGACTAGAACTTTTTGAACTCTCTAGTAATAGTGGCATGAATGAAACCGCTTAGGACTAGGCTTCCCAAATCATAATTCACATCCTCTTGAGTTTGTAGGGGGGTAGGTTGTTACAATCATAATCTGGGTCTCGAGAGCCAAGGCAGCAGACTATTGCTGAGATGTTCAGTCTCATCATGGTGGGTTTTAGCTGGCAGATACAGCGATCCATTCAAATGCCCATTGACTTTGACAGGACAAACAAAAAAACAAAGAACAAAGGAACAGGCCCTTTGTCCTTCCAAGCCTGCGCCAATCATGATGCCTGCCTAAAACCATGAACTTACGGAGTCTGTATCCTTCCATTCCCATCCTATTCATGAAGGGACTGCCAATTCCACCCTAAAATTTGACAGTCCTAGGATCAGCAATCATATAGAAACATGAATTAGGAGTAGGGGTAGACCTTTCGGCCCCTCGAGCCTGCTCTACCGTTCAGTACAGTCATAGCTGATATGATTGTGACTTCAACTTTACATTCTGCCTCCCCTGATAATCTTTGATCCCCTTGTTAGTCAAGAACTGATCTGCCTTAAAATGATTCAATGGCCCTCACCCCCGCTACTCTAACGAGAAGACAGTTCCAAAGACACTCAAGCCTTGGAGAAAAAATTCTTCCCACTTTCATTTTAAATGGAAATCCCTTATTTTTAAACTGTGACCTCTAATTCTAATCTCCCTTGCAGCAGGAAACATCCTTTCAGCATCTGTCCTGATGTGATAATATTGTTCTTTGGCCTCCACAGCAATTCAGGTGTGACAGTTCTATGGCACTATTTGAAAAATGTTCCTCGTTCCTGTTTTTTTTGTATCACACTGTGTACACATTAGCCAACATTATAATGATTGCAGTACAGAAGTAATTTGTGTCAAACTGTTTGAAACAGTTTGAGCTGTGTAAAAGTGGTAATTAAATGCAAGTGTGCGCCTTTGTTTCCGATTGAAAGCTGGCACACATGATACTTCACTGTGCCCATGTTCCTTTAAAGAAATCCTTGCAGTTCTTTCTAGATAGTTTTACTAATATTTATTAAACCCCACCAGAAGTTGAAAATATGTATTTCAAAGTGAAATATCTCCTCTGAGGATCATTTAGTCCTATGTAATTTATGCTAGTCGCACAGACATTTAACACAAATCTTTGACAACTGTATTTCGTGTTTTTTCCAGTCTGCAGACATGATATCTTCTAAGCTGTTATTATGCTTTATCAGGCGTCCCTAGGTTCAAAGATCATGGTGAAAACCCCACTTCTGATCCATGAGTGCATAACCCAGGCATGACACCTCAGTGTAATGCTGAAGGAGTTATTGCTAAAGCTAACAGCCTCATTGTAGTAATGAGGGAATGCTGCATTGTCAGAGAAGCATCTTTCAGATGAGAGGTCCGTAACTTCCTCAAGAGTGGTAATCACCAGGGAATGGGGGAATTATCCATTGGAAGTTCAAACTAGCTGGATGATTGGCCACCAGTAATCACAATAATCTTCCTTTGTGGGAAGTTAAGTTTATTTATTAGTGTCACAAGTAGGCTTATATTAGCACTGCAATGAAGTTACTGTGAAAGTCCCCTAGTCGCCACACGTAGGTGCCTGTTTGGGTACACTGAGGGAGAATTTACTATGGACAATGTACTTAACCAACACATTTTTCAGACTGTAGGAGTAAACTGGAGCATGCTCAGGAAACCCACATAGACACAGGGAGAACATGCAGACTCTGCACAATGACCCAAGCCCGGAATCAAACCAGGGTCCCTGGTACTGTAAGGCAGCAGTGCTAACCATTGTGCCGCCATGCTGCTAGGTATGACCAGTGGAAATTTTGAGCCTCCATTCCCATTGACTTCAATTTAGCCATGGCTTCTTGTTGCTGCTGTCAGTTAAATGCTGCCTTAATGTCAAGGTGAGTCACTCTCAAATGGAATACTTTACTTGGAACACTCCAAAAGGGTTGTAGAATGTCAGGATTACTACAGATCCCATTTTGTGGTACAAAAAGTATTTTATTGATCAGCTATAGCCAAATCAGCACGTTGACTCTTCTTCTAAACCATGGAAAATTGAAGTGACATAACTGGACAGAAGCTGTGAAAATGAGCAGTAGTTACATTTTGGCACTGTGGAAGCAGCTCACACATTTAGTCATATAAGGGGCACCAGTGAAATAGATGGAAAGAAAATAAATAGAAGAATAGAAAATAAATATAAAGCCCCTTGAATCGTATATTTAATGATATACCATACCTATAACGAAAAATGAAATTCCTGATGAAAATATATTCTGCGTTAGTGTATGTGTCTAATTGTGTTTGTAGTTGCTCTCCGCTGTCTGATAGGTGATAAAATGCATTTACAAAGTTCCATGTCAAAAGGGGAGGCTGTTTATCATTGAGGTGCTTTCGTTCCCATTTTATCGAAGGCTTGCCAAAAGACAAAAACAACAATCATCCACTTTCAATTATCAAAAGCACATCTGGCAGCCCTGTATTCAATCTCTGGTCTATTGAGTAACTTAAACAGGTTCTCATTAGTTGCCCATTTATTTATCACTCAACATGAATCATTTACAGCAGAGGAAACATTCATGCCTGTTATTTGAAAGTTATTCACAGCCTTGTTTCTGTGTAGTGTCTCAGTCTGCTTTAAATGTTCCTTTTCCAACTTTTTCATCTGGTATGTTATAGTGGATTCTGCTTCTGCTGCAGTACTCATAGGATATTTCAGCGCAAAATAAAAATATAATATAACCTTTTCCCTCGTGCTTCAGATTGATGCCTAGAGGGTATCAATGTACCATGCATTGGGAAGATCTGTCATTTATAACCTTATGAAAACATTTTTTTGAACATTTTACTTAATCGTCATTGTTCTTACAGAAGTAACCCAGTTAATTTAGTTACTTCACAAGTAAACCTCTCATTTCTGGTTTCATCTAGTGAATTACACATGCACCTTTTTCGGTGGTCTGAAATCCTTAAAGTCAATGGGTGGGATTTTCCCGCCGTGCTCGCCTCAATACCAGAAAATCCCACCTGAGGTCAGTGGACCTTTCCATGGTCTGACCCCTGCTTGCTACAATTCCTGTGGCAGGTGTATGGAAAAATTCCACCCAATGGGATTTTTTGCTCCTCCCTTTCCCCTCCACAGTGAGGCTTTTTTGCCATGGTGGATGTGGTGAGCATTTTCCACTGGTGGATCTTCCAGTCCACTAAAGTCTATGGGCTTTTGTGTGGCTCACCTGCCAGGGAGCCCACCACAAGGAGCTGTCTTGGGCAGGACCCGCAGAAGGAGCTATAAAATCCTGTCCATTGTCTGGATAGAGTATTCATACTGCAGCCTAACCAACTGTTCGTACAAGTTTAGTATCAGCTCTTTGGTTTTGCATTCAGTGCAGCTACTTATATAACCTGGCATAACATCTGACTTTTAAAAATAAACTTTATCAACTTACATCATTTTTACATACTTCTACATCTAAATTTGAAGTTTCTCTGCTACTTTTTAAAGTTTAACCATTTGGTATGTATTTTCTTGTTTTTATCTCTCAAATGAGACAGCAGATGAATATATGAAATTCAGGCTGTTAAGTCCATGTCCTCAAGCTTTATTGCACTCCACATTTACTATTTTTCTCTAGCGTGCAACTTTTGATATTATCTCCATTATACCTAAGGAGACTTATTGAGCAGTTTAAGGAAAGTTTCCTTCCTGTTACACAGAGAGAAATGTATAAGTAATTAACTGTTATGTTCACTATCTAGGAAGTTGTCTTTTTGACATGAGCCAGTTCTGTGAGTAATAGAAACAGTTCCTGCCATATTACATTTGGCAAAATCCTAACTTGAGACTAAAATCTTCCAACAAGCAACATGCATCATAGGCCAGCCTTGCTCTTCACTTGTTTTCACAAGAAGTAATCTCTGACTATTGTAAATAATGAACAAATATTTCTACTTTGCCATTTTAATTATTCTACCTTATAATTGGTTGCATTAGTATAGTATTTCCTCTTTTATGGAAAGTCATCCAGAAAGTAAGACTTGATTCTCATGAAAATCAAACATAGGTGTTGCAACAGGAAAAACAGGGCTCCAAGTTATGTCACATGTGCTAAAAAGAATCGAAGTGTATGTGAATCACAATTAATGGGTTGATCATTAAAATCTTTGCTTTAAGGTGATTGAAATATAATCTGATCTCTAATTTATTCATCCATGAGATGTCAGTGCCACTGGTTGAGCCAGTGTTGCCCATCCCGCATTGGCCTTGAGAAGTTGGCAGTGAGTTTGTTTACTGAATCATTACAGTCCCTGTGGTGTTGGTGCTGTTAGGGAAGGAATTCCAGGATTTTGACCCAGCGACAGTGAAGGAACGCCGATATATTTCCAAGTCAGGGTGATGAATGGCTTGGAAGAGAATTTGCATGTGATGGTTTTCCCATGTATCCGCTGCCTTTATCTTCCTAGGTGGTAGAGGTCATGGATTTGGAAGATGCTGTCAAAGGAGTCATGCTGAGTTCCTGCAGTGCATCTTGTAGATGGTACACACACTGCTGCTACAAGCATTTGTGTGGAGGAAATGAGTGTTTAAGGTTGTGGATAAGGTGCCAGTCAAGCAGACAGCTTTGACTTGGATAGTGTTGAGCTTCCTGATTGTTGTTAGAACCTTATTCATTCAGGTAAATGGAGAATATTCCATCACATTCATGACTTGTGCCTAATTGTAGATTATGGTCAGGATTTGGGAATTCAGGAAGTGAGTTATTCACCACAGAATGCCCAGCTTCTGACTGTTCTTGTATTCGTGTAGCTGGCTGAGTTAATTTTTGGTCAATAATGATACCTCACCAGGCTCCCACCTCCCCTCAGGATGTTATGGAGGGGGGGGGGAAATTCAGCGATTATAATATCATTGATTATTAAGGAGACCTGATTAGATTCTCTCCTGTTGTAGATTGTTGTCACCTGGAATTTGTGTTGCATGTATGTTACTTGCCATTTATCAGCCCAAGTCTGAAAGTTACCCAGATATTGCTGACAGAGAGAATAGGCTGCTTCATTATCTGGATAGTTGCGAATGGTGTTGAATACATTGCAATCATCAATAAATGTCTTCATCTTTGACTTCATTATGGCTGAAGATGATGGGGCCTTGAACATTATCCTGAGGAGCTCCTATAGTGATGCCCTGGGGCTGAGATGATTGGCCTCCAACAATCACAATCATTTTTCTTTGTGCTAGGTATGATTTAAGAGAGGAGCGAGTTTCCCCTTAGTTCCCATTAACTTTAGGTTTGCCCAGGCTCCTTTTAAAGTTTACAGTTTATTTATTAGTGTCACTAGTAGGCTTAAATTAACACTGCAATTAAGTTGCCGTGAAACTCCCTGAGTCACCATACTTTGGTGCCTGTTTGGGTACATTGAGGAAGAATTTAGCATGGCTAATGCACCTAGCCAATCTTTCCGACAGTGGGAAGAAACCAGAGCACCCAGAGGAGAAAACGTGCAAAAGCCAGAATTTAATCTGTGTCCCAGGCACAGTGTGGCAGCAGTGCTAACCACTGTGCCACTAGGCCACCCATCTTTGGTGCCAAACACAAACAAATGCTGCTTTGGTATCAAGAATAATCACTCTTGCTGTGGCTTTGCATTCAGTTCCCTTATCCATGTTTGGACCAGAACTGTACAGAGGAGTGGAAATGCCCAGTCCAGAGACTAAGTGTGGTGGTGGGCAGCAAAAATGCCATGCTGGGTTAAGCTTCAATTTATCCTTATCTTTGATTAGCACTGCTCACCTTTATCTCATTCGATAGTCTTGCCATGTACCATATTTAAACAATATGTACACATCATTCATTTCTGCAATCTGATCCAGGTGCATGACAGAAATGGCTTCCAAAGGCAAGTAGTCAAATGCCCTCAAATTCACACATAGCATACATAGACACAACACAGAAAAAGGCCATCCCATCAAATCTAAACTGATCACAATCCTACGCAGCACTATGCTTGCAATCCCACATGTTACCCTTCTAATTACCTTGACACTAGGATCAATTTAACCTAATCTTTGGACTATGAGAGTCCAAAGATTAGGAAAAGGAAGTTCACCAGTAACAGCACTCTAGCCTGGGAGGAGATGGCCAGTATGGTCAGCACTAACGCTATATATATATATATATATATATATTTTATATATATAATATATATATATATATAAGAGATCCACCCTCCAGTGCAGTAAAAGACTGACTGATGTCATCTCACTGGTAAGTCAACCATTCACTCTTGGCTCACACTGTCACGAGCTCAATATCCATTCATAGGCTGACAGTCTCCAGGGATCTCACAAGGGACATCACCACTGACTCTCACACACATATCTCCTCTCACATCCAATGCAAGTCATGTCCTCAGCTTTTACACAGGTCCACTTAGCATCCACACAAAACAGCATCTGTCCTACTTGGTGTCTGTCCATCTGTTTTTAGAACTCAGTAAGAATTTAGCAACACTGCATTTGCCTGACAAAGACACAGAGTGTCGAAAGCTCGCAATTTTACTATCAAATAAATCGGTTGGATTTAAAATTGATGTTGCTAAATTCTTACTGAGTTCTTACTACCCCAGTCCAATGCCGGCATCTCTACATCTGTTTTTATGCAGGACAAGCTAACCCATAACAAAAGGGAGAGACCTCTAACCAATGAAAGGATGCCTGAACTCCGGCCCCCTCGTGGAGTTTGAAGAGCATGCAGTAGATTGGGCCAGAGAGGATCAGGACTGTGCGTGTGCTGTTGTTGAGACTGGTATCTCCCAGCTCAATGCTCACCTAGTGATACTGAGTGCTTTGTAATGCTGACTATGCAGCTATTCAGTAATAATCTCTGTCAGGCAACAGTGAGACATGCAAGAGGTACAGTGACAGCAAGCCCTCAACCTCAGCCCCCACATCACCTCAGGTGAGGATCTTGAGGAAACACTAGCATCAGAATTCTACTGCCCATCCACCACGGAATCAGAGCAGATGAGGGGTGAACAATGGAAATGTTTGTTGATTTCGGGCAGGAATTTCTGGTGTTGCTGATGTGATAGCATAAAATCCTGTCCTAGCTAAAGACTGGTCACAGCACCTGCCACCGGTGCAGAGGCACACATCTCAATGGGACCAAGTGCAGGTTCAGGGTTACAGTCTGGTGAGCACAACACGGATTCTGGACCATAGCAGGTGGACACCCAAGGTCTCCAACATTCAGAGGACTGCTGGAAGCAAGGATTCTGCTGATTCCCAGCCAGATGTCAAACGTCTGTACTCTAACAAGATGATGGAGCTGTGATGACAGATACAGGGATATCGGGCAGGGCCATCAGGTACAGTCAACAAATTGCAAAATATGAATAAAGAACTATGTCCATGTTCAATCTGATGTCATTTCACTGACATACCAGCATACAAAGGTCAATGTTGGTAGGGTGGCAACCTGGTCTAGGACATAAGGCCTGCTGTGTTCCAGGTGATGCACTCCATTGCTGCGAAAATAGGTGGCTTCATCAGTGGCCAAGCTGGGGGGGTGGGAAAGACATCGCACCCTCATTCCAGGTACCCCTTCTCAAAGAATCAGCCAAGGGCCCTCGGGCATCTAGAGAAACGAAGACCAGCAGCTGGATATTCCAGGCACACCTATCAAGGTTACCTTGAAAATATCCAGCTAGTCCAGATCCCCTCTATCACTGCTCCCATTAGCTACAGCTCCACAAGCTGAGGAGACGCACCTTCTCTACAGCAGCAGATCCAAGGCAAGCCAAACCCTCCAAGTCTCAGCTTCCAGAGCCCACACACCAAATTCATCTCGCAGGGATTGTAGGAAGCGGGCTGTCTCCACCTCTGCTGTGGAAGCTGGTGATGGAGGAATCAGGGATGAAAAGTGTGATTCAGTAAGACTATGACAGAATTAGCCTGTTGTTTTAGTTTGTTTAGGGCTCAACTCTCCCAATTTTGGTTCACTTCACATAAAGGGTGTTGACAGGGTTAACTAGGCCATCGTGCCCAAATCTGATGCCTCAGCTGATGTCTGGTGGTTTGCCTGGTTTTGTTCTTATTTTGCTGTTTGTTTATTACAAGTTAGCAACTTGCTAGGCCATTTCAGAGAGCAGCTAAGAGTCAACCATATTAATATTGATCTGGACTCACATATGGATGACACTGCATAAGGACAAGGAAATTAGTGAAGCAGTTGGATTTTTATATCAGTCCAGTAGTTTACAGATCACTGTTACTGACACAAGCTTTTCATTCCAGATTTATTTAATTAACTGAATCAAATTCCACAGCTGCTGTGGTGGGATTTGAACTCATATCTCCGGATCATTAGCATAACCACTAAGTTAACATTCCTGGTTTCAAATTTTCATATGGTGGTTTCTCGTGCTAGTTTAGTATTATCATCCATGCATTTTTTTGTATTTCTTCCAGTGTATTTTGTTTTATAAGCTTCTTTACACAACATTTGTCCACCAGTTCTGTGTAGCAAATAAATGTAGTGAAAGATAAATTGTAATACTCGTCGTAATCAAAGAGTGAGTATTCCAAAATTTCTTGTTGAGGGAACACATTTTCCTTCATATTTTAAATGTGCGCCAATATTCATATCCAGGAATAATTTCCCCTGAGAACAGAGAATTGCTAGAAGAGATATGTTTTTATTACCCCACATGAACAAAGCTTTCAATTAAAAGTTGTTCCGAGACTATCAGATTATGAGAATTTGATGTTCTGAAAGCAGTCATAGTTGCTGGTAAGAGGCAAGGTTGACTTACAGTAATTCTGACCTAAAGATGGTTGTGGCAATGACATTTAAAAATAATGAGCCTTTTTTAGACATAAAAATGTCACTAGTACTTCAAACATCTGAATAAATACTGTCTAGATGTCTTGTTGGTTAACTACCAGACCAAGCAGACAAGCCTCAAGGTTAATCTCTGTTCTGTACAGTTAGATGATCTGAGATGGGGTGATGGTGGGAGTAATGGAATTGGCTTCACTATTGCATAATACTGCTAGTAAATGCTCATGTTTGGGCAATAGACAAGGATAGCTGCTAATTCACAACTTGCAGGCAACCAAAATGATAAATTACCTGATTTCTCTGTGGGTTTTTCCGATTGCAGCCAACCTTTGTGGATCCAATCAATATGTTGTGCATAGTCCAGTGTAGTTTCCTCATTCAATGTTGTGCTGTCAACAACTAGTTGGAGTCACTATGTTGATTGATCTGCTCACCATTTTGTGTTAATATATACGTTCACATGTACAAACTGGTCGTACAATAAATCACATTCACTAAATGTTTGTAGTCAGTTCTAAGAGAGACTGAATGTATGATTCAGACGTAAACATGGAATAATAATCTCTCATTTGGGATTGTCTGTCAGGACAGTGCATTTTGAGAACAGGCTGCAGGGTTTGGCTTGAACTCGCAGCTTTGCTCTCTGCCTTTCTTGACATTCTCCAACAAACTCATTGAGGCTCTCAGCACTGACACCTACATGTAGCTTCCCACTTTTTCTCGATTTTCCCACTTATTGCATCCACTGGGTGGCTAACTTTGTCAATCTTCTTCCTGTCCAAATCACCTCTTCTTGAAAGTCAACTCATGGAAAGCAAATGGGATACATGGATGAACACAGATCTTGTGTGAACCAGCTGGTAGGGGTATTTGCAAACATCTTTAACCTGCCCTTACACAGATCTGAGGTCCCTATTTGCTTCAAGAAGACGACCATCATCCCTGTACCAAAGAAAAGCCAAGTAGCATGTTTTAATGACTACTGCCTGAGGGTTCTGACATCCATCATTATGAAGTACTTCAAAAGGCCAGTCATGGCACGAATCAATTCCAGCCTTTTGGACTACCTGGATCCACTACAATTTGCCAATTCCTGGAACAAGTCCATAGTAGATGCCATCTCCTGACCCTACACTCAACCCAGGAATATCTAGATAACAAAAACACCTATGTCAGACTCCTATTCATTGACTACAGCTCAGCCTTCAACACCATTATTCCTACAAAACTCATTTCCAAATTCCATGACCAGGGGCTCAGCTCCTCCTTCTATGATTGGATCCTGAACTTCCTAACTCTTAGATGGCAAATCAGTAAGGATGAGCAATAACACCTCCTCCACAATTATCCTCAACACCAGTGCACCACAAAGCTTTATCATCTATGACTGTGCGGCCAAATTCTTCTCCAACTTGATTTTCAAGTTTGCCAATGGAACCACCATAATGGGTCGGATTTCAAGCAATGTTGAGACGGAGTTCAGAAAAGAGATAGAGAATCTGATGAACTGGTATGATGAAAATAATCTCTTCCTCAATGTCAACAAAACTAAGGAGATAGTCATTGACTTCAGGAACCGTTGTGGAGGACGTGCCCCTATCTATATCAATAGAGATGAAGTGGAAATGGTCAAGAACTTCAAATTTTTAGCTGTCCAGATCACCAACAACCTGTCCTGATCCCTCCACATCAATGCTATAGTATAGAAAGCCCACCAATGCCTCTCCTTAGTCTATGGCTAAGAAAACTTGGCATAACCGCTACAACTCTCACCATAGAAAGCATTCTTTCTGTTGTGTCACAGGTTGGTATGGCTCCTGTTCTGTCTAAGACTGCAAGAAACTACAAAGGATTATGAACAATGCAAAGTTCATCACGCAAACCAGCCTCCCATCCATTGACTCTGTCTACACTTCCTGGTGCCTTGGAAAAGCAGCCAGTACAATCATGGACTCTACACATCATACCCTCTTTCATTGGGAAAAAAATACAAAAGTCTGAGATCAAATACCAACATATTCAAGAACAGCTTTTTTCTCACAACCATCAGACTTTTGAATGGACCTAGCTTGTGTTAAGTTGATCCTTCTCTACACCCTAGCTAAGACTATAACACTACATTCTGCAACCTCTCCCTTCCTTCTCTGTGCATGGTATGCTTTGTCAGTATAGAATGCAAGAAACAATGCTGTTCACTGTGTACTCATATATGTGACAATAATAAATCAAATCAAAGAAAGCAAAGAATAAGGATAAATGGGTTTTCTTCTGGTTGGTGATCAGTGACTAGTGGTGTGCCTCAGGGATCAGTGTTGGGACCACAGTTGTTTATAATTTACATAGTTGATTTGGAGCTGGGGACCAGTGTAGTGTGTCAAAATTCTCAGATAACACCAAAGTGAGTGGCAGAGCAAAGTGTACAGAGAATACTGAAAGGATATAGATGGTCTAATGATTGGGCAAGAGTCTGGGAGATGGAGTACAATGTTGGTAAATATGGGGTCTTCCATTTTGATAGGAATAGCAACAAAATGGATTGTTATTTAAATGGTAAAACATTGCAACATGCTGCTGGATGGTTTACCAGGTGATCATCAAATCCTTTCAAGTTTTATGACCAAATTTCATTGGGTGAGGTGTCCGGAACAAGGGCATACCCTTAGAATTGGAGGACAATGATTTGATGAGGGGTGGGGTGGGGGGAAATGTTATAAAACATTTTATGTCTTTATGTAAAAGTAATGGGAAGCTGGAATTCAAGAACAATTCAGTCAAAATCTTAAAAAGTGAAATATATTTTGGTTTGGGAAAGCTATTAAGGGATATGAATCAAAAGCAGTCAAATAGATGTGAGATACTGATTGATCATAACCTAATTTGAATGGTGGAATGGGCTGAACAAATGAAACCTGTCCCTATGTTTCTCTGAATTGTCCTACATTAAAAAAACAGCTAAAAAACAGACACTTCTGAATGTACCACATTATTTCTCTTACTTTTAAGTTGTATCTGTTCAATGAGACACCATATATACTTTGCAGAATACAGCAGGCCACTCATTACTTGCGGAGTACATTTTGTTTTTTGCCATAATCTACTTCTGTCAAATTTAAACAAATGAATTTCTTTTTCGCCCTTTTTGGGGTGGTACAGTGGCACAATGGTTAACACTGCTGCCTCACTGCGCCAGAGACCTGGGTTTGATTACCAGCTTTGGCCAATATCTGTCTGGAGTTTGCAAGTTCTCCCCGTGACTGCGTGTGTTTCCTCCGGATGCTCCGGTTTCCTCACATAGTCTGAAAGACATGCTGGTTGGGTGCATTGACCCGAACAGGCGCTGGAGTGTAGTGACTAGGAGAATTTCACAGTAACTTTATTGCAGTGTTAATGTAAGTCTTACTTGTGACTAATAAATAAGCTTTAATTTTAAACTTTAACTTTTTCAATATCCTCAGTTTTTGCAGTCTAACTATCCATCGTGCAATGGTTCGCTTCACGTTCAGTTGGAAATTTATCAGCTAAATTCCACACTATCAAACAACAACTTATATCGTACAAAAAGCAGATGGTTTTCTCATGGTCAAAAACACTTAGATTGGTCACTTAACCAGTTGGATAACCTTTGGCTTTCCACTAACGTGTGAGCAAATTTACAGTCAGCATATATAAAAGCTGCAGTAGAATTTGGCACACACATTTGTGCTAGCTTTATACTTCCTGTCAAAGTGCACATGTAATTCTCAGCAGATCCATGAGAAATTCTTTTATGGGAGAATGTAATGGATGTCAACTTTGACTCAGTGGTAGTTTCTTGCCTGTGAGTCAGAAGGTTGCAAATTCATATCCCAAGCTAAGGACTGGTCAAAACTGCAGTGCTGTACTGAGGGACGGCTGAACTGTTAAAAGTAGTATCTTTCAGGTTAAGACTCACCGAGTGTGAAGATTTTACAGTTTTGTTGGGATTCTGCACACTGTGGGCCTGATTTCACCATCAAGTCGCACTTATTTTGGGCATGAAAGCTTGGTAAAGTCAGGTGTGAGGTGAGTAGTGCGATCTGTGTCTACCTCCTCATCGGTTCCTCCTTTACCTTGGCCTGAAAATAGGTGCAATCAAGACCAGACCCGAAACGGGCAATGGCCATTTAAACGCATTTACATGCATTTAAATTGACTTAATGGGCTGCACACCCAGTCTTACCAGCACTTCCCTCTTTACCACCGCGTTCATCTATCCAGATTCAGCCTGAAACAGGCATGCTCTACAAAAGTCTGATCCTGGCACTCCAGTTAGTGAGGAGGTACGTGCCAAGATCAGTGATGGGGAAGGAGGGGTCTGCTGATATTCTGCCTGAGATCAGTGGGGGAGGGGGTCTGGGATTGGACTGGTTGGCGAAGAGGATGGGTGACGAGGTGGTCAGTAATGTTGTGGGGATGAATCAATGTCTGTGGGGGACAGGGGAGGCATTATCTAGCTAGGGAGCTGCATTCTATCATTTTTTTTCTGCACATTGGGAGGCACTGATTGGAGCCGCAGGATTTTGGGCGTTTGAAGCCTCATTCACAGGCTTGTGCAGTGCGATTCAGAATCGCTGACATTTTTGCAGCAGATGCATGTAGGGGCGCCAAAGAGAGGGTCTAAAAGTCAGATCTGAAACACTCCCAGTTTCAAGTCCGCCCAGCACTTAAAATCAAAATGGTACAATAGGGCCCTGTATCTCAGTTCTGGGATCACACTTGCTCCAGCCAGCAAAGATTGAGCCAAGATTGCTTGCATTTGAGAAAGATGAAATAGTAATGATTTGTCTGCTGTGACGTTTAAGCAGAAACAGGCATTAAATAGCAGAGTCTGGAGAGGTTCATTGTAAGGAGAAGTCAGTCAGGAAAGAGCGAGTCCACCACTGCTGAAGCTAAATAAAGTATACTGGTCTAAAAAGGAAAAAGTGTATCCACTGACAACTTCTAATAGTTGAAAGATTTTTATAATAAAAGATTTTCACTCTTTTGCCTGCCCTTTGAAGCAGGTGGCTCTATTTCATGCCAAAAGTACTGTTTTATAGGCAGAATATATCAGGAAAAAAACAGAAAAAATGCTACCTTTGCAGTCAGGCAGTTATTATCACTGGCTACTCAGAATTAAATTACCTCTTAAAAGAAGTGGAGGAAACTTGCATAGCTGTCAATGGCTCCAGATAGCATCAAAAATGCTGTAAAAAGGGCGACACAATGGCGCAATGGTTAGCACTGCTGCTCACAGTGCCAGGGATCCAGATTCATAGAACATAGAACACTACAGCACAAACAGGCCCCTCGGCCCACAAGTTGTGCCGATCATATCTATATTTACCAGGCCATAGAATTATCTGTAACTCCCAATCCCATTAAATCCCATGTACTCATCCAGAAGTCTCGTAAAAGACCCCAGCGAGTTTGCCTCTACCACCACTGACAGTAGCCAATTCCATTCACTCACCACCCTCTGAGTGAAAAACTTACCTCTAACATCCCCTCTGTACTTGCCCCTCAGCACTTTAAACCTGTGTCCTCTCGTAGCGACCATTTCAGTCCTGGGAAATAGCCTCCGAGAATCCACTCTATCTATTCCTCTCAACATCTTATAAACCTCTATCAGGTCGCCTCTCAATCTTCGTCTCTCCAAGGAGAAGAGACCTAGCTCTCTCAACCTATCTTCATAAGGCATGCCCCCAATCCGGCTTGCGTCACGGTCTGTACTGGTTCTGTGTGTTCTCCCCAGTATCTATGTGGTTTCCTCCAGGTGATCTGGTTTTCCCCCACAGTCCGAAAGACATGCTAGTAAAGTGAACTGGTTATGTTAAATTCTCCTTCAGTGTACTCGAACAGGACAGGTGCCAGACTAAGGGATTTTCACAGTAACTTCATTGCAGTGTTGAGGTAAGCATACTTGTGACAACAATAAATAAACAAAAAAAATTAAAACACGATCACAACATTTGACATTCAATTGGAAGACAACAGATTTCCTATCTCAGTTTGATTTGTTTTGACAATGCATTGAGTTGCATTTTCTGTTCTTCAATATTTCTGAAGCAGATAAATAAGCCATTAATTCAATTAAAATTGGTTGTCGTCAGTAATAAAGGTGTCCCCAGACTGAATGTGTCAGGGCCTTTCTGATCCCACTTGAAAATATCCAGATAACATATGGTAATACGGGAAGATCAATTAGAAGTGAAGCTCAACTTCAGAACAAACTGTCTGGAATTTGTGTCTTTTAAGTAACAACTGACAGAGGCAATTGATCAATTCTAGATACAAAGGTAAGGTGCACGATTGTGACTTTATGGTAATTGAACCAGCCGACAGACGAATCAAGCTTGCATTTACCCTAATGAAAGCATTCCAAAAAGACATCTTGAACCAACCCAGATATTACACAATGGAAGCTTTACAACAAAGCAGATGCAAGTATGAAACCATGCCAATGGGTAGACAGAGTCTAAAAGTTATGCATAATTCATCTACCATTGACATGTAGTCCATTCAGGCAAGCCTAGTAAACAATGTAGTATAGTGGGCTCATACATGCTCCCAGAAAATTCCCAGTTTTTCATGTTGTATCTATATCATGAGGCAGTAGAGGACATTGGAAGTGCCAGTGCAGCAAGCAAAGGTCAAAACAAGTGGCTCAACATCATAAGATAGTAGTACCGACAGAAACCTTTGCCACCATCCAGACTTAATGCCATAGATGAAGTGTCAGTGCAACCTTTACACGAAACTGGATATCGGTGGTGGTGCAAACATCCCATGTTACATACTGAGACATATGTACCCTTATAAGTGGCATGTAAATGATTTGACCAACCACTGTCAAACTTATGCATACAATGACTCTGATTCCATCCCTGGGATCCATTGCACTTGAGTATCACTACAAAGACTCAGCATGATCACCCCAAATATTTTATGTTGAGGACACCACAAGTCTAGTGATTGCAAATGTACAGTGTGCAACGACCTTCCTTTGCTCACAATCCATGGTGTTGCCAAGACAATGATGAGGATTATAGACCATGAGAAGCTCTATCAGAAATCATAGAAATCATAGAATCTTCACAGTGCAAAAAGAGGCCATTCAGTCCATCAGGTCTATACCAACTCTCCAACAGTAACTCTCACCCGTCCTATCCCCGTAACCCCATACATTTACTCTGCTAATTCTTCTAAACTACACATCTTTGGACATTAAGAGGCAATTTAGCAAGGCCAATCCACCTAATCTGTACATTTTTGGACTGAGAGAGGAAACCAGAACATCTGGAGGAAACCCACACAGACAGTGACCCAAGCTGGGAATTGATCCCAGGTCCCTGACACTGTTAGGCAGCAGTGCTAACCAAATGCCACCATGCCACCCATACCCTGGGAGAAGATCAAGATGTATTACTGGAAAAGCAGAAGAAGGTGAGAGTTACCCACAATCGGTATGCAGGTAACAAATTATGCAACCTGAACATTGGACAGAAAGCTCAAATCCAATACTCAAGTGATGGCATGTGGAATCTGGCAGAACTCATCTCCATATGTCCATAAACCAGATTATGTCAAGAATAAAACCAAATGGCATTACAGTGTAACATAAGAGATGCTAAATCAGAAAAATATAGTATGAAATACCAAACAGTCCTATTGCATTTGGGACATGGTGTAAAAATACAAACAAAACACCTCCACAACCAGCATTCTGAAAAATGCAGCAGCCTCCAGCAACACCACTGTAATTGAAACTAGACAGATAAACAAACTATTAATTTCAGAGACTTGTAAATGTATTCCCCTATGCTAAAGTACATTCAAACGTGATGTTACTTTGTTTTGCCACAATGTAAGTAGTTTTATTCTTCAAGATGAATCTTTTCTTTAGAAAAAAGGTTGTTGCAATATGACATGCATATACCTGTAAGGGTCCATATCTTAAAACTACCATCAATCATTATACACCAACAGGATACAATGTAATAATCCCATGACTTGAAGTCAGTCTGTAAGCAGTTGTGGTTGAGGTCAGACTTGTGCCTCACATTCTCCTAATAAACATTATCTATCTTTGTATCTTCAAATAAACAATTTTTTTTTAACCAATTTTTATATATGAGTAACACATTTATTTTGGAAAGAACCACGTCAAACAGTTGCCATCACTTAAGCACATCAAGGACCTGTTTAGTGAGTGTTTGGCTCTTTGTTTGGATTGTCAGGCTGCTGACCCTCTGTTCATCTGGCTGTTCCATTCTATTAGGCATTCTCTGGGACAGTACGGTGGCACAGTGGGGGGCTGCAAAGTGGCACAGTGGTTAGCACTGCTGCCTCACCATGCCAGGGACCCGTGTTCAATTCCTGGCTTGGATCAAGATCTGTGTAAAGTTTGCACATTCTCCATGTGTCAGCATGGGTTTCCTCCAGGTGCTCCGGTTTTCTCTCACAGTCTGAAAGACATGCTGGTTAGGTGCATTGACCCGAACAGGCATCAGAGTGTGGCAGCTAGGGAAATTTCACAGTAACTTCATTGACGTGTTAATGTAAATCTTACTTGTGACTAATAAATAAACCTTAACTTTAATAATGGCAAGACAACATTGGTTACTATCCACCTTTGTGCCAGTTACCACCTCCAAAAGCAACTGTTTCCATTAATTGGGTGCTGAACATGTCTCTGTCCAATTAGAGTGGACACAGCGCAGAGTCAGGACCCAGAAATGATCCAGGAATTGTGTTCCTGATCCCAGATTGAAAATTTAACCTTAACTATTTAAACTGGTGTAAACTGGCACAAAGTTGTGAGGATAAACAGTGCATGTTAATCAGTGCGACATTTTTGAAATCCAGATCCCACTGAACCTGGATTTCAAATTCTAGTGCTAAGCGTCAATGAAACAAACCTGTTTTCTGACATTTTGTTTATTGAAGCAGTGTAAAATTACCCGCACAACAAAGTAAGGACATTTTCATGGCTGCCCATTCAGATTACCATTGGTATTTTAACAGAACAGAAGCTGATACTGAGAAAGAACTCACTGCAGATTCCTACAATGAGGACACTGTGATCAATGAAAATTCAGGAGTTCAGACACTCCAGATGAAAAGACGAGCATTTGAAAAGAAGTTGATAAACGAGAGCAGTAACTCCAGTCGTGTCCGTCGGCACAGCCTGGGCCAAGGGTCAAGAGAAGAATGGAAAGCAATGCGATTTAACAGGTGAGAACCTCAATATTAAAAGATAATCGAAAGCTAAATTGCTGTAATCCAACATTAATGTTAACAAACATATTTGGAATAATACAAACAGTAAAATCTGTTCTGCAGATGATAAAGCTGTGATAAAACAGAAAATGGTGCAAATAAACAGCAAGTTTTTATTACACCTTTCATCAGTTGTAATTTTCAGTATTTTGTATTTTGTTTATTTCAAATTTTTTAATTCTCGCATTTTGGTTTATTTTAGTTTTTGTATTATAAAGACTTACCGACTAGAAAAATTACAGAATTTTACTGGGTTGAATTTGATAAAAGAGCCCTATCCTCTGGTGTAAAAAATAGGAGCCTGTCTAACTCCACTTGGCCGGTTACCCTCAGCCATTTTCAGGTGGAGGGATCATTAATCATCTTGAGATGGGACTTCCACACCCATCAGGTAGACAGTCCTGCCTCCAGGAGCTGCTTGCAATGAAACAACCAGTGACTGTCTGATCCTAGCAGTGCTATGGAGAGCAGTGATTGCTATAGGGACCGCAACTATTCCATGAAGAAGAAGCCCCAAAGAGCCTGGGCAATGCTAAGTCTGGGGTTTTGTTAGTGTCAGGACTGTGATGGAGAGGGATTAGAGACCGGGGTCAGCAGAATGAGGCGCAGTATTGAAGTATAGAAGGAGATACCTAAGCGGAATATGGACTGGTCTCCATTGGGTGGAAGGCGCCAGAGCAAAAGGCATTACCCATCCCCCGCCACCGTCCCAATCTAACAAGAAGCCCACTTAGACACTTAACATCACCTACTATGGGTAACGTACCAGCAGCATTGGGAGCAGGCTACTAACTGCCATTGTCCTCACTTAAAAACAACATTTGGCTTATGGATGAGCAAACCCCCTGACACCTCCCTTACTGTGGGTAAAATGTCAATTGAGATGGGTAGATAACAGGCGTAACACTATGATGCCTGATTTAATACCTCCTCCTGACCATCTGTTAACCTGTCCCGGGAGGGAGAGGGGTGTGAAATTCTAAGCAAATGTTTGAGTTTTGCATCATAGCTCCATTGTCAATGAAGATTAGAGGATTGTTTTTTACTGCACATCTTTTTGTCAGGAACTATGATTTTATTAATCACATACTTTCATCATCAGCTAAGTATGTCTCTGAATCACAAGGGAAATAGTTGAAAAATATACTGGTTCATCAGCATTTCACAGCACATGAAATGTATCTTCTGAATGTTTCCCAATCCCACTTGGCATAGTCTTTCAACTTACCCTTTTAGAGACACACTTGAGATATCAATGCTTTTTATAATTAAGTTTCAGCTGAGCCACAGTAAGAAACATTGATGTTAAAATATATTGCATCTGAGACCCAAAGAATGTGGATTTGATCTAATGAAACTCAGTTTGAGTGGCGCAGTTGTTAACACTGTTGCCACATAGCCCTGGGAACCCAGATTCAATTCCAGCCTCAGGTCACTGTCTGCGTAAAGTTTTCACATTCTCCCCTTGTCTGCATTGCTTTCCTCCGGGTGCTACAGTTTCCTCCCACACACCACAGATGTACGGGTTAGGTTGATTGGCCATGTAAAATTGCCATTTAGTAACAGGAGGATTAGCAGGATAAATACATGGGGTTACGGGGATAGGGCCTGAGTGGGATTGGTGTCGGTGCAGACTCAATAGGCCAGATGGTCTCCTTCTACACATATGGATTTTATGAAAAGATGCAAGTCTCAGAGCAGGAAGCAGGAAGGAGAAGACAGTGGCCTCCACGTAGCAATCCTTGAATATTGAATGGAAAAACATCCAAGATTTATTTACTGGTTTATTTTAATGTTAAATGAATAAAATCTTGTGTATTTGTTGCACAGTTTCATATGATTAATATATATTCCATGATATCAACATGTGAATTGATGCATATCTGGAAGTGCTATAAAAAAAATCAAGATAACATGTTGTTTATTCTTTAAATAATAATATGGCATTAAGCTTTAATTATTATCTTAACCACATGGTTAAAAAGCACCAAAACTCTGAACATGTTTAGGATTAACCTTGGAATGGTCAATCTGCAATGCTCAGAACTGTTACATTGCCTTCGGTAGAGCAGACACAACAAGATGTTCAAAGAATTGTGGGTTTCCTGTGGTCATATTAATTCTATAGAAATATGTTTTAAAATGATCTGTGGTTGTTGCTGAATGACGGTGTTTTTGCTTCTCTAATGTTTGATGTATTGTATTCTTTGACATCTGTTTATTCTATTTCACGGGGCTATGGTCGTATCTCAGAGCACTGGGATACAGGGCATGAAATGATGGCACTGAGTGTAGGCTGATGGTGTGTGTAGGACTTGGAGTCATCTCACAATGCAGCTGCTAACTTGTTTAGGACATTTCACAACTGGCCATCATGGTTACCCCATGGAGATGATTGCTTCATGGCTACTATTGTTACAAAGATCCTTGAGAGAATCCTGTAGTAGTGAGAACGTTGCACAGTTCCCTTACACACACATCAGTGCAGTTGGGCAACCATTTGCTATTGAGTCTCGATTTCCTGCATCCTCCATCCTTTACCTGCTTCATGATGATATGTGAGCTGTAGTCCTTAATAATGGAGCCATTACAGACACTTTCAAGGTTAAGACAAGAAACAAATTGTATCATTGATCCAACTTTTTTTAAATCTTCCTTTCTGCAATGCTCCATCTGACTAGATTAAGAAGTCTCACAATGCCAGGTTAAAGTCCAACAGGTTTATTTAGAATCATGAGCTTTTGGAGTGCTACTCCTTCATTGACTAAATAAATCTGTTGGATTTTAACCTGGTGTTGTGAGACTTCTTAGTGTGCCTACCTCAGTCCAATGTTGGCATCTCCACCTCATGGCCATCTGATGAGAGACAAGCTTCCTGCTCGAGTATGGCTTATTTATTGAACAAATGGCAAAATATTCAATCTTGGATATCTCCAGTCAAAAACCAGGAACACCCTGACCTCAACTTTTGAGTTTCAATATGGTGCTGCAATTGAATCATAGAATCATGAAAAGTTTACAGCACACAAAGAGGCCATTTGGCCCATCTTGTCTGGACCATGATTTGTGTGTCAGAAATGGATGTCCAGAGAATTTCAACACATTTATTGCAATATATGAGAAGATGGGACTCTTGTTCAGCATTCCAAAAACCAAAATCCTCCATCCACAAGCTCCAAGTGTACACACCACAGCCCCACTGATGAGGATTAATGATGGGAGCCTGGGAAATGTGGAACAATTCCAGTATCTTGGAGGTTATCTTTCACAGAAGGCCAACATTGACCAAGAAATCCAGCAGAATCTAAATTTGCTGAAGCAGCTGTTGATCACCTGAGGGAGTGACTGTTTGAAGATCACGACATCCAAACTCAAACAAAGCTTATGGTTACCATGTGATGGTGATCCCTTCCATACGTGACAGGACTGAATGTTATCAATGTACAGGAGACACCTGAAAGCAATGGAGTCTTACCATCAACACTGCCTGTGAGGATTTTGCACATTGTTAGGAGACCAGAGGCACTAACATCAGTGGCCTCTCTGAAGCAGGCATCACAAGCATTGAGGCCATTATCATTCACTATCAGCTTTGCTCAGTTGGTTACATAGTTCAGACGTCAGGTATCAGGCTCCCAAAATAGATAATCTTCTCCCAGCTCAGTCAGGACAAACAAAGCAGATAAGGACAGAAGTGCTTCAAAGATACATTGAAAGCCAACTCAAAAGAAATGCAACATTGATATCCACTGCTCGAAGACCATCTGTCTGGATCAAACCAAATGACAGCAGAATCCATGGAAAGGATCCCACATTTTGAAACACAACAATGACAACTGAAGAGGGAAAAAACAAGATCAATGACCCAAATTGATGATACGTGACCAGAATCCCACATGACGATAAAAGCCTGACATACCATAACGTCTGCCAATTCCAAATAGGCTTCATCAGCAATCTTCAGAGCCATGGAAGAAAATCATCCTTGTTAGTGAGGGATAGCCAATAATCATCATATCATCAGAATTGTTCAAAGCAGTCACACAAATTATTTTTGAAGTGCAGTGCTCGTTGATATGATTATCGTTATTAATCAACAATTCCATTATCATTGCATCATGCAATTATCAAGATAGTAGAAGGCAAACTCAGTGGGCCTTGATCTTTCTTTGTCTACTAATTCCTATAGTTCTATGGTGTGAATGATTTGTGGTTAGATTTCCACTTAAAATACTATTTGGATGTCTCTGTGGATAACGCGTGGCTTGTTCTGGATTGGAAAGGTGACTCATTACTAATGAGTGACTTAGATCCAACTCCAGTAAATTTCTTCAAAAATTCCATTCTTAATGCTAAATTTAAAGTTTATTTATTAGTATCACAAGTAGGCTTACATTAACATTGCATGAAGTCACTGTGAAAATCCTCTAGTTGCCACAATCCAACGCCTGTTCAGGTACACTGAGGGAGAACTTAGCAAGGCCAATGCACCAAACCAGCACGTCTTTCGGACTGTGGGAGGAAACCAGAGCATCCAGAGGAAACTTACACCTCTGAGAAATCTCTATGCAGACTGCGCACAGGGAGTGACCCAAAACGGGAGTTGAACCTAGTCCCTGATGTGGTGAGGCAGTAGTGCTAACCACTGTGCCACTATATATTCTAAGCTTCTAGGTAAGTTTAGTTGTCTCTTGCTCAGGTATTCTATCTTATCATCTCAGTCTCTTGTACATGACTGCTCATGTCACTGTTATATCCTGAAGCTCAACATAATCTGATTGCAATAACTATTAATCCATTTTTCTAGAATGAATGAAACAAATAATCAATGAGTCTGCTTTTGGCAATATTTGTGGAGAGAAGGATTGAGTCTAGAAATTGAAAAACTCTCTCCTTTATTGTTGAAGAGGCCATAGAATCGTTCCCCACTATCCATCTACTGAGTTATGTGTGAATATAATACATGGAAATAAATTATTACTGGTGCTGTTAAGAACCCTTGCTGTCATGCAACAGTATGCCAAAACCCAGAAGGGTAATTTGGAATGCTGATTTTTAAGTGTTTATTCTTCAATTTGGTATAATGTGAGGAAAAATATGCAAACCTGAGGAAACGTCCAGTGTTGTTGTATCCATTCAAATAAAATAATATCTATTAACTTGTAAAAAACACATAACAGGAAAGCCACGATACAAAACAATGATACACTTACCTACAATAATAGCCACACACACACACACACACACACACACACACAGTATTCTTAAGTTAACTCCATTCCACATCTATCTACATTCTTGAACTCTGAGAAATTTCCCTTTTCCCAATACAACATCCCATACAACTTAACACTATAAGCTAAATCCAGCAAATAATTACCACACATAATTTGTATCTTGCATTTTGGAAAACCTTCTTTCTGATTTAGCATAGGCATTCTGAGATTTACAAACAGCAGCTACTAGCATAGGGTTCTGTTTTCTGGGAGAACTCATTCCAGCTGGACATGGCTATGATTTTAAGTGCTCACTAGCTGCTTCTCCTATGGAACAGAACTAATCCTGTTACTGATATATTATACATCCCTTCTGATGTCATCCTACCTGAACTACCTGCCTTAGAAGCCATTCTTTCAGCAGGTAAGTTTGACAAGCATTGTTATGTCTCCACTTTGAATTTATATCTTCTGTAGTTTTAACATTTATAATTCTACATTCCATTGTCCTCCACTTCACTTTAGTAAATATGTTTACCCTGCTGCTAAGCTAATTCACATGTCAAAAACCCTCCAGCCAACTGCACTTTTATCAATTCCATTTTATCCAATTCTTTAAACCTTACTTCATCCAACCTTCTTTAATCATTGCTTTATCTAGTTCCTTAGTCTTTCCTTTATTCAAGCTCCTTGACAGTGGTCCAGCTGAAAATTGAGAATGTTGAACATGGTCATAAGGTGATATATATCAATTTGGTAACACTGGAAGAGTTCAATGTAAATACAGAATAAGAACAATAACTGATCCTGCCCCATTCGCCACACTTTCTTTCTTAATGCAAATTCTGAATTGCAAACCTGTGAATCAAACAACAAAAAACAAAACCAAAGTCATGGAATTCCTGATGATAACCCAAGGATCTCCAAGTCAGCCTCTCCAGCCCTTCCTAATATGTTCTGTCATAAGTTACAGCAGGGATGTACCGAAAGGACCATGGTTCTATGGAGTTTGTTATCATTACTGTTAGTTTTATTGAGAACTTTGTAAATCTTTATCCAGAAATTCTATTTTGGAGTCTTTTCCATGTATAAAATGTTCATGTTAAGGTAAATGCTTTTTCTTTAATGGCAGGTCAAAAAGTCTTGCTCTTCATGCAATGTATACAAAGTCGATAAGCTCTGAAAACGATGAAGGAGACAATGAAGACATGACAACAGACATCACATTTTCAGACAGATCACTCAGTGAAGGGAGTGTTAAACAACCTTCGGCACAAGAGCTTGATGAACGTAAACACCAGTTGCTTTCTCTTTCTCAATTTGATATCACACCAAAGGAATCGAGAAATTCCTGTGACAAGATCAATGGTAACTCTCAGGAAAGTAGTACAGAGAGTCTGGTATGTAATACAGAAGCACAGGATCAACTCTATCTACATTTGAAAGCAAGTATTGATGAGGTGAAGGCATTTTTTTCAGAAATAGTGAAGAGGATCCCAGTGCCAGATCAATGTGTCATTGAAGGTAAGCTCATATTTAAATAAGCACAACTCCAGTGATGACATTTCTGTATTTGGATTTGATGGTATTCAACTTGAGCACTGTTTAAGACTTAACATTCCGGTTTGGAAGCAGGGCTGGAATTTCAGGGACGCTATCACTTGGAGAGAGCGCAGAGACATAATGAAGTATGATATAAATACAAATTTTCAATTTATCTTCTTTTACATGTAACACAAACTTGAATATTTGTATTTGGGGCTCTCTTTTGAATTATTTGCAGAAACCAGTTAACTAAGTCTGTTTAAAATGACCAGCCCTAGAATTATGATCGTCAGGCTAATTATTCACCACAGTGCTTCTGCAATGGACTAAAAATTGCCATGGTGATATCTGAAGAACATCTGATGATCTCTGCTGTTATCTTGGTTAAAGTTTATTCAACAAAACAAACATCACTGAAGCATTTTAACTGGACATTCATCTCATTACTATCCAAGGAGCTTCAAAACTAAATGACTGAGAAGCACTTTAGGATACCCAAGGATGTGAAAGGTACTATACAAATATAATTCCTTTCTTTATAAGTGGACAAGCTCAGATGTTCACTTAATATGTTTCAAACAATAATTGACACAAGAACAGAGGACGCTGAGAAAACTCAGCAAGTCTGCCAACATCTATTAGGAGTGAAACAGAGATAACATTTACAGTCATTTGGTGGAATTTTATCGCTCACCCGCCTGAGGCTCGTAAGAGGCCAACAGAGAATGCCATTCTGTAAGCCTTGCCTACCTCGATTCTGGGGCGGGTGAAGTGGTAAAATGCCGGCCATTGACTGTTCATCAGAACTGAAAGGGGAGAGAATGTAGAAGCTGCAGTAAAAAGTAGCAACTTTAAAAAACACATGAAAGATAGCCTGGTATGAGGTGGAGGGAGGGGGGGAGTTTTTGCTTTGAGTTAATACGTGTATAAAATATTTAAAAACAGGAGAAAGTTGGGAGTGGGGGCTATGATGCAGGAAATCTAATGTTATAGAACTCAAAGTTGAATCCTGAGGGCCATAATATGCCCAACCGGAAGATGAAATGCTGCTCCTCCAACTTCATTGGAACATTACAGCAGGCCAAGGACAGATAAATGGACATGAGAGCAAGGTGCAGAGTTAAAATGGAAGCAACAGGAAGATTGGGGTCATGCTTACAGACTGAGCAAAGGCATTCTGCAAAGCAATCGTCCAGTTTGCATTTAGTCTCCCCAGTGTAGAGGAGACTGTATTGGGAGCAGTGAATACAGTGGACCAAATTATTGTGCAACAATAGCTGGGGACTTCCCAAGAGGGATACAGTGTTAAAAGTTGCAAACAATTCTGGGCAATTTGTTGGTGTCTTTATTGTTTGTTGCCCTTCCTTTTTCCAATACCAACCAGGGTTTTAATTTTGTGGTGCTCTGGAGCAACTATGTTTAGTCCCTGATTAGAAATTTATGATCCAAGAGGTCTTTTTATTTGGCTGTGAATGATATATATCTGGATTCAGTTTATGTTTAACTGCAAATGTCAAATAAGCTGGTTGTGCTGCAGGAACTATGGGTCACATCAAAAGAAACACCAGATGATTTTTGACATCTATTGTAATTGAGTATTTTGCTGTTGGAAGAGATTCTTGCCAAGAATAACCACATATTCAAGCAATACAGTTTGAGCTCTTCATGAAATGCTTGAAAAGAATAGAGGACAAAGAAGAAGATATTTATCCCCAAAACCTGAATCAGCATTCAGTGAGAACATGACTGCTCTGTACCTTAATTCCACCTTCCCATTTTTAACCATATTCCTTACTATATTTGATGACCAAAAAAAAATCTATCAATCTCAGATTTATATTAATAATTGATCCGTGTCAACTGCCATTTGCAGAAGAATGTTGCAAACTTCTGTCATAAGATATGAGCATCGCTGGTGAGGCTGGCATTTGATGCCCTTTGCCAATTGTCCCTGAGATGATGTTGAACCATCTTATTGAACCACTGCAGTCCAGTGACATTAATACCCCTTCCCTTGGCACCTTTGCTTGCCGGCACAGAAGGTGTAATACCCAGCCCTTGTGTTGAACATCTTCCCAGAAAGCATTCAATAAAGTCCTTCATAAAAGACTGTTGTACACAGTGTTAATACACTCAATGTTGTTAGCTAATAAGTTTCAGGAATTTGATCCAAGGATGATGAAGAACTGATACATTCTCAAGACTAGATGATGCAGGACCTTGAAAGGAACTTGCATCCCAATGTATCTACTGCCTTGTCCTTCTAGATGGCAGAAATTGCAGATTTGGAAGATGCTGTTGAAGAAGCCTTGGCGAGTTCAATTATTTCATATATCTGTCCATGACATTTTAACAATATGTGCACATAGACTCCATTGTAGATAGAAACATGAAGGCTGAGACTCTCTGGCCTTCCAGCCACGTGTTTGCCACCGGTAGGAAGTGGGATGTTGTTTGCTGGCGCTCTGGTCCTACTGCTATCAGTGGGAGTTCCCATTAACGTCACCGGACACAGGAGGGAAACCTGTGGGCAAGTGTGCACTGCCGGCCAGATCGAAGAATCTGCTGGCACTAAAGGCCATAGAATTCAGCCAAAATTCCAAATAGATATGGAAAATTAAGTGATTAGTAAAAACCATGGCAAATGTATTTCTATTTTGACAAATGTGAAGTTGTTCACTTTGTACCTAAAAGCATGGATCAGAGTACTTTATAAATGGTAAAAAGCTGGAAACAATG
Organism: Sphyrna mokarran; assembly: GCA_024679065.1. Taxonomy (NCBI): domain Eukaryota; kingdom Metazoa; phylum Chordata; class Chondrichthyes; order Carcharhiniformes; family Carcharhinidae; genus Sphyrna; species Sphyrna mokarran. The sequence goes on along the minus strand of JAGIQG010000003.1, from coordinate 41,215,565 downwards.
GAGTTCCATGATCATCCTCAACACTGGTGTCCCACGAGACTGTGTTTTCAGCTTCCTACTATACTCCTTCTACACCTACGATCGTGTGGCCAAATTCTCCTCCAATTCGATTTTCAAGTTTGCTGATAACACCACCACCATGGGTTGGATCTCAAACAATGATGAGACAGAGCACAGAAATGAGATAGAGAATCTAGTGAACTGCTCCGACGACAGTAATTCCTCCTTCAGTATCAACAAAACAAAGGAGATTGTCATTGACTTCGGGAAGGGTGAAAGAGAACATGCTCCTGTCTACATCAACAGCAACGAAGTAGAGAGGGTAGAGAGTTAAGGTTTTAGATATCCAGATCACCAACAACTTGACCTGATCCCCAATGCCAACGCTATAGTTAAAAAAAGCCCACCAATGCCTCTACTTTCTCAGAAGACTAAGGAAATTTGGGATATCAGCTACAACTCTCACCAACTTTCACAGATGCACCATTGAAAGCATTCTTTCTGGTTGTATCACAGCTTGATATGGCTGCTGCTCTGCCCAGGACTACAAGGAACTACAAAAGGTTGTGAATGTAGCCCAATCCATCACGCAAACCAACCTCCCATCCACTGACTCTGTCTATACTTCTTGCTGCCTCAGTAAAACAGCCAGCATAATTAAGGACACCAAGCAGACAATCTCTCTTTCATCTTTCTTCAGGAAAAAGATACAAAACTCAGGTCACATACCAACCGACTCAAGAACAGCTTCTTCCCTGCTGCTGTCAGACTTTCGATTGGACTTATCTTGCATTAAGTTGTTCTTTCTTTACACCCTAGCTATGACTGTAACACTACATCCTGCACTCTCTCATTTTCTTCTCTATGAACGGCATGTTTTGTCAGTATAGCATGCAACAATTGTTTTCACTGTATATTAATACATGTGACAATAATAAATCAAATCAAATCCAAGCAGAGACCCCTGGCTTCAAATGATAGACAGAGCACTCTATGGACCCAGAGGAATTGATTTCCAATCATACGCATGATTCTGGAACCACTAAGATATGGCAGCAACAAATCTTCGAACTGATGTACATCACCTGTATCCAATCTTTTTCTCTCTTAAACAGAGGTATCTGTGCAGCCCTAAATCTCCACAAAATGATAGAAGATGTCAAGTCAGTCACTGTCATAAATCATGTAGAACTGCAAGTTCCCAAGAGCTCAAACAAAAAAGAGTATCCTGACAGAGACTTCAGTTCTGAACTGTCTTCTCTCTTTGCAGGACAGGTTTGTCTATTTTCATTACCAGAACATAAAAGCCCTCATTGGTCAAACCAGCCAACCACTCAGATGGTTATCATGGCGCCTCCAGGGGAGGATAAACAAGAGAGCATCCAATGACAAGAAAAGCCTCAACCGCCAGCTGTTACCACAGAGCAAACACTGCAACTCCCAGCTCGCAGGACAGTGCCACAGATGATGCAGGAACAGCTGAGCATTGTTGACAGCACTCCATACAGACAAACACAAAGATCCACTTACTTCAACAATATGTTCTTATCACAGGAATGGCCATCTTCCAACACAGAGGACATTGTGATATATGAAAGAAGAGGAAAAAGCATGGAAATTGGCACAATACTCATCCATGCTGTAAGAAAAAGAAGGAACAACAATTACAGATTACCACAATTGCCAAATTAACGAAGAATGCTTAAATAACAAGGAACGTAAAAAGACCCCTAGATGTCAGAATTATCTCAATCAACAGAACTTACCGGCAGTGATAGAGCTGCCACTCTTCTGACAGTAGTGGGAGAAAGATGTGGTAGGGTTATAAAGCCTCCAGACTATTTGAACCTATGAACCCAGAGAGTTAAAAAGGGGAGATAGAGTCCCAATAAAAATGTAAATATATCAGGGTAAAGAAGAATAACTTGAAGTACATTGGATGAAGACTTGCGGGGGAGGGGATTGTAATATAAGGGCTCTGGTAAATATCAGGCAGGATTTTCCAGCCTTGCTTCAGTGAGATCAGAAATCCTGCCCGAGGTCTACAGACATTTCCATTGTCAGCCCTTCGCCCGCTCTGATTCCCGGGGTAGTATTCCAGTGACACTATTAATATGGAACTGCATCCAGTACCACCCATACAGAGAACACATGACCCCAACGTAGGGGTCAGTCTAGTATTGGACAGAGTTATGTGCACAAGTAAGCATGGAGACAGCTCCTAGCTTTATCCCTTTACTCTGTATATGTACATAGATCTTGTAATTAATAAATACATACAAGTGAACCTGTTTAAGATCATGAAAGCTTCATCAAGAGCTGTAGAATGATCCAACATCTTACAGCATATTTTGCAGAGATCCGCTTAGAGTTGATTCTCCTCTTTGTTGTACCAGGGGAAGAATCAGTTCCTGAATGTAATAAAGAGGAGTTGGGATCAGGGGGGCTGAGACTTTGAGACTCTGCCTGAATAACGCTGCTCAGGACTTTTAGGGTTTTGCTCAGAATCATGTAGCTGGGCTGGTGTTTGGAGTGGCTACAGCCCACTGTAAACATATTTATCACTTCAGAATGTTTTCCCAGATAACTACAGTAAAGTTTTGTGTGAGGAAATTTGTCCAGAAATGATCTACATCATCTTCAGGCTGAAACATTTTTCTGTGTGGATTTCTGTTATCTTTTCTACCCCAGGTAAGTTTCTGACAGTAATGCAGCAGCATAAATTCACGGCCACACATTTAGGTGCTATGTGGTTGAAAATCACCTGATATCGGAAGAGCAATGATTTCTGGAGTTTTGTAGATATTCCTTTTATTTCTTACTGACGCTAACATTGTATTTGAAGTGCTGTCAGCCTCTTTGTAGCTAGAGCCCTACTCACAATTACTGGGAAAGCACCCCACCTCCCCTCCCACCCCACAACGTACCCAGGGGTTCAGATGGAATGACCTTCCCACCGAGCATTCCCCTTTGTGCATAAAAACACACTAGTAATAACAGAAGCAAGAGGCTCAGAAATTGCAGTACACTTGGCAGAGGATAGCAGCCTACTTTCTATTGCCCTGATTGGTATTCTGCAAAGTGTTTGTTTCCGGAGAGAAATTGGGACACGAGTTCCAGTTGGCAAGTACAAATGGTGTAAAGTGTTTCATTAAATTCCAGTTACCTCAGCTCAACTGAGCTAGCCCTAAAAATGTGAATATAATGTTCTCACATTGCGAAACTGAATAACTTCTTAATATTTTTCCTCATTGCTGTCATCAACACTTGCAAATTAAACAAAAATTCATCCAAGATTTACATGAGAAGGTTTAAAAAAGTGATGTTAACTTGTTTACATTAGGTGGCACAATGATTAGCACTGCTGCCTGACAACACCAGGGACCCGGGTTCGATTCCTGGCTTGGGTCACTATGTGTGCAGTTTGCACATTCTCCCCATGTCTGCATGGGTTTCCTCCAGGTGCTCCAGTTTCCTCCCACAGTCCGAAAGATGTACTGGTTAGATGCATTGGCCATGCTAAATTCTCCCTCAGTGTACTGAGCAACTAAACCACTGAGCTTCCAACAATACTTTACTGTGAGAATGTCGACACTGCCACAGAAAAGGATGAGATTTTCACCACCTTGAACGTAATTTGTAGCAATGCAATACTGAAGGTTAAGATTGACATTGGAGCAAAATGTAACATTGTCCATCTGAATGTTGCGGGAAGTAGACCCATATACAGCTTTGGACTCCAATTCCAAATTGGACCTCATAGTTTATGGTGGGCAGACAAACCATCTGCACTGACGGTGTAGCCACTCTATGCTGCATAGAGGGCAGTTTCAAGTTTCATGTAGTTGACGAGAAGGTGTGATCACTGTTATGTCTTTGGAACAACATTACACTTGAGCTCATCCAACTTGGTCCAGAGATGCATGTTTACAATACCAAGCACCAGAAATGAGAGAGTACAAAGCCTTTCTCAATAATGAACATCATTGGTAAGTTACTAGTAATATACCACATCAGACTAGATGACCTGGAACCACCAATAGTTTGTGCTTTGAGAAGTGTACCAATGAGCTCCATTGGATGACACACTGGGTGTCATAAACCCTATCTATAGACGAAGCCATGGATTGAGTTTCAGCAATAGAGGCTATTGTAAAGAACAATGGCACAATCAGTTTATGAGTTGACCCTGTGCACTGCTCAGACCTCATCATCCTGTGAAGACAGTGGAATAGGTGATTACCGACATCCAAGTGCTAAGGTTTTTAGCAATGGGTGCGAAATGTGAGTTCTGGCAGGTCCCTAAACTTACCATATTCATGTCTGGGATAGGCAGATATTATTTTCTTCCTACGCTTGTAGAATTTCCACTGGCAATGAAATCTTTCAGGAATGCATGGAGCAGTTCTTTCTAGGCCAACTCTGCAAAATCATTGTCATTGTTTGGAGTGGTATTATGCAAGAACATGATGGATGTCTTGGTCTCAGCCTTGACAGAATCAGAACCATACACTTGAAGCTTAACCCTGCAAAATGCAGATTCAGAGTCAACCAGGGTTCCTAAGGTTTTACTCACAGGCAATGGTATGAAGCTAGATCTAGACAACAGGTATTCCACAGATGGTTGTCTCTATGGACTTGCACACTTTACAACACTTCCTTGGTATGACAAATTATCTTTTTAAGATAAATCTGTATTATTGTGAGGGCACTGGACCTCTTCATCAACTCCTTCATTGGGACATTGAATGGTACTGGCAAGAACTCTATGCAGCAAACTTCCACAAACTCACTCACAGCCCCATCAACATTACAATACTTTGACGTTCGAGCTCCCGTACTGATATCAGTAAACACCTCAGCAGTCTGTATCCAAAGTGGCAGATCAATAATCTTCGCATCAATGGCCCTCACTGGTACTGAGACTCATTGTGCTCAGATTGAAAAGGAAAGCCTCACTCTAACCTTCACCTGTCAGAAATTTCATGACTTCATATCTGCTCATCATGCAACTGTTGAAACTGATCATCAGCCACTCATAGCTAGGTTTTAAAAAAACTCTTCACGCTGCATCATGATGCTAAAGCTACAATGCTACTATCTGTGTGATTTACAAACATGGTAACGAACTGTATTTAGTTGATACCCTCTCTAGAGCTTTCTTACCTGCTGCAGACCAGGCAGATCATGAGGAAGATAAAAATTTATGGCAATAAGAGGTGTTGTCTTCTCATAGAATCCAGGAACTCAAAGATGCCTTGCAAGCAGACATCACATGCAGACAGCTGCACAATGTCATCATGAGGGGTTGGCCAGAGTCCCCAGGGAGCTTCTCCACAAGCTTTGCATTTTCTTTGCATTCAGAGATGAACTAACCATACAGGGTGGACTGAAACTGCATAGTCAACGAATAAATCCCCCTACTTCTCTTCAGAAGTACTACACCTAACACCTTCACCAGGGGCACCCTGGTTTGGATGAAGCAGAGACAGGGCCAAGGAATCACTATACTGGCCTTTCATGTATGCTGACATGGAGAGGGAACTCTCCAGATGTGTACTGTGCAATGCACTTAAGTCACATCAAACAAAAGAACTGTTACACTTACTTCAAATCTTAGACCTTCTATTGTCATTGTTAACAGTTATTCAAATGGAATGGTAAATAACATTTGCTGTCAGTTGACTTGTATTCTGGGTGGTTTGAATTCCATTGCCTGCCAAACATGACGAGTTATACGGTTATCATCAAACTCAAAAGACACTTCACCACACACAGCATCCCTCAGCAACTCATGGCAGGTAATGCATGCCAATTCATTGCCACTGAGCTTAGAAATTTTGCACACACATTGGACTTTGAACATGTTAAGAGCAGCGTTTATATCCACAGTCCCACCATCTAGTAGAATGAGCATGTGCTCAGCTAAGTATCTTCGAGAGAAATGTGCATAGGATCGCACAGATTACTATGCTCAGGCTGCCAAATCCACCACAATGATCCTTTTCCAGACACATCAGGAGCACCTTTCCCGCTGCTAAAGCTCAGCTACAGCCCAAACCTGAAAATAATGTGAATGAAAGCCTCATGCAATGCCAATAGAAAAGCAAAATGCATTGTGATCAAAATGCCCACAATTCAGTTGTCTAACACCTGGTTAAAAGGTCAGGGTCCACACTGCTTGTGTTCATAAGCACACAGTTATGCCCCACTGCCAAACCAAACAATTACATAGTAGCATCAGAGACAGTGCCCATCATATATGTAACTGCCATCACCTTCTACAGAATATCACAACCAGCATCAATAGATACCAGAGTACTCCAGTCATTGACTTACGACACTGGTCCCCTTCACAATAAACATGCAGACTCCTCCAGGGGCCTATGCAGCAAGCCCTGCACCTCTGAGTTCACTTACAGGGCACCAGCCTGAGAAGATCCAGAATAACCACACGCTCAGGACGTGATCTGACCAAGCGCAAGGTTCCAGGACTACATCACCAACTAGTTTAAGATTGGCCTTCATAAATCATCTTTACACAATAAAAAGATTGGGAAAAAGAAGATACGATGAGCTATGCACCAGCTGCAACGGCTCCATTCGTATCTCCCATATGTAAATAATTATGTATTGTTAGCCTGTTCAATCTGTGTGATATATAAGGATTCATACACAGTTAGTGTCTGCACAGACATATATCTCAATATCACCAGTTGTCCCAACTTGAATGGAGAAGATGTAGAGTGAGTGGTCACATGATGACATGGCTGTTAAAGGGTCTATGTCAAGAGCCTGGCACACTCTCCAGCATGCAGGCAGAGTACAATCATGGAATAGCTGCTCAACTTGTGAATAAATTATTGTTTGTTACAAGTCCTTGATTGTTAGCATTTGGGACCCTGGAGCTTGCATAGTGAGAAAATATACTGATCTATCTCAATAATATATTTTTAAACAATCACATCACTAATAAACAAATCATGAACTAATTTCTCATTGACACATCTTCGTGTGCAAAGAGAAGTTGGATTTATAAAGCAACATTGTAACTGGAATAATAAGTCAGGAAAGAAAGAGGATTCTGGAAGCTTATAGCTGGGAGCTGAGATGTTTTCTGCCTTTGTGGACGCTAAAAATGGAACGATGTTCCCTGCTCCAATATGAAAGAAAAATGATTTTGTGATCTTGGGAAGGAAAGTAAGCATTGTATTTTGTTTTAACAGAAGTATTGATTTTTCAAGTGAGGAAACAAAGTAAATCTGGAATTGTTTTATACAAATCAGAGCACTCTCATCTTCAGCAGACTGATTTGGAAGTGGCTGCATTCTGCATCATTTCCAGTAAAATATTTTGTGGAACATAAGTTAATCTATTTTTAAAAAAAGTACTCTTTCCAAAAATGTGCCTCTCAAGTCCATTTTGGATCATATTCTAATGACAGAAATGTGAAATCAACACAATTCATTTTTTGTTTTCACGGAAATTTCTATTGACTTTTGGGAAGCATTGACTCTGCACTCAAATATGGATTTACTCCAGGGAAAATTAGTAATATTGGCTCTAAACTTGGAGTGGCAAGGCATCATTACCAAACATCCAAAAAGTTACAATACGTGCATTCATTCAATTTCAAAAGTTACTTGTGCAGATTTGCGTTACTGGGTTCACCATTTTGTTTTAAAGTTATAAATTAAGAAATAGGGTCACCATTCAGTAGCTATATTTCTGTGCTTGCCCAGACAAATGAACTTTACAAATTAGATTTTAAACCACAAATTCAATGAGGATTAAATGGCAAAGGAAACATATTAAAATAAAAAAGTATATTGAGAGAAACATTTTCAAAATAGTTTGCCATTTTACATCTTATTTAAAATATGCTGAGAAAGAGAAAAAAAAGGAATATCACATCAAATTGGGCATGTGGGAAAACAGAGAATGAAGAGAAAAAAATATTGTGCATTTCAAACCAGGATTTTTTTTAGAAATTAGTTTCTTTCAATTCTAGAAAGCATTGTGTTAAGAACAATATTTTTTGTTTTGTTTCACCTAGTTTTGTTTTGTCAGCCGGTCATTCACACAGTTGATGTGGGCACATGGGACATGTCAGCAAGATGTCAATAAGTAAGGAAGAAAAAACTTGAATTTTTATAGCAGCTTTCAAGAGCTTGGGATGGTTGCAGTAAATAAACCAGTTTTGAAATTTAGTTACTGTTGTACATAAGACATGGCAGCCAATTTGTGCAGAGCAAGCTCTCACAATGTGCTAATGTCCAGCTAACATGTCTTGATGTTGATCGAGCGATAAAAGGACACGGGGGTCCAGGGAATTGGGGAGTTCCCTGCTCCTCTTCAAAATTTTGCAGTGGAATCTTTTACAGACATTTGACAGCTAGGGCAATCAGTGTTTCATTCAAAAAATGGTGGGGGCGATTCTCCCTCCTATGCACAGCTTTTTTAGCACTGCGGCCCTGAAGACTTGAGCGGAGACTGTTTTGTGGGTTCCCCACTGGATGCCCTGACCTCCGCGGTTCTCCAGTAGCCGGATTTATGGCGCCATCAACTCTGCACCAGAAATTGGCATGGAACAGTACAAATTTACAGAGGTGGTAATTTGAATACCATTTAAATATCATTAGTAGACCCCGGACTGAAATCTCTGGACCCATTCGTCTCTCCTACCCCACCAGGAATATTTCACTTCAGTGGAGTTTGGTATAACTTCCCAATTACGGAGAGCTGACAGCCTGTCCCTACTTGAGTGAAGGGGGGCAATTGAGGTACCTGGAGGATCGTGTGTGGGGGATGTTACCTTGGCATTGCCACCTTGGCAGTGCCAGTCTGGGCCCTCTGGTACTGACCCCACTGGGCATCGGCAGTTCCAAGGGGACAAGGCTTCAGGTGAGGGGGGGTGGCGGACCTGCTGTCACTCTGTACTTGAGCTGAGTGATAGAGAGAGAGAGGCCAGTGTTTGGGGCTGGCCACTGTGGTGAGGGGGGTGTCAGCCTGGTTGTGGAAGGATTGCCGAGGCTAGCAGGGGAGGGTGGAGGAGTTGGTACCAAGAGATCAGGCATCCGGGGGGGGGGGGGTGTGTCGAGGGGGATGTGTGAGGTGGGGAGGGAGAGCAAGTGGGGACACGGCCGAGGCTGGCCCAGGCATGTTCAAGGAAGGCCAGCAATTGGGCCGTGGTGGGGCTAGGGGTGGGGTCATGTGGTCCGTGTTGCAGGGGTCATGGGGCTGGCCAGTGACTGGGGGGCTGGCAGTGTGTGTTACTGTGCATGCATTGACCGTGGTGCTGACAGATCGGCACATGTGCAGTGACCTGCTTAGTGCTTTGCTACCGGCAAAGAATACCAGCAAGAATAGGCCCTGCCCACTGACTTTTTGTTTACACTAGTGTACTCTGCAATTCACAGAGTGTGAGAGATTCATTTTGAAATTCCCACTGAAAAAAAAAGTGTGATTTATTCCAGTTTTTACACAAATTTGACATTGAGAATTCCTTTGACAGACTGACACCCGGCACCTCTGGCAGTGCAAAACTCCTTTAGTACAGCACTGGATTATGTACTGAAGTTCCTGGTATTGAATTTGAAACCAAAAGCTTTCAGAGTCAATTTCAATTAGGGAATTCTAATCTATCATGATCGTAAGCAGGTGACTTGTAAAATGGACTTATCAAAGTATTAAGATCAGCTACTTTGTAATCATTGGCAGAGATTCTACAGTGGAACAAATAATTGGTTCACTGGACCTTTACTTTTGAGCCAGGAGGACTAATGGTGTTTCAGATCCTTTTGAGCAGAGACTCTGAGGAACTGTAGAACTGAATTTTCAGCAGTATGGAAACACTTAAAGGATCTCACATCACTAAACAGTCAGACTAGTCAGGATAGAAAATGTTCAATAGCAAAAGTAGAAGAGCATGAAATGCAATTGGGCCTGAAGGTTAAATCTATCTGTAATGAAAAGATGTCAGTTAAAATTAGCAATCTCAAAAAAGGGGTTGAATGAACGATATTGGATTTTATTGGTTTGGAGAGAATAAAGAGTTGTCTCAATTGAACCTAGGAGAAAAAATATTGAAAATGAGTCTCGTAGGAGAAGAAATCCACAAAATGTTTGCACTAAAGTCCAAAGACAAAGACTGTCCACAGAAATTTCAAATCCAATACTGAGCAATGAAGGAAAAAATAACTTTTGTATTTTAGAATTCTCAGTTTATCTCTGTAATTCATAGATAATAGCATCATAGAGTCATAGAATCCCTGTAGTGCAGAAGGAGGTCATTTGGCCCATTGAGCCTGCAGTGACAACAATCCCATCCAGGCCCTATCCCCATAACCCCATGTATTTACCTTGCTAATCCCCCTGAGACTAAAGGACAATTTAACATGGCCAATCAACCTAACCCGTTACAAGAAGTGACGTTACACAGCCCTCCTGTAAATGGTGGGAATAAATAATACTTGCAGCATAATTTTAAAAAAATACATTCGAAAGGAAATATGCATTTCCTTAGTCTATGTCATTCGAGGCAGTGAAGCCATTTTAGTCACATGCTAAATCCCATAATTTTCTCTTCTGAATATTGCTTCTGGTTTCTCCATAGATTCCATTAGTAAATGTGTGGCTAAATTGCTCTTCAGTTGTCCACAAAAAGGATTTTACTGTCTGTACAGTAAATCCAGTTTCATCCTCAGCAGTGAGCAGCCCCAACTCTGGATCTACATCATGTTTCTTTTCCAACAGGTGAGTCCCTTTTTCCATGTTGCTTTGATTTTACCTTACTAAGTTCTTCAAAGGAATAACAGAGAGAGTGGGAAAAAAAAATACAGTAGATGTAATACACTTTGATTTTCAGAAAGGCCTTTGATAATTTATGATTTAGTCGATTCATACAAACATACAAATTAGGAGCAGAAGTAGACCGCTCAGCCCCTCGCGCCTTCTCTGCCATTCAACAAGGTCATGGCTAATCTGTTTGTGTTTTAAGTTCCACATTTTCATCTATTCCCGATAATCACAGAATCCCAACAGAGCGGAAGGATTCCATTCGGTCCATTGAGTCTACACCTACTCTTCGACAGACCATCTTACTCAAGCTCATTCCCGTAACCGCACATATTTACCCTAGTAATCCTCCTTATCTACACATCTTGGGGCACTAAGTGACAATTTAGTATGCTAATCCTCCAAACCAGCACACCTTTGTGCTGTAGGAGGAAACCAGAGCACCAGAAAGAAACCCAAAAAGACATCGGGAGAATGTGCGAACCCTACATAGATAGTAACCCAAGATGGGAATCAATCCTGAATCCCTGGCAATGTAAGGCAGCAGTACTAACCACTGTGCCACTACACCACCAGCCTTTGATAATCTTTGATTCCTTCCTAATAAAAATCTAACCATTTCACCTTTAAAAATATTCAATGACTCCTGCTTCCACTACCTTGTGAGGCAAAGTTCCAAAGTCACACAACCCTTTGAGAGAAAAAAATTTGCCTCATTTCCTGTTCTAAAAGAGTGACTCCTAACGTGAATCTTAATATCAGAAGTGATGGAAGGCTGTAGAGAGTAGAATGAGGGTTACAATTAAGCAACTCAGACCAGTGGGCTATTACACAACAAAATGAGGCAGGGGATCACTATTTGCATGCATTTGGACTCTGAAATCCGAAATACAATTTCAAAAATTATGGATCCAATACATGACAGAAACAGTTTGGCGACATTGAAAAGAAACACCAAAGCTTTACAATAACGATACCAGAAAGAGCTTTTAGAGCTATCGAGAGAAACTGAATAGACAGGGGTTTCTTTCTCTGGAAAAGCCTGAGGAGGACTTTAAATGATAGCATTTGATAGGGCAGATGTAGAAAAGATGTTTCCGTGAGTAAAAACCAGGAGTTATAGCCATAAAAGTCACTGATCAATTTAATGAATAATTAATGAGAAACATCTTTACTTGGACATTAATTAGAATGTAAAAATTGTTACTGTTGAGTGTACTGGGCATTGCCCCTTTAAGGGAATGGGTTATGTGACCTGGGATGTGTGGAGAGCTGGTTGGGAACTGCCCTGAATGGGCAATCAACATTTGCAGCGCAATGCAGATAGACTGAGTAAAAGATTTGTGTTCCCCGATGCCTGACTGTGGAGTAGTTCTTGAAGAGACACCTTAGTACTAAAAGATTTAACAGCTAACACAGTAGGTGAACAGAATAATGATGTAGATGCCTCCATGGGGAAACTAGCTAAGCAGAAGAGAGAAAGGATGAATATGCAGATTTGAAGTAGGGTGGGAGGAGGGTTGTGAGAAGGATAAACACCACTCTGTTGTTTCTGTGCTGTAGATTCCAGATATTGCTAGATAATTTTCTCATCTTGCTTTCATTCCCCCTCAAATTTCTCATGCTATACTCAGTCCCCAAATTATATGAAATTGACCTGAAATGAATTGTCAACCATTTCTCCCCTTCCAGCAGAGAAATTCCACCTGATGTTTGCCCTGATTGCCAATTTCACAGGAGAGATGTTACTTATGTCTTCTGCTTCCTATGTGTTAGAAATAATCAACATCAGACTCAAAATGCTGGAGCATCACCCAGTGTTTGTCTAGCTGTTCTCCATGTGGAAAAATGATGTATTCTTACATGGTACATAACTGCTGTGAGGCAATGAATATGGTACCACTCCTCAGGATATTCGTGTGACAATTAGTTCCCAGCTCTTTGCAAGTAATTTAACAAGGGAACTGTATCCCCTCCAAGCTTTAATTCCCCAACAATATCTTCCCTCCACTGCCCCAACTTATAATTAAAAACTGGTCTTTTTCTGAACTTTATCATTATATGTATTGGTTTTTCACAAAGATTTCCTTTGGCTAAACCCAATGAAACCAGTTCTACTGGCCTGTAGGTTAAAGCTCTGTTATCTTGCCTATCATATTCTCAATTCACTCATGCCTTTGGTCAGAGCTCACATCTATTGTAATTGGGAATTAACTATTTCTAACCTGCATCAATCATCACGCGAACTTTATGTGAAACTGCAGCTCCTCAAATGATCTGTTTCTGTGCAGATTCCTGTTGAATATGAGATTGCGTCTATAACTTACTGTCTTGGACCTAGATTCATATCCATGCCACTTCTTTATCCATTACACTATCATAATTACCCATCTAGTCTTGACACACAAACTCATTTATGTTAGCTTTGCCCAGTCATGTGCTTAGTTCTAACAATGCCAGTTGTTTTGTTGTGAGTTTTTACTGAAGTAGCCTGTTCAATGCACCCAATGGAATTCAGTTAATCTCTCTTACCCTGCTATTGCTGTTGTTCCTGGTAATGGCTGGCCCAGAGTGATCTAATATCTGTGCCAACATACTACATTACACGCGATCCTGCAAGGAACCATCCAGAAACATAAAATCTCAGAACCAAGATATTTATTGTCTTCCAATTAACTCCTGTAATCAATGTTTATTTTTCAGTGCTTATTTTTTGACATTTTGACACATTTGCAGTTTAGTGGAACTATGGTATGTATTGTTTTGCATAGCATGATGTTCTGCTTGATTTTTCTTACTTATGAGTGATAGAATGAGATATTTGCTCATAGTTTAATAAAAATACATCTGTGGGCACATGTCCTGCCCATTTCTTTGTCATTTTTAATTGTTTTGAAATCAATTTGACTGTAATTTTTTTTAGTTATTTAACTTTCGAAAATTTCTTCTATTATTTATGGAAATGAAAGAAACCCAATTGCTTAACTGGTTTATAGAAAGTACCCAACAACAGAAAATGCCAAAGTACCATGTTCTAAAGCCAACCACTATATTGTTATTTTATTTATTTGGTTATGGTTTAAAAGACCAAACGACAGTATTTCAGTGACTTAACCAATGGCTTCTAAGATAGCTGAAAATTTGCATGATAGTACCTACACATTTTAAAGCCATTAAAATGGAGTCTGGCTTTCTAGAAAAGGTGTGGAGATGCCAGCATTGGACAAGGGTAAACACAGTAAGAAGCCTCACAGCACCAACAGGTTGAAGTCCAACAGGTTTATTGGGTAGCAAAAGCTACTAGCTTTTTGGAGTGCTGCTCCTTTGTCAGATAAGTAAAAGTTCTGTTCATAAACAGGACATATAAAGACACAAAATAACGGTTGGGATGCGAGTATACTTGATTACCTGTAAAGACGGGCATTCCAAACATTATTTTGTAAATTGAGTTTGTGTCTATATGCCCTGTTTGTGAACAAACCTCCCACTTACTTGACGAAGGAGCAGCGCTCCAAAAGCTAGTGGCTTTTGCTACCAAATAACCTTTGGACTTTAACCTGGTATTGTGAGGCTTCTTATGTGTCTAGAAAAGCCTATCAGAGACTATCAGAGGAATGTGAATGGCTAATCTCTTGAATCATTCACCAAATATCCAGACAATTACCAATGAATTAAATTGGGTGGGGGAAAAGCCCTTAGACGCAATTACTGTAGACAATGGACTTAGGCTGAGATGCAAACCTTCCAGCCTAGGTAATGTAATCGTGTCTAAACCATTGACCTGGAATCAACTTCCAAGACCATGTTTGGGTGACTGGGCAGCTGGTGAGAGGAGATCATGTGATAAGCCAACTAATCCCCCTTTCTGTTTTTAAGAAACTGCTTTTCTCTAGATTCTCTAGATGCAGGGAAGAACGATCTCTCTCTCTCTCTTAAATGAGGAGTGGGAAAAGAGATGAACCATTCTATCCTGGTTCTCACAACAGGAATCAGTACGTATTCAACCTATGACTTGAAAAAATAATCTTAGCAATCTGTGGCCAGAATCTTTCCAAAAATGGAATGTTGGCTGAGGCAGGAAAACCAGTGTGAAGCTCCCAGCTGCATAGCTGGCTTTTCTCGCCATATTGGACAGCACTCAGTGCAATTTTAAAGTGAGATTCTCGCAGCCAGCTGAAGGAGCGGGGCCTATGAAAATTGGAGATGCTGGGAATTCCAAGATCAGAAAGAGTGTTCTGATCTCTGGTTTAAATAAAAATCACCCTGTTCCCCCATGAATGAGGGGAACTGCAGAATGGAGCTTCCCAGAGGGCTTCCTTGCTCTGCCCCTGTCAGAGTGCCTAGGGCAATGTCCAGGCACCTTTCTCAACACCTGAGGGCTATACTTAACTATGCACCCCCTGCGTGGTCATTCTCAACTGCTTTTCATTTTTGAAAACAAACAGTTATTTGTGCTGAAACGATATCACGCTGGCTGGCTGGGGAGTTAGGATGAGAGCGGAAATAGCAGTGTCAAGTCTGCTGATGTGATGTTAATTCAGGCAAATCAGGCTCGTGCCCTTCCTGGGTGTGAACCTGATCACCAGCGGGGCTGGGTGGGGAAGATCTCATTCTGAGAACTCATGGGCACAAATCCTGTTTTTGGCCTTGTGTGAGATTTGGCGGCCATTACAGGATTTGTGTTTATAGTCAATGGAACCTTTAGATCATGGCCACAGTTATAAGAAAGGGAAAGAATGCCTGTCGTTTCACCATCCTGAGCTCCTACTGCAGCTTCTGGATCAGAATAAAAAGTTTCCTCACTGATGAAATTTCATTTAACTGAGGCTCCATTTACCTATGAACCATTATCTGTTGTGACTCTCAAAGGATATTACTAAATCTGTAATAGATAATAAAACTCTTATATTACACCTTAACTTTCCAGTGTATCATTTAACTTAGTGAGCATTGCTGAGAGAAATCTGTTAAAATACATAAGCACATGCATACACACACACACACACACAAATACACAAATACACACTCAGTCACACACACATGTAAATTTTGAATCAATTCCATTTAATAGATAAAAATATTCCTAATGTACAAAACGAAAGACAGCCATTTTGTGGTGGTCTCTTCTAACTCAGATGCAAGAACTTGGAATTAATTTGCATCTTCCCTCACCGTTAACCTTAGAATGTTGCTGTTTAGACCCTGTGGTGTAAAGCAACAGGCCATCTTCAACATAGCTGTACATTAATAGTGAAATAATATATTTACCATCACATAGAATGATCCATAGAATCCCTATGAAGATATTCAGCCCATTGAACAAAGAACAAAGAAGAACAAAGAACAAAACAGCACGGGCCCTTCGGCCCAAGGAGCCCGCACCGCCACCTCGATGTTCCCACTTCTACCCATGATCCCTAACATCCCTGTCTATGTTTTTAGATCTATGCATTAGAACCAAATTTGAGACAATTTAGGGAGAATTTGTTCTGCCAATCAGCCTAAGAGCACATCTTTGGGATGTGGGGGGAAACTGGAGCACCCGGAGAAAACTCACGCAAGCACAGGGAGAATGCGCAAACTCCCACAGACACAGGCCCAAATCCATGTATCTGCACAGCACAGCAATAGTCCCTGAGCTGTTGTGTTGCCCATCAACTGATCCAGGTCAAGTGTACACTGACAGTGTGAAGCACTAAAACATAAGAATATAAGAAACAGGAGCAGGAGAAGGCCATCCAGCCCCTCGAGCCTGCCCCACCATTCAATAAGATCATGGCTGATCTGTAGTGGTTCAGTACCACTTTCCCACTTTCTCCCCATAACCCTTAATTCCCTTGTCAATCAAAAACCTATCCACTCTAGACTTGAAGATATTCAGCAAGGAAGCCTCCACTACCTCATCAGACTGAGAATTCCAAAGATTCACCACCCTTTGTGTGAAGAAACCCCCCCATAACTCTGATATGAATCACCCCCCTCTAATCTTGAGGCTGTGCCCTCTAGTCCTGCTATCTTTGCTAAGCGGGAAGAGTCTCTCAACCTCTACCCTATCCATCCCCTTCATTGTCTTATACCTCTCTATAAGATCCCCTCTCAGCCTTCTAAACTCCAAAGAGCACACACCTAGCCTATTCAGTCTTTCCTCATAATCCAATGCCCTCATCTCTGGTATCAGCCCAGTAAACCTTCTCTGCACCCCCTCCAAGGCCAATATATCCTTCCTCGAATGCAGTGACCAAAACCGCACACAGTACTCCAGCTGCAGCCTCACCAATACCCTCTACAGCTGCAACAGTACCTCCCTACTTTTATATTCTATCCCAAAGCTATAAAGACCAACATTGCATTCGTCTTCTTAATCACCTGCTTAATCACCTTAATCACCTCCTTAATCACCAGTATCCTAACTGCATACTGTGTTTTTGCGATTCGTGCAGAAGGACCCCCAGGTCCCTCTGCACCATTGCATGCTGCAGCTTTTCACCATTTAAATAGTAATCCTTCCTACCATTATTCCTACCAAAGTGGATAACCTCACACTTGCTGACATTATACTCCATCTGCACTAGGCTACTCTCGAAAAATCCAGAGCAGTCCTCTCGTGACCCATCGCGTGTATGCCCCTTGTTAAACAAGGTGGACCAAAGTACCTGTAGGATAAAACAAATACATCAATATCATTGACAATTTATATTGAGTCTGCACCAACTCTCCAAAAGAGCATCTTACCCAGGTCCTTTCTGCTTTTCCGTATTTTTCCACTTCACTTGTATTTCTTGAGCTCTAGCTGCATTGCTAAGTAATTTATAACACAGTTTGTGATTTTCATAGACTTAATTTGAGCATTCACTTTGAGTTTTAGGCCCACAGTACAAATGCGAAATCGCTGCCCAGACTTATAGCAATGGACAATGATGTGCTATTGTTGGGAATTTTCTTTTGCCAGCATTAGTCATAGCTATTCCAAGCCTTGTTGCACAATATTTACTCAGGAGCTTTTCTTACTTTAAATTCATTGTTTAAAATGGACTGCATTTGTTTTGATGAAATTCATGCACGCTTAAAACTGGTTTACGATTTTGAATGGAGTGTGGGTCTTACATTTTCCATCAACATCTATGGCTTCTTGACTTTTGCAGAGCTGTTCAGCAAGTCCCTTGTCCTCCCAGGATGCATCAGTACAAATTCTTAAGGCACTATGGGAGAAGGTACAGCTGAAGGGAACACACAACTTTGAAACAGCAATGATCCAGACAATTCATTATAAGAAGGTGAATATGAATATTTTACAATATGCAATGATTTAAAAGAATATGTAACAATGGTGATGTATTCCAAAGTGTGATTATATAGAGTGGAATTTTGTTGTTTCGGCATGCCTTCTGACAAATTATTCACCAGCTCTAATACTCAAAGTTTGGACTCTCAGTCAAAAACACTTGACCACCCTCTTTCTCTATTGTCAACTTTTAAATTCTTACTTTAAAATTTAGTGTGTTGTTTACGTGATTGCCAATTTATAAATCAAGAATTTCATTAAAAGTTCTACCAATTGGCTGCCTTGGCCGCCAATGATCCACCAGGCTGATTGGAAGGCTGCATTAGGAAAATCCCAACAATAACCTTTAAGAACAATACACATCCATAAACAACATTTACCTTGTAAAATATTCAAACTTTCCTCAATTACCCAGTTTCCAAGTTGTTATATGAAAGGTTACTCAAATTCCAAAAATTGATTCACTTTCATTCTGGGAAGAGAAATAGTTTTGAATTGAATTTGACAGCAGAGTGAATTTGTAAGGATTGACATGGACAAAGGCCAGTCAGGAAAAAACATACAATTTATATTGTCTTTCCAACTTGGTTTAATTCACTTGGAAAATAAGCAAAATCCTCAATTGTAATCAATCACAGGTTGTTATAATCAAGGCGAAATTGAGTTGTCCATAGTATAGGAGATATAGTTTTAGTTAAGTAAAATTTAGTAAGAAAATCCTGTTTTAACAATTTAATCTCCAGTTTGTTTTGAAATCTTTCGAAATAAGTTACAGCAATGCTCACCAGAAATTCTTTAAGAGATGCAGATTGATGTGCCAACTATTCAGAGGCAAAAATGAGTGCTATATAAGCCACTTGCTGGGCGTGAAATGATGTACCTGATATCCATAGTAGCATAGCCATTGTCATATTGTCCCCTTCTCAAAAGCAGCTTTGGCCCAATTAAAATATGCAATGCAGGGGACTCTGGTTGTAGTAAAACCTACCTGACAAACTGAGCAAACATCCACCAGTCTTGAACTAAGGATTCTCTGACAGGTCTACAGCAGCCCAAGGGACCACTGGAAGAAGTTCTTTCCCTGACATCACATCAAACTGTGTCATGGTCAAGATACTGATTGTTCCCATGACCTGGGCTTCTCCTGAATCTTCAACTTGAAGAAAGGCTAACAAGATGTGAAAATGTAATTTAAATACTTGTACAAAAGATATATGTTAGAGATTCCAATCATGTCCCTCAGCACAGCTTGTGGGAAAAGCAAAGAATTTGCTATCAAGAGCTGAAACACTTCCTCCATATTTGCCTCATGAACCTTCTTCCTTCCATTAGTACACTATCAGGGCCAAGCTTCTGAACCCTGCAGTCTGGCCGATCTGGTTCTGCTGACAATTCCAATCCTAGTTAATAAGGTTTGTGGATTTGGGAGTAGTATATTACCGTGCATAAAAGATTGATAAATGGAAAGGAAGCAAAGAGTAGGGATGTTTTCAAGTTGACAGGCTAGGGACAAGTGAAGTGCCAAAAGGATCAGTGCTGAACTTCAGTTAGTTACTGACTTATGTAAAGAGACAGGGAATAATCTAAATTTGTTGATGATACAAAGCTAAATGGAACTGTAAGTTGTGAGAAGGACACAAAGAGACTGTAAAAGATATAAACAGGTTAAATAAGTGGGTAACAAGATGGCAGAAGGAGTATTATGTGAAGAAGTTTGAGGACATTCACTTTGGTCATAAAGTTTGAAAAGCAAAACAATGTGGATGGCACAGTGGCACAGAGGTTAGCAATGAATGTTCACTAGATTGGTCCATGGGATAAGAGGATTGTCCTATGATGCGGCAGAGTAAATTGAGTTTGTATACCCTGAGGTTTAGAAAAACAAGAGGTAACCTCATTGAAACATAAGATATTTGAAGAGGTTTTTACAGGGTTTTCACTGAGCGATTGTTTCTGATGACTGGGGAATTTAAAACACAGGACACAGTTTGAGGATAACAGGGTGATCTTTTAGCACCGAAGTGAGAAATTTCTTCACTCAAAGTTTTGTGAATCTTTGGAATTCTCTTTCCCAGTGGGTTGTGGATGCTTCATCGTTGAGAATATTTAAAGCTGGAGTAGACAGACCTTTGGTGTCTCAGGGGATTAAGGGATATGGGGGAGTCAAGGATTAAGGGATCTGAGGAGCAGGCAGGAAAGTGGAGTTGAAACCCAAGTCTAGAATTATTGTATTGAATTGCACAGCGGGCTCAACAGATCTACTCCTGCTCCTATCTCTTGTCTACTTACGTACCTACTCCATTGTCAAAGCAGTGGACTTTTCTCATTGATTGATATGTATGGTAGATTTGAACATGTCAACAAAGTATCTACAAGATGTAAATTGGTCTTTCCTACTTTTATATAATCTCTCTCTCATTCACTGTTCTTCAGTCCCTTGGCTGTCTATCTGTCTGCCTGTTTCACTCACTCTTTCATTGTTAATTTCAGATAACCAGTTACAGACAAATATAAAATTGACTTAACTTCATAATAAAAGCATTAAGCTGTTGCCCAGCTGGCTGAGGAATAGAACTTTAGTAATTCTACCACAGAAGACTGTGAAAGTCAAGTCAGTAAATGTATATATATGGCGATAGATGGATTTACATAGAATCTCTACAGTGCAAAAGGAGGTTATTCAGCCCATCGAATCTGCACCAACTCTCCAACAGAACCCAACTATGCCCAATCCCTGTAACCATGCATCTAACCTGTTAATTCCCCTAACCTTTGACGTTAAGGGGCAATTTAGCACGGTCAATACATCTAACATGCACATCTTTGGACTGTGGGAGGTAACTGGAGTATCTGGGCAAAACCCATGCAGAGACGGGAAGAATTGGAAAACCCCATATTGACAGTTGCCCGAGGTTGGAATCAAATCCAGGTCACTGACATTGTGATACAGCAGTGCTAATTACTGTGCCATTGTGCCACTACCAATGTTTCTATACTATAAAGATGTCAAAGGGTACGCAGAGAAGTGCGTGAAGTATGGTTGAGATGGAGGATCAGCCGTGATCATATTGAATGGCAGAGCAGACGTGAAGGGCTGAATGGCCTATTGCTGCTTCTATTTTCAATATTTCTCTGTTTACAAATCTAGAATGCTATTTGTACAATTGTCAGCACAGAATCTGCTTCATTTCTCTTAGTCTTCTTTGACATGCCCGGCTGTTTTGAAAATGAGTCTCACGCTTCATCAATTGACTCGCCCAGATAAATAAATAAAGACATTTCCTATATTTGAATTGGCCTCGATTCTCCTCATATCAGAAAATACAATGCAATTTCTTTATGTCAAGCAGATTTATTATGAGCAATGAGATATTGATCACATCCAACCCATAATTCTGCTCAGAAATCATATTTTAGAGAGGAGTAGATTTCCAGACTATTGAATTATCTTCTGTGAATCATGTACATGGACACAGTAATTCTCCCACCATGACTACATGTGCAATAGCTCCTCCTTCACTACTATATATTTCTTCATGATTTATAAAATCCTTGGTGACTATGGATTGGATTTTCCAGTGTGCGCTGAATCCCCCACTATTATTGTTTTCAATTATTTTGTTGTTCCTCTTCTTGCCATCAAATCTAAAACGATTCACTATGATTGAGTGAAATAGGTGCGGGAGGTGACTCAATGCTCCCTTGATTCTGCTCCATCACTCAATATAATCATGGTTGATCTTTTGCTCTAATTTCCTATCAAACCCCCATGTCCCTTCATCCCCTTATTGAAGATAGATCAATAGTAGAGGAAATGCTAGAATCTATTATGGGGATAACAGATTTGATTTGGCAATGTTGATACAGTTTTATGAAAGAAAACTTATGTTTGACAAATCCATTGGAGTTTTTTGATGTTGTACTCAACAAAATTGATGAGTGGAAACTAATGAGCTAATGAAATATATTTGGATTTTCAGTTATTTGTTTAGATATTACACAAGAGGATGTTGGGGCTCATGGAGGTAATATATTAACATAGGTTGAGGATTGGTTAACGGACAGAAAACAACCTCAAAAAATTTATGAGCACTTTTACCCCAGAAAATCTTTTTTTTATTATTTAGAATCCCTACAGTGCAGAAACAGGCTATTTGGCCTATCAAACCTGCACTGATAAGAATCCCATGCAAACCCTATCCCCATGACACTAAGGGACAATTTAGCATGGCTAATCAACCTAATACACACATCTTTGGACTGTTGGGGGGGGGGATGCTGAAGCACCCAGAGGAAACCCCCACAGAGATGAGAAGAATATGCAAATTCCACACAGACATTGATCCAAGACCAGTGCTGACCACTGTGCATTCCCACTATAGGATTACGAACTAACCCAGTCTCATTACACAAATCTTGATCTGAAATAGCCTGTTCCCTAGCTGGTTCTTGAACAATTTGTTTTGAGAACAGTCTGTAATGTACGCCAAGCCATTTTTGCCAATTTGATTTGCCTAACCTATGTCAGCATTAAAGACCCCACAATTATTGTATCATGCTTGTTACATGCTGCTTTGATTTCCTGGTTTATACCATGTTCCAAGCTATAATTACTGTTAGGGGATCTACAAACTATTCCCAGTGTTTTTTGCCCTTTCCCATTTTTAGCTTCATTCCTACTGATTCTCCATCCTGATTTTCTGAGCTGTCAGCCTTCCTCACAAGTGTAATCATCATTCCCTTTCTTATCAGGATATTCTGTTCATTTTCATTCTTCCTATCATTACTAAAATACAAGTACCAGAGAATGTTTAGTTCCAAACCTTAGGGCAGTATTTTTCTACTTTGTTTTACAACATGTCCCAATGCACGGGAAAAGCAGCATTCTGCACTCTACAGTGAGGCAAAATTCCAAGGTGCAGGTCCCACGACTTCACGCTGGCAGAGTGGGCTGGGATTGAGATGGCATGCCAGCAACTTAGTTTTTTAAAAAATCAGGCCATCTTTATATAATAAAGAAAAAATAGAAGCAACTCTCTCATACCCACCACCACCCCACACTGGTCCCTGGCACTGCTCTGTGCCCAGGTATTGCCCAGGCATGACTCTCTGCCCACTGTGTGATGTGTTCATGTGAGCTCCTCTGGTGATGCTGCGTGCCAGATGCATACTCTGGGAGACCAGTTGTAATGCACATCAACATGCCCTCATACCAACTTAAATGGATAATGTAACAGGAGGAATGATCGCACCTAGAGGCTTGGTATTAGATGTTTATTTATTCTAAAGCGTATAATCACGAAGGGACCTCCTGCCAATGTGTAAAGTGACTTGAGCCTCTCACAGGATCTTGCGCTTCATTCGCATCCAATGCAAACGGGAGCTCAAAATACTGCCTTGCTCTCACTGCAATCGTTAGTAGGATCTCTGTTCCCTATTCCTAAACAAATGATAGCATTCGGACCCAAAAGGTGATTTCGACCAATAAAGTGGCTGTCTCCCTGAGCCCTGTCCAATTAAGGTGACTGGATTCCTGAGTCCAGAGGGCCAATACAAGGCTGCCCAGCAGTCATAGATGGTTCGCCCCAGTATCAGAGATGGACACTGAAGTATGTGGGAAGGTGAGAGATCATTTTATTCCCGATTGCCAGCCACAGAATTAAGAAGGCCAATAGGTTAGAGCCTTCAGACATCCTCACAGTAACAGGCACTGCTGTGGTGTCAGTTTTGGACTGACACCATTCACAGTGATTAGTGACTCCAACTAAGCAACTAGCCTTTTAAGGTAGATTGGCCATATACACAAGGGAGCCGTTATGTATTATTGGCTCACCTGATGAAGGGGGAATGCTCTGAAAGTTTGTGCTGCCAAATAAACCCATTGGACTTTAAGTTGGTGTTGTGAGAATACTGTATTATTGAGGACACTATAATTCCAGTTCACATAGACAACAGACAGTCCAACTCCTCCTAACAGTAGTGCAGGACCAAAGCCCAGCCTTTTGGGAAGGTGCTGCCTACAGAAAATCTATGTAGATTGGCAATTGGGATTTTTCAGATGAATACTGGCTGTTTATACAAAGTCATTGGAAAATATCCCGAAGTGTTCCAAGAAGGTCTAGGAAAGATTAGAGGTTCCAGGACCAAGATCAACGTGGACCCAGAGATTCAACCTAAATACTTCAAGACACAACTGTCCCTATTGCCTATGTGCCAAAATAAAGGACGAATTGGAACATCTAGAGGAACTGGGCATTATACACCTGGCGTAATTTGCTGAATGGGCCATGCCAGTAGCCCCGGTTTTAAAACTTGACAATTTGGGCCATCTTTGTGGGAGTTACAAATTGATAGTCAACAGAGCATCCTGCTTAACTAGCTATTTTACGCCATGCATAGAAGACTTGTATACAAAGCTGGCTGGGGCTCTTATATTTTTCAAATTGGACATGAGCCATGCCAATCTCCAACTGGAGCTTGGGTTATCATCCAGGAAGTATGTCACCATAAATACTCTCAAAAGACAGTACAAGTAGCTCACATATGCTTCGGGATACCTTCGGCTTGTGCCATTTTTCAAAGGACAATGGTGAATATCCTTCAGGGCTGTTCAGAGTGGCAGTCTATCTGGATGACATTTTAATCTCAGGAACTACTGAGAAGGAACATTTGGAGAGTTTGGAGGCAATCTTATGGCAATTTTTTTATGGCAGTGTTCAGTTAAAAAAGGCACAATGTGTGTGCCAGGTAAACAAGGTGACATTCTTGGGTACAGAGTTGACAAAAATGTATTACATCCTGTTGAAGAGAAGATGAAGGCCATAAAAGGGACTCCAATTCCAAGGAACACAACCAAGTTGAAGTCCCATAAATTATTTTGGGAAATGCATACCAAACTTAATGACCCTACTGACATCTCTCAGGTATGTTAAACAAAAAAAATGGTTATGGTGAATGCCATAGAGGAAGCTATTCATTATTGTAAATGGCCATTCGAAATGAGTCCACGGATCTCAAATGAATTGAACAACAACTGGCAAGATTCTTTGCATTTTATTTAGTTTGTTTGCTGCTTATGTGTTTCCTGAGGAAATCTGTCTGACAACAGATTTCGGTTTAATGCAGAAGAATTTGCACATTTCATAGAATGAACAGAGCAAAACACTCAAGAGTTCCACCATATCATCCTGCTACAAATGGAACGACAGAACTGTTCAGCATGCTCTTGTTCTGAAAATGCTAACTACAGATTGGAAGAAATGTCAGTTGTCACTGAACTGTGAATAGGTAAATGTTCTGTTTATTTACCATAACATACCTCACACGACTTCCAGCGGAATGCCAGCTGAGTTCCTTCTTAGCAAACAGTCGGGAATGACATTTTCATTGCTGAAGGACATTTCACACAGTCAATACAAGAGAAGCAATCAAGACAGAAACAAAAATTGTGTTAGTTACAGGCTGAGAGAAAGGAATCTAAAGTTGAGGCAAAAGGTTAAGGTGAAAGATCATCCATAAGTGGTTGCAGTGACTACCAGGAAGTGTCGTGAAAATATGTATTCTTCACACAATTTTGGTTAAAGTGTTTAGTAAATGGAAATATTAGATTTCTATATATAGATTAAGCTTTACATTCATAGCTTCATGAAGAAGAAGGGATTTAGGATGTATTTCAAGCAGTTCAGGTATGTGCCAGGACTTTACATGCATGCACCAGTGTTTTGTCTTGAAAGATGCAACAGAAGCTAACACAGTAAGTTGTTGATAACAAATAATTTATTTGCATGATCCTCATTTAATTTTTAAAATTGCAAGAAATTGGACAAAGTATTGTGACAATACTGCAACCATTTAGTTTTGATGCTTCAGAGGATTCAAAAATATTTGATATAGGTGTTAAGTAACAGAGTCCTAATTCATAGAATCATAGAAGACCATTCAGCCCATTGAGTCTGCATCGATTCTCTGTCAGTGTGTTATCCAGCCCTTCCCCCTATCCTATTCCCATAAGCCTTTACATTTACCATGACTAATCCATCTAACCTACATATTTTGAGACACTAAGGAAACAATTTAGCATGGACAATCCATCTAACCTGTACATCTTTGGATGGTGGGAGGAAACTGGAGTACCCGGAGGAAATCCACACAGACATGGGACAACGTGCAAATTCCACACAGACAGTCACCCAAGGCTGGAATCGAACCCAGGTTCCTGGTGCTGTGTGACAGCGGTGCTAACTACTGTGCCACTGTCCCGTTCACAAAAAATAATGTTTTCAGTGAACAATTAATAAAATCAATGTTGTGGACACTGCCAGAAGATTTACTATACAGGGCTACAAATCCAGACATAAAGTACAACATTAGTAGATTTTTGCTTTGCCTGTATTAGCTTAATCACTCTTTATATTGTTCCACTAAAGTGGAATTTTTTCCTGGAAAGTGGTATTTGTAAAATATAAGTTGTTTATTTTTAAGTACAAGGTAACTTTTGAGCACTATTGATTTTGCAACATGCTTTTCCAAAATTTGGCCATGTTCTTGAATCAATGCCAGAAATTAGAACATTTCCAGATGATATTCAGTGAATGCTTATATTGGATTACATCAGTTTTATCTCCAGGGATGCTTTAGCAGCCAGCTCCTTAATGTCAACTGCCGACAGGTTTCCCACTGCAGGAAACTGCATTTTTTTAAAAAACATTATGAATAACTTAACAGTTGGTATGTACGATCATGCATTAATTTTTTCAAGACTCCATCATACCATAAAAATAAATTCATCTCATTCATGTATTATTTTGTATTATTATGTTATAGAAAGACATGGGTGGTACTGCTGTCTCACAGTGCCAGGGACCAGGGTTCAATTCCAGCCTTGGATAACTGTCTGTATGGAAGTTGCACATTCTCCCCATGTTTATGCAGGTCTTTTCTGGGTGCTCCAGTTTCCCCCCACACTCCAAAAATGTGTAGGTTAGATGGGTTAGCCATGATAAATGTGGGAGGTTATGGGGATGGGTTTAGATAAGATATTCTTTCATAGGGTTGGTGCAGACTTGATGGGCTGAATGGCCTCCTTTTGCACTTTCGGGATTCTATGGATTATGTTAGTTTACAAATAATTTATTCAGGCAAGATTTTGTGCATTTTCACAGTGACTTTGTTGCAATTCATTGTAAGGCTATTTGTGATGCTAATAAATATATTTAAATTTGGTGAACTAACTCTTCCTCTTCTGAGTTATTGCAAATAATTCTATTAGTAAGGCAATTAATAGTCACTGTCAGTGCAGGATAGTGCAGTCTATCCCTCCTGATAGTGCTAAATTTATCTCCCCATGCCACTTAGACTAATGCCTTCACTATCCCAATGAGTTGCTACAGACACTAAAATAAATAGAGAATGAAAGAACAGGATAGATTACTACTGCTACCCCATATCAAGAACACAGATTTTATTAATTGTTTGATCAGTACTTGTGAACAATATTTGCTCAAAAACAACAGTATACAGGTAGGTAGGTTTTGGAACAAAGCCTGCAGTCCTTGTTCATGGGAGAACACACCGTAACCTTGATACAGTATAGACTGCATGGTTCCTGAAAATTTTAGACAATCTGAAACGGAAGTGGAGTGTTTGCATGTAATTTTCCAAGATTAGCAAGTGTTCTGCCATTCCTAGTCTTTCTCATCACCATTCTCATTCCTTTTGCCTTTTTGTCTCTGCTTTCCTTATCAATCACAGACCTTCCACTCCTCCACTTCACCTTCACAGTATAAATCTTGTCCTATTTTCCTTGTGGGGTGGCATGGTGGCACAATAGCTAGCACTGCTGCCTTACAGCGCCAGGGATCTGGGTTTGATTCCCGGCTTGGGTCACTGTCTGTTGTGGGGTTTGCACGTTTTCTCATTGCCCTGCATGGATTTCCTCCGGGTGTTCTGGTTTCCTCCTACAGTACCAAAGACATACTGATTAGGTGCATTGGTCATGATAAATTCTTCCTCAATGTACCCAAACAGGCCCAGAGTTTAGCGATGAGGGGATTTTCACAGTAACTTTATTGAAATGTTAATGTAAGTCTACTTCTGACTAATAAATAAACTTTACTTTACATTTTTGTCTTCAGCTCTGACAACGGGTCATGTTGACTTGAAATGTTGGCTCTATTGTCTCTCCTCTACAGATGCTATCAGACCTGCAGAAATTTTCCAGCTTTTTTTGTTTTTGTTTTGGATTCCAGCAATTTGCAATATTTTACCCAATCATTTGTCTTCTTATCCATCTGCTGCAGCTGCATGCTTATTTTCAGCAATTGATATACAAGGACACGCAGATCCCATTGCAAATCTCTCTCTATATAGCCACTCAAATAATAATCTGCCTTCCTGCTTTTACTACCAAGTGGATAACCTCACATGTATCCACATTATACTGCATCTGCCAAGCATTTGCCCACTTGCTTAACTTGTCCCAATTACACCGAAGTATCTCTACATCCTCATCACGGCTCACCTTCCCTCCCAATTTTGTGTGATCTGAAAATCTGGAGGTATTACTTTTAGTTTCCTTATCCAAATCAGTAATATATTATTGTGAATAACTGGGATCCTAGCACCAATCACTATAGTAACTCACTAGTCAGTGCCTGCCGCTAGGAAAATTATCCATTTATTCATACTCTTTGTTTTCTGTCTGCCCACCAGTTCTCTACCTATCTCAATACACTACCTCTATCCCATGCATTTTAATTTTACATGCCAATTTCTTCTGTGGGACCTTGTCAAAGGCCTTTTGAAAGTCCAAATAAACCACATTCACTGGCTTTGCTCACCAGTTCTCCTAGTTACATTCTCAAAGAATGCCAGTTGTTTTGTCAAGAATGATTTCTCTTTTATAAATCCATGCTGACTCTGGTTGATCCTGCCACTGTTTTCTAAGTGCTCTGCTATTAATTATTTCAAGATGAGTTCTAGCATTTTCTCCATTACCAATGTCAGACTGGCATGTCTGTAATTCCCTGTTTTCTCACTACCTCACATTTTAAATTGTGGTTTTATATTAGCTACCTACGAATCTGTAGGGACTGCTCCAGAGTGTATTGAACCTTGGAAGATGTCCATGAATGCATCCAATAGTTCTAGGCCCACTTCCTTAAATACTCTTATCAGACTGTAGGGACTTATGAGCCTTTAATTTCCCAACATACTTCCCTACTAATACTGATTTCTTCCAATTTTTCCCTCTCACTAAACTCTGTGTTCCCCAACATTCCTGGGATCTCTTTTGTGAAGATAGAACCAAAGTGTATATTTGGTTGGTCAGCAATTTCTTTGTTCATTATAAATTCCCCTATTTCTGACTATAAGAGATTTGTCCTCACCAGTCTTTTTCTCTTTCCATTCCTGCAAAAGCTTTTACTGTCAGTTTTTATTTTTCCAGTGAGCTTACTTTTATAGTCTATTTTCCACTTCTTAATTAATGCCTTTGTCCTTCTTTGCTGAATTCTAAAATGCTCTCAATCCTCAGGTCTTTTCTTTTTTCTGGCTAATTTGAATGTGTTTTTCTTGGATCCAACACTCTCTCTAATTTCCCTTGCAAGCTATGATTTGACCACATTTCCCATTTATCTTTGTGGTAGACAAGAATAAGCAATTGCTACAGTCCATCCATGTGCCCTTTGAATGTTAACCATTGCTATCCACCGTCATCCCTTACTGTGAAATTCCCCAATCCATCACAGCCAATTTATTCACTCAATCTCAAGGGGCCATGCACAACTAGATTGTCAATTATTCTTTCCTCATTACACAATATCCAGTCGAGGATGGCTGCTTCTCTGGTTGGTTCCTCAATGTATTGGTGCAGAAAAATTACCCTGAACACATCCTAGGAATTCATCCTCAATGGTATTATTAATTTGATTTGCCCAATTTTTATGCAGATTTAAAAAGTCACCAATAATTACACATGTTCCTGTATTGCATGCATCCCTAATTTCCTCTTTAATTCCATTCCAACATCATCATAACAGTTTGGGAGCCCATATACAACCCCATTTAATAATTTTTGCTCCTGAGTGTTTCTCAGCTCTATCCATACAGATTCCTTATCGTCAGAGCTAATATCCTTTCTCACTGTTGCGTTAATTTCTTCTTTGCCCAGCAATGCAATGCCACCATCTTTTCCTTGCTATTTGTCCTTTCTGTATACTGAATATCCCTGGATGTTTAGTTCCCATCCCTGGTTACTGTTAACCATGTCTCCATCATTCCCATCATATCATGCTTATTTACATCTATTCATCCACTCTTTTGGAAATGCTCCACATGTTAAGGCATAATGTCTTTAGGCAAATCCTTTTAACATTTCCATTATTTTTCACTGTAGCCCTGTTTGATTCTGGCTATAGCTCCTCTATCATTTTCCTTATTCCCATTACTGTCTTTTTTTTGCCCTTGACTCAACACCCCTCCCCGCAACCACCAGCCCCGCCCCACACCCTCTGACTCTTTGCATAAGTTCCCATGTCCGTGCCATTTTAGGTTTAACCTTCCCCAATCCTAGTAAATACTCCCCCTACAACATTGATCCTGGTCCTGCCCAGGTGCAATACATCCAGTTTGTACTGCTCCCATTTCTCCCATGATCACTCTCAATGTCTGAGGAATCTAAAATGCACCCCCTCACACTATCTCATCAGTCATGCATTCATCCGATATATCCTGCAATTTTTGTTCCAACTAACACGTGGCACTGGTAGTAATCCCGAGATCACTACCTTTATGGTCTTACTTTTCAACCTATTCCCTATAACTCCCTATATTCTATTTTTAGGGTCTCATCCCTTTTTTACCATAATTTATAACAATGTGTACCATAACTACTGTCTGTTCGTCCTCCCTTGCAGTATATTCTATAGCCACTCTGAGACATCCAGCATCATACCACCCTCAAATCTCATTTGCAGCCACATAAATGCCTGTCTATTCCCCTTCCAATTGAATCCCTTATAACCATTACATTTCCACATATTTTAACTGCTCTCCATGCAGCAGAGTCAACTACAGTGCAATGAATTTGGCAGTTGCTGCCTTTCCCTGAGAGACAATTCCTCCAAACTGTATGCAAAGTAGTATATCCGTTATGACAGGGAATGCCATAGAAGGCTTCTGCAGTGCCTGCCTAATTCTCTTGCTCTGCCTGGTGGTCACTCATTCCTGCCTCTGGAGTCTTAGCGTCTGGCCTGACATCTTCCCTGTATGCGCTATCCACAATACTGTCTGTCTTACAGATATTCCATAGTGTCCCCAGCTTTCACTCTAGCTCCAAACCCTAGTCTTCCAAAAGCTGCAGCTGGAGACACTTCCTGTATGCTGACTGGCCTCAGGCACTGGAAATGTTTTGACTTCCCACATAGTGTAGGAGGAGCACATTGTGGCTTTGCGCATACAAGCACATCCTCACATGATCAGTAAATGCAGTCAGTTTTGCAAAACATATCTCATTGTACTAGAAGCATACTGTTTTTCAACATGAGTATGTTTTGTTGAATGATGGTAGAACACCACAAGATCATGACCAGACCCAGAACTATTTATAATAAGCTCTTCAAGTGATTTAAGTCACTTATAAATCCTGCAGATGCTTAGAGTTAGAGATTTTTATGCAAAGCCATTGGAACAGAGAATGCTGGAATGTGAATTCAGTACTGGAAACTGGCCTGGACTCAATGGAATGAATGGTCTCCTTATGAGAAGCAATACTTCTGACTTTATATAAGGCCAAAAGAGTCAATCAACTTCATGGAGCATTGCTTAAGTGCAATTCTTGGAGTGACGTAAATGTACAAATAGCATTAATATAGGCCAACTGGCTTAAGTCATGAAGGACTTGATTTTCCAAATTCATACTGACATGGTGAATATTACACCCAAATCTCAGGGGGCATAGCTGAAGTTTGTGCAAGCATAACCCTTGAATATGTTGTAATTCTGGACACATTGGATGCCATATAAGAAGCTGTTAATTGTTTGCAGAATCAAGCAGAGAGCTCCAGGAGATTGTTCAACTGCAAACATCACTTATAGCTGCAATCACTATTTGAGATGTCGTCCTCTGGTAATTACAAAGTGTTGCCCACAAATGGACTGTTAACAGTTAGTACTCCTATTGGTGAGTCTCCTGGGTAGCTATAGAATTAATTTAGATCCATATCTGTTCAGGAAAAGGCCACAACATCTCACATCAGGCTGCCATATAATCCCAATTACTTGCGCACAGCAAGCGGCCTTCATCTGACAGATACGTGACTGTAGTAAGTGTCTGCACATATATGTGTAGTGAAGAAGTAATGGTGGAGTTAAAATGCTCATAAAAAGAAATGTGCACCATAGAATGTGAATGCAAGATGGCATTTTACATGAAAAAGCAGTGCAGAAGTATGTGTTTTTTTTCCTTTATGCCTATAGGTATGAACTTATACGTCCCCATTCGTAATGTCTTGTGTGCTGGTTTCATGGATGACAACAATAGACATGTGTTCATCTTTATAGGCATCAGGATTGGTTGTTTCTTTCAAGCAGAAATGGTTCAGATGTCCAGTGACATCTCACAGGCATATCTTTGATTGGATCGACAATCAGCTCCAGCAATGGACTGTTAAGCTTTTTAACTGTCGGTTAATAATGGATGATAGTCAATTAACAATCTGCTTTCTTCTCCCCCATACTCCACCCTGCAACTACTGATGGGTTGAGGGTAGAACTTCCAAATTTGGGACTTCAGCGCGCAAAAATTCAGTCCTGTCTTTGAGGTGTACTGCAAAGCAGTGATTAAAG
Organism: Sphyrna mokarran; assembly: GCA_024679065.1. Taxonomy (NCBI): domain Eukaryota; kingdom Metazoa; phylum Chordata; class Chondrichthyes; order Carcharhiniformes; family Carcharhinidae; genus Sphyrna; species Sphyrna mokarran. The sequence goes on along the minus strand of JAGIQG010000003.1, from coordinate 41,182,642 downwards.
CTGTATTTTTCAAAATTCTAAAATATAATTAAATAAGCACTCTGGCCTTGTTATAATGCGATTCAGTTCTATTGGTTGTCAGAGCAAGGTTGAAGAGGAAAGCCCTTGGCTCTTGGCCCAGTCTTCTCTCTCTGGACCAGCTCTCCCATATCAGGCTGTCACAACATGTTAGAGACAGCACCCAGGATACCTGGATTAACTGGAGAACAGTCAAGGTGGCATTGCATTCTGTCTCCGCATTGGCCATCGATTGGTGTGTGTTGTTATGAAATTGTGATAAAATGAAAAATCAACAAATGCAATAATTGATAATGTGTTCTGGTGGGTTCTATGTTTAAAGGGAAACAAGTTATTTTAAAATAGAACTTGTAAAAAGACAGGTTGATTAACTTAATGGAACAAGGTTTTTGATATGCTGATATGCAGCACTGTAAATAGATGTTTTCCTCACACATAAGCAAAGTTGTTTCACGTTATAGCAGAATAGCAGCTCTTAAAAATTAGTTGTTACTCTAAATGCTGCTTGAATTGCAACAGTGCTGCTTCCCAGCTGGAAAGGTTCATCGTGACACAGTATTTTGCCTGGGCCAGTGTACATCTTCCAGCAGCCTATTCACAGCTTCAGTTTAGACACTGGAGCAGATTGCTGATCTTGTCAATTCCTGTTGAGAAGACCAGGATCTGGCAAGAAAAATGGATATCTGCTGCCTCAAAGAGCAATACTAAATAGAATCATCTGAATTCTTCAAATAATCCCTGAGCTAGCTCACTGAATTGCTCACTGAACAAGAAGCAAACTGATCAAAATGTCCTTACTTTTTTTGATGAACCAGAACTTAACATAATAAATTTGAATATTAATATCCAAACAGGATCTCGACAGGCTGCAGATGCATCTTGAAGAAGTGAGATTTTTTGACTTGTTTGGTTACAGTGAGGAAGCAGGGGTCTGGCAGTGCTTCATGTGCAACAATCCTGAAAAGGCAACAGGTAAGAACGTCAGTATTTGTATTTAAAGCTTACCCTAAAAATGTGTCTTTTTACTTTAACTTTAGTATATGTGGGTTTTCAGAATGCCTTTGACAGTGTGCCAAACAGGAGACTATGCAAACAGCTAAATGGAATTAGGGAGAAGGGAGCAAACTAGATTTTAAAAAATACAGTTACAGTGCTTAGGTTTTTGATTTGATTTATTATTGTCACAAGTCTTAGCATACAGTGAAAAGTATTATTTCTTGAGTGGTATAGAGAGAAAGCATACCATTCATAGAGAAGGAAAGGAGACAGTGCAAAATTTAGTGTTACAGTCATAACTACAGAGTAGAGAAATATCAACTTAGTGGAAGGTAGATACATTCTAAAGTCTGATGGCAACAGGGAAGAAACTGTTCTTGAAGTGGTTGGTACGTGATCTCAGACATTTGTATCTTTTTTCTGACGGAAGAAGGTGGAAGAGAATGTCTGGGTGCATGGAGTCCTTAATTATGCTAACTGCTTTTCCAAGGCAGCAGGAAGTGTAAACAGAGTCAATGGATAGGAGGCTGGTTTGCGTGATGGATTGGGCTACGTTCACAATCATTTATAGTTTCTTGGGCAGAGCAGGAGCCATACCAAACTGTGATACAACCAGAAAGAATGCTTTCTATGGTACATCTGTATAAGGTTTAAAAGTTTGCAGCTCAGGCTGGCTTGCCAGAAGTGGACACCATTGTTGACTGTACACCGATGGAAATCAAGACATCCCGACTCACCAGGGAGTGCTTGTGAACCCTATGTACTCAGTCAATGTGCAGCTTATTTTCAAGCATCAAAAGAATGCAACAGTCCTGAATTCAATAAAGCATCTGTTTTGCAGACACTTGAAATCCTGTCTTACTATTCATCACAAGGTAAAAAGGTCACTTGCCAGAGAGCAAGCAAAATTGGCTGTATGGTGTGAATCAATAATATTTGTGGCTCAAAACATAAGCAAAACATAGTGCGTAACAATCTAATATTCTCTGACAACCCATGTGCAAACCCCTTGTTCAAATCTTTATCCTTCCCTTTTCTGCTATTTGGACACACTGAGACCTCTGTGATTTAGGAGGAGGCGGGGGGGCGGGGTAGAGACAGGCTGCTCGCATTTCCGCACTAACTGCTGAGATACTCTTAACCGACATTCTCTTGGTCTTGAAGTCTGCGAGGGCTCCACCAAAGACTACTCTGCACAAGGGCAGACTCTGCCATCAGAGCACAAATTGAAAAACTGAATCTCTTTTACCAGTTCAATCAAAGTGTGGTTCCCTCTCTGCACATGTGACCCAGCTGATAAGAACATTTTTTAATCTTAAAGCTAAAATAGTTGCTGAGAAACTGCCTGTATTACAAATGACCTCACTCTCTCCCGCTCTCCTATTGGCTCCTGGGTTTTGAGAACTGAACAATCATTGGTTGAATAAAGAGCCTGATCGTTCACCACTAATTGGCCAGTACAGGGGAAAAATCACAGCCTTAATTGGTTATTTTACTTCTTCAAAATAGAAAAATCACAATCTTGTGGCTTCCCCTATAGTGCAGACATGTGACAGTCATTTGACACCGTCACCACGGTCCAATGGCCTGCAAGAAAAGTATTGCCCTTAACCTAATTTGAAATTTGTCTCTTTACTAAAGCTTTTAAATGGTTAATGGCCCTGCCAAAGCAATAGAGAAACATCAGGCATCATATAATATTACTCCACTGTGGCACAGTGGTTAGCATTGCTGCCTCACAGTGTCAAGCACCTGGGTTCAATTCTGGCCTTGGGTGACTGTCCGTGTAGAGTTTGCATGTTCTTCCTGTGTTTCTGTGGGTTTTATCTCACAGTCCAAAGATGTGCAGATTAGGCGCATTGGCCATGTTAAATTGCCCCGTAATGTCATAGAATATCTTGGTAGGTGGGATTAGCCATGTTAAATGTGAGGGTTACAGGGATAGGGAAGGAAAGAGAGGCTGAGTAAGGTACTCTGTCAGATAATCAGTGCAGACTTGATGGGCCAAATGGCCTCTTCTGCACTGTAGGAAACTCTATGATTCTATAATACAATTTCAAGACTTTTGCTTGAAGTGTTTTAATGAAATCTTTGATTACAATTTGCAATAATTTGCACAGGTAAAATTATTTGGGGGTACATTATTGCATATGGTTGCACAGCATCATTTAAAATAATGTTTTATACTGTTAATCACACAGTCATTCTGTTTTCTAAAGACATGTATAAAGAGTTGCTGCTGCAGTACTCCGTATGACAAGGCTGGACATGAAAATTAGGAGTTTTGAGTCTCAGAAGTGCTTGAGAAATTAATTCTTGTTGATTGCTACGTAGGCCACTGTTTTAGCTCTGTATTTGGGGAGAGGGAGGTTGGTGATTGCGTGGGGAAGGGGGAATATAATGCAGGTTTACCTGCCAGGAGGAAATTTCCTACACAATAGAAGTTAATCTTCTATCCTCTGATTGTGGAGTTGTATGAAGAAACCATCCTGGATCAGGGACTACCAAATAAGATGGAAGAAGGTATTTTCACTCTGCAATGAATGAATAATTGTAAGGTTGTCACCAAAGGAATAAAGGCAGACCAAAATTTTGGTGCACAGGTTTTTTGCAACAAGAATAGGGTTGGAAGCAGAACCTATAATGGCTTTTAATGGGCAAATGGATAAATATTTTTATAAAGGGAATGGCATTGAGTGCATGTAACTTTCATGCTATTGGTATTGGCTCAGCGGACTAGCATGGCACCTTCTACACTATCGCGTTCTATGATTCTCAGAATTAAATCGACAGATTGACATTTAACTTATCTTGGATGGAAGGGTGGGAGCTGAACTTTCTTGGAGGAGAAATTCACTTGTGTGCACAGAGTTGTGACAAATCTCCAGGGGCTGAAGAATCAATGTCATGCATAAATGTGCGATACAAATGGATTTCTCTCCCAAAGAGTTTAATAAGAAACATTTGGGTGTGGTGCAGAAATATTTCTGCTCCGTTCTCAAAGTTTGAAATCCTGAATGCCTATTTCCATGAGGGTGATCACTAAGGTTTCTAAGATCCCGATCTGGTAATTATTTTCAGCCATGAAATTCCCTTTCAATTAAGGATTTTATTGTGCTAAATTAGATATGTCAGCATCTTTTGTCATCAGAAATAGAATTATGCCAATTCTTATAATGTTGTTGGAACAAGGAGATTATTTCCTTTTAACATTAGCACAGTGTTAGTTTTAGTTGATCTTTGCTGGGAGGATTTGTGGTATTGGGCAGCACAGTGGTTAGCACTGCTGCCTCACAGTGCCAGGGACCTAGGTTTAATTCCAAACTGCATGGAGTTTGTGCATTCTCCCTGTGTTTGCGTGGGTTTCCTCTGGGTGTTCCAGTTTCCTCTCACAGTCCAAAGATGTGCTAGTTCGGTGGATTGACCATGCTAAATTTCCCTCAGTGTCCCAGAATGTGCGGGTTAGATGGATTAGCCATGGTAAGTGCATGAGGTAAACACAGTAAGAAGTCTGACAACACCTGGTTTAAGAAGTCTGTTGTCAGACTTCTTATTGTATTTACCCCAGTCCAACGCTGGCATCTCCATGAAATGCATGAGGTTACAGGGATAGGGTGGGGGAAAGGACCTGGATAAGACTCTGTCAGAGAGTCAGTGCAGACTCAGTGGGTCAAATGCCCTCTTCCTCCACTGTATGGATTATATGAGTTTCCATTGAAGGATAGCATTCAAAAGCTTGATTCTTGAAACCCATTAGTAATGAACTCCAGTAAATGTATTCCTGAATGTGATAACCCTCCAAAAGTTTCTTTTGCCCACTGCCCTATATCACCTGTATTTAATTTTGATTTGTTTACATTTTGTTCTAGACACTTTAATGCATGAGCTTAGCCCTATTTCCAAAGTTAGAAGTTTGTTATTCTCGATAGGTATCAATTTTAAACTGTATCCTGCATTTAACAGCCAACCAAACAGAAATCATCAGAGGGTGAACCAATAATATTCCCCTGTGATGAGTAATATGAAGTAGTGGAAGGGTTCACGGGTTGATTAGAAGTTTATAAGGATAGCGACGTGATGGTTCATTCCATTGCTGTAAGCCTCTTTGTACTAGCTAATGAAGTAGTTAGCCTGATCCAGCAGGAGGTTGGATGGACCACCAAAATCTAGTCACATCCAATGGCTGCAAGTAACTCACTGGACGTCAGTTCCAAAATTCGAAGCTGGAACTCGATCCTGCCCCTGCTTGCCAGGTTTGTTTGGAGCAGGGTTTGAATGCTCATTCTGCACTTTGAATGAGAAATGATTTCACTAAGCTAAACTCCCTCAGAAGGGATACAAATCCCTATGGATACGGCTCCCTTTTAGCCGCTCTCCCTCCTGCACCCCATGCCCCTCTCTACTACCATTATTATTTCTCTTGCTGGAGTGGGATTGCTAGAAAGACATTAGGAAAAGAGAAATGCATTGTCAGAAGCTCTTAAGTGTTGAAACCATTCCACCAGCAATTGTCATTCCAACTGACTGTTCCATCTGATCACAATTAGCATTTAGTTAAGAAGCTCTCATCTGCTTCCTGCAGAAACCTCGTCATTAAAATCAAGATCCACTGTCAGATTGTTGTCATTCTCCTGTTCCAATAAGTTGATATCACTTGCTACATGATATTAGTCCACCTGCTCATCTATTTTAGACATAAATGGGTCAGGAGAGAAACAAAAATGTTGTATTGGGATGAATTTACAGTCAGCCATTTATCTATATCTAGTAGCAGAGAAGAAGTCTTTATTTCACTGGTCAGTTCTAAATATAAATCAGTTTGGTTTCTAACTGATCATGTTATTGTCTTTGGGTTCCAATAGGAATACTTAGAGCAATAAATATGCCCTGGTTTTGTTGAATTATTAATATGTGACTATGTATGCAGAATCAATCAGCACCATTTTCCTCTTTTGTTCCCGTATTCTTTTAAAGTTCTTTAGGGCGGCACAGTGGTTAGCCCTGCTGCCTCATGGCACCAGAGACCTAGGTTCAATTCTGGCCTCGAGTCACTGTGTGGAGTCTGCATGTTCTCCCTGTGTCTGCGTACATTTCCCCAGGGTACTTCAGTTTCCTCACACAATCCAAAGATGTGCAGGTTAGGTTGATTGACCATGCTAAATTGGCCCTAACGTTAGGGGATTAGCAGGATAAATATGTGGCGTTATGGGAATGGGGCCTGGGTGGGATTGTGGTCGGTGCCAATTTGATGGGCTGAATGGCCTCCTTCTGCACAGTTGGGACTCTATGGTTCTGAAATGTAAAAAGTAGTCACTGTTTAATACAAATGACAAATAATAATTAAAATAAGATTTGAAAAAAAAGACATTTAATTCAGCGCGGTCGAATACATATGGACACTCAGGTCTTTTACCTTGAGTTCATGATTTTTTAAACTTGATGTGCTTTAACTTGAATTAAACCACACACAATTTTTCTTTTATTTGAAATCAGTTTGTGTTTAATTGTTTTTGGAAACTGTATTCCTAATCTCAGATTCCTGTGGTTTCATCTCCACAACAACGCCAAATTTCTAGATGAAGAAAATGATGTGAATGGGTTGTTTGTATGCCAGTAATATCATTCATCAACAACAGCTAAGCCCATTTGTGAGTCTGTAAATATAAGTAGGCACTTCAATGTTTCAAAGATAAACCACATAAAAATAATTATAACCAGTGATCTGGCATTTTCCTGCAAGAATTTATGGGCAGAATTGTCTATAACCTCTGGAGACAGGATGGGAGATTCTGAAAATGGGAAAAAAATCCCATCGGGCTGATTCCACAACACTTTCCCATCTCCACAACATTATGTAGGAGTTGGATTGACGAAGGTTGTGGTTATCCACCCATCAGAACCATACCCCCACCAGAGTCACCATGAGTGGTGGTCACTGCTGAGAATTCAAATTTTAAAAATCATGAATTCAAGGTAAAAGACCTTAGTATCCAAAGAACAAAACAACACAGGAAACAGGCCCTTCGGCCCAACGAGCCCACGCTGCCACCCCGATGTTCCCACCTCTACCCATGATCCCTGTCTATGTTTATAGATCTATGGATTGAAACCAAATTTGAGACAATTTAGGGAAAATTTGTTCTGCCAATTAGCCTAAGAGCACATCTTTGGGATGTGGGAGGAAACCAGAGCACCCAGAGAAAACCCACGCAAGCACAGGGAGAATGCGCAAACTCCCACAGACACAGGCCCAAATCCATGTATCTGCACAGCACAGCGATAGTCTCTGAGCTGTCATGTTGCCCATCAAATGGTCCAGGTCAAGCGTAAACTAATGATGTGAAGCACTAGGATACTCTAGAAAAAAATCCAAGAGCAGCCCTCTCACGACCCATCGCGTGTATGCCCCTCGTTAGACAACAAGGTGGACCAAAGTACCTGTAGGATAAAAACAAAGACACCAATATCATCGACTATTTACACACTTCCCAGGGACTTCCAAGGCTCATGATCTCTATTTTAAATCAGTTTTCTATATCCCTCCATTCCCATTCTGTTCATGTGCCCATCTAAGTATTTCTTAAATAACTCCAGAGTACCTGCCTCCACCACTTTACATGGCAGTGCATTCCATACCCCCACCACCCTCTGTGTGAAAAAACTCCCTCTAGCATCCAAATTATACCTTAACCCCCTCACCCTAAGCCCGTGACCCCTCGTGCTATTTGAGTCCATCCTAGGAAAAAGCTTAACCCTGTTTACTCTATCTATACCCTCATAATCTTGTAAACCTCTATTAGATCTCCTATAAGTCTACGTCTTTCTAAGGAAAACAGTCCCAATTTGCCTAACCTCTCCTCGTAACTCAGACCTTCCATACCAGGAGCATCCTGGTAAACCTCCTCTGCACTCTCTCCGGAGTCTCCACGCCCTTCTGGTAGTAAGGCGACCAGAACTGGACGCAGTATTCCAAATGAGGTCTAACCAATGTTTTATACAACTGCAACATTAAAGGCCAATTCTTGTACTCTATACCCTTTCCTATAAAGGCTAACATACCATATGCTTTCTTCACAATCTTCTCCACCTGCTTTGCCACCTTTAGAGACATATGCACCTGCACCTCCAGGTCCCTCTGCGTTTCTATACTCTTAATAGGTCTACCCTTTATCATATACCTCCCCCCTACATTCTTTCTCCCGAAATATATCACCTTGCATTTATCAGGATTGAATTCCACCTGCCATCTACCTGCCGAAGCTACCAGGCTGCCTATATCCTGCTGCATCGCCTGACAATGCTCCTCACTATCCGCAAGTCCAGTCATCTTTATATCGTCTGCAAACTTACTGATCAGTCCACTTACTCCCTCTTCCAAGTCATTTATATATATTACAAATGGAAGTGGTCCCAGTACCGAGCCCTATCCATATGTATTCGACTGCGCTGAATTAAAGGTTTTTTTTCAAATCTTATTTTAATTATTATTTGTCATTTGTATTAAGCAGTGACTACTTTTTACATTTTAGAACCATAGAGTCCCAACAGTGCAGAAGGAGGCCATTCAGCCCATCGAGTCTGCACCGACCACAATCCCACCCAGGCCCCATTCCCACAACTCCACATATTTACGCTGCTAATCCCCTGAAGTTAGGGCCAATTTAGCATTGTCAATCAACTTAAGCTGTACATCTTTGGACTGTGTGAGAAAACTGGAGCACCCAGAAGAAATCTATGCAGACACAGGGAGAACATGCAGATTCCACACAGACAGTGACCTGAGAATTGAACCCAGGTCTCTCGTGCCATGAGGCAGCAGTTGATCCCCCTTGAGTTGGAATGGCAGTACCCATCCAATGGCAGGCTAGTTATCAGAGTCCAGAGTGCTATTCATTGTAGAAAGTGTTGCTCCACAATCGCAACCACAGAAGTACCCACTACTATGGTTGAAAGGTGGCTTTCCCTTTCATGTTGTCTTGTTTATCTCTTCTATGGCCAATAACCATAGATACAGACTACACATCACCACTGGTGTTGGGGCCACTGATTTCTGATGTTGGACAGTTTCCAATTGATTCTATACTGATGGCTCAGCCACTGTCCTTAATTGGATAAAGTTCCTGCCACCAAAGTTACTGTCTGGAACCCTGCATTATGATTTGTCAGCACCTGATGAGAATTTCATCATGAAGGTAGGATCAGGATCTGGGAACAAAAACCCTGTCCCATTTTGCTTTCGAAAAGATATTAAAGGCAGAATTTAACAGGTATACAGCCTACCCCTCCTGTCATTCCCCCCACACCTGAAGAGGTGGCAAAGAATGCATTCTTGCCAAAGCAGTTGCCAAAGCAGGACCTCTGTGCCTCACCTGGGAGGAAGTCCTGCCTCAGAAAGTTTGATCTGCGGTTCAGTCATCCCAATAGCATCACCATGAGTGATGGTCACTGCTGAGATGCCAAGTAGTCCCTCCGGTCAATTTGGACTCAGGATGCAGGTGAGTATGGGGTGGTGGTTGGTGGGTATCACAGCACGGTCAAGAGAGTAGACTGCAGGAGGGAGAGAGACAGTGATGGGGGCCTGGAGGGAGGAGGAAGAATCTGAAGGCAATGTGGGACAAAGATTTTGGGGGGATCCTGATCAGGAATGGCAGTTGGTGATAGTGGTCCTCCTTTCTCGGCCAAGCAGGATAACCTGCCCTAGTTCCTGTCCATCTCCCACCATCCTTAAATTGACCATTAATTGACCATAGGCCTCATCTCCCCCACCCCTTAGTAAAATTATAGACAGAGTTAGAGGCAGGCAGGATGGCAGCAGAAAGACTGCCTGGGGAATATTACAGGTTTTTCTGCCAATATACTTGGAAGTCCTAATTCAGGATTCTCTTCAGGTAAACTTGCAGGTTGAGTTGGTAGTTAGGAAGGCAAATGCAATGTTGGATTCATTTCGAGTAGACTAGAATACAAAAGAAGGAATGCACTGCTGAGGCTGTACAAGGCTGTCAGACCACATTTGGAGTATTGTGAACAACTTTGGGCCCTGTAACTAAGGAAGAATGTGCTAGGCCTTCAAGAGTATCCAGAGAAGATTCACGAGAATGATACCAGGAATATGAGGAGCGTTTGAGGACTCTGGGTTTGTACTCAATAAAATTTAGAAGAATAAGGGAGGACCTCATTGAAACTTACAGAATACTGAAAGACTTGGATAAAGTGGATGTGGGAAAGATGGTTCCATTCGTAAAAGAGACTAGGATCCAAGGGCGCAGCCTCAGAATAAAGATATGACCTTTTAGAACAAAGATGAGGAGGAATTTCTTCAGTCAGAGGCTGTTGAATCTATGGAATTCATTGCCACAGAAGGCTATGGAGGTCAGGTTATTGAGTATATTTAAGATAGAATAAGATAGGCTCTTGATTGATAAGAGGATCAAAGGTATGGGGAAAAGGCAGGTGAGTGAGGTTGAAAAACTTAACAACCATGCTTGAATGCAGAGCAGACTTGATGGCTGAGTGACCTAATTATGCTGCTATATCTTATGGTGTAAACCCACCAGAATGGGCCTCTAAAATGTTGTCCACAGTCCAAGAAATGAGACACTCAAGAAACCTCTCAATGACAAATGGTTGTGTGTTGAACAATTCATATTTGTCATACTTTGGTCACTTCCTTACAAGCATCAGTTTTGAGTATAAGGCAATAATGGAAGAAACTGAATTTACACAATACTAATTGAAAAAAAATTTGAACATAATGGGGGAGAAAAAGCCTTGGCAAAATGTTGAGAATTGGTCTCCTGGAGTGTAGCTCAGATGAAGACATTGCTCAGTCCAATCATAATAATTCCAATCCAAGTTTAGAAAATTACTGAATTCCACATCCAAGTATTTTGCATTTATCGAAGTCTCTAAAATTTTTTAACATTTCATGTCAAGTTGATAACACAAATATTGGTTTTGACTATAACATGGTGTTCAAGTCAACTTTTTTCTTGAGGTACACAATATTGTTTATTGAAATATTTTACAATATTATCCAGGATGCTTAAAGATTTTCAGAACAAGCCAGTTTTTTTATCTGTCAATTACAAATTGCGCTTGAGTTATGCTGTATTCTATAAAATGTAAATTTATCCTCCATCTTGTACAATCTGTCTACAAATTCAATCTGAAGTCATCCAGTTTTTTAAAGTTTATTTATTACTGTCACAAATGGGCTTACATTAATACTGCAATAAAGTTATGTGAAAATCCCTGAGTCGCCACACTCCGGTGTCTACTAAGGTACCTTGAGAGAGAATTTAGCATAGCCAATGCATGTCTTTCGGACTGTAGAAGGAAACCGGAGCACCCGGAGGAAACCCATGCTGACATGGGGAAACATACAAACTCTGCACAGTGACCCAAGCTGGGTATTGAACCTGGGAGCCTGGCGCTGTGGGGCAGCAGTGCTAACCACTGTGCCACCATGCTGCCCACATTTTCTTTGATCAGTTGTTTTCCGATTGCCATGCTACCACTCTCTTGAGAGAAGATTTTGAAACTAACTGTAATGGAATGTGTTATGTACCATATTACTCAGTCATATAACATGCTGTGGCTCAATATTCAGCTATGCAATTTAAGAAATGATCAGTCAAGCCAAAGACATTAAAAAAAAAGGGATGTAATATTTTAAATTGGCCTGAGATTACTTATGCAACTAATAGATCCTTGATGTAGGCCAAAGAGACAAATGGTAATTCATGGTTTTGTTTTATTTCATATCTTTCTGAAGCAAACAGTAAATTTTACAGCTGCTCCACAGATGAAAAGTTCTGTGGCATTTGCATTTGTTCTAGCTTGTTAAACATATTCCAAATTGTTAGCAATGTTTCTGAAAATCTGAGTCTCCCTGTTGTATTATATAATTGTGGAATCCATGACCAATTGAAATGTCAACTTTGAGTTTCCTTGAGCTTAAATGAATCTCAAAGGTCATAAGGCGAATTAATTATAATTTTCATATGACAATTGAAATAAAGCTTCAATACATAAACTCCATATTCTAACATACTGCAACAGATATAAAGACACGTTTGCAGTATGGCACATTTGACTCAGATTTTGCAGTGGAAAGAATGGTGAAGTTATCCATGCTCACAGCTATTTACGAGTTAATCAGATGGTAACTTTCGATGAATATACTTGCACAATTAAATTCAGAAATCAGAAAATGTAAATTAAGAATCCCTACAGTGCACAAAGAGACCATTTGGCCCATTGTGCCTGCAATGACAACAAACCACCCAAGCCCTATCTCCATAACCCCACGTATTTATTCTGCTAATCCCTTTGACAATAAAGGCAATTTAGCATGGTCAGTCCACCTACCCTGCACATGTTCAGATTGTGGAAAGAAACCACAGCACCTGGAGGAGACACAAGGAGAATATACAAACTCCACATAGATAGTCACCTGAGGCTGGAATGGAACTCTGTTGCTGTGATACCAACTACTGTGCCATTGTGTTGCCCTGTGCTGTCTGAGTTAACCCCTTCCTTTAAGAGTGTGCTGCAACAGTATCTCACAAATAGACTTGATACAGAAAAGCATGAAGTTGAAGTTCGGAATAGATACACACTAATCCTGTCATAAAAAGTGAGAACTTACCCATTAAAGCATTAGTAAATATACAATCGAGTGTTATATCCTAATTAAGGCTCAACAACATTCCTGGCACAGAAAATCACCTTTGATCCCATTCTTTCAGATCAAAATTATTGTTGAAGATTTTTAAAATATTAACAACTTAAATTTTAAAAATCCTCTCTTTTATCTCTCTTTCTCTTAATCACAAATTGGGCAAGAAAGCATCTTGTTGATTACCATGTACCTTCCCCATCAGTTGATGAATCAGTATGCCTCCATGTTGAACACTATTTGGAGGAAGCACTCAAAGTGGCGAGGGAACAGAATGTGCGCTGGGTGGGGGACTTCAATGTCCACCAAGACTGACTGAGACTGAGCTAGTCAGGTCCAACAGAGCATAACTGCTAGACTTGGACTGCAGCAGATGGTGAAAGGACCAACAAAACCAAAAAACATAGTGGACCTCATTCTCACCAAACTGCCTATCGCAGGTGCATTTGTCCATAACCATACTGGAAGGAGTGACCACTGCACAGTACTTGTGAAGACAAAGTCACTTCTTCACATTGAGGATACCCTACCAATGTGTTGTGTGGTAGTACCACTGTGCTAAACAGGATAGACAGCGAACAGATCTAGCAATGATCAAAGATTGGACATCGTGAAGAGCTGTGGGCCAATAACAGCAGCAGAACTATACACAACAACTATCAATAACCTCATGGTGTGGCATATCCCTCACTCTGCCCTTACCATCTATCCAAGAGACCAATCCTGGTTCAATGGAAAGTGCAGAGGGCATGCCAGCAGCCACTCCAGGCATATCTAAAAATGAGGTGTCAACCTGGTGAAACTACAACACAGGACTACTTGTGTGCCAAACAGCATAAACAACGAGTAATAGACAGAGCTAACCAATTCCACAGTCAATGGAATAGATCTAAGCTCTGCAGTTCTGCCATATGCAGCTGCGAATGGTGGTGGACAATTAAACAGTTCTCTGGGGGAGAAGGCTCCACAAATATCCTCATTCTCAACCATGTAGGAGTCCAGCATGTCAATACAAAAAATAAGGCTGAAGCATTTGCAACATTCTTCAGCCAAAATTGTTGAGTGGATGATTCATTTCAGCCTCCTCCACAAGTCGCCAGCATCACAGATGTTAGCCTTCAGCCAACTCAATTCACTCCAAGAAGTTAGACACTTTCCAGGACAAAACAGCCCACTTGATTGGCATCCCTTCCACAAACATTCACTCCCTCAGCTATCAATGAACAATGGCTATAGTGTGTACCATCTGTAAGATGCACTGCAGGAACTCACTGCACAGATAAGTAGTCTTCAATCTGGCCAAGAAGGTTTACCATAGCTTCCTCAGTTTACAAAGGGCCTAGAATCTATAGTCCATAGACACGTGTTATGGTTCAGGTTAGAAACACCAAAATGTTTTATGAAGTTTGCCTGAATCATAAGTTTTACTTTTTGAACTTGGTTAGGATAAGCATGAAATGCTTCACTTCGGGTGTGATTCAAAAGATCTACTAGGGAGTTTTTATCAAATGAAGTTTATTTAAGAATATAGTTAACATTAATTAACAATTAGCAAAAATTAGCAAGAACTTTTATCAATTACAAACAAAAACCAAAACAACCGCTCTAATGTATAACTTTTCATGAATATCTCTAATGTGTTCCAATTAAAACCAAAACCTTCTATAGACAAAAGAGCCTTATCACAGATTTAACACAGTATAGACAAATGCTCACTAATGGAAATTTGAGTCTGTTGGTTGAAATCTGTAGTTCTCTGGATTCACTCAAACAGTTTGAAGACAAGACAGCTTCCTAAAGCACTAGAAAGACTCTGGTCCAGCCCCCAACAGCAGCAAACTTTTATCCTTCAGGAAACCAACAGCATTTTCAAAACAACAGGAAGAAAGAGAAAACGCTTCTTTTTATCTTGCTGTCCCTTCTAAAACTCAACTCAAAACCTGGAGTTCCAAACTGAAACTGAAAATAAAATCCTGTCAATTGATCTGTCCACTTTTTTTTCCTTCTCCCAGCAATGATATCACTTAAGGCTATGAGTATGAATTTTAAAAAACTCTTAAAAGTAAACTAACATCACACATGTATAATTGTAATGAATGTTTGATGTTGCATATTCTCTGCAAAATCCAGACCAATTGTGATAGAAATTAACATTCTAACAATTTTTGTTTTTTTAGTACACTAGTGATTGACCGTTCAAGTTTAATATCCTTTTAACAGTTGTAAATCAAGATGGTCAACCACTCATTGAAGGCAAGCTCAAAGAAAAACAAGTGAAGTGGAAGTTTATAAAAAGATGGAAGACTCGTTATTTCACACTGGCTGGAAATCAGCTTCTATTTCGCAAAGGAAAATCAGTAGGTATTTGTTTAAGATTGATCAGAGTAAATCAATGGAACCAAACACCAGAGCCACTTGTATTTTGTTCACTACTCGGGAAGTCCTGAATACCAATCTCGAATCCCTATAGTACAGAAGGAGACCTTTGGGGCCATTGAGTCTGTACAGTGCCCACCCAGGCCCTATTTTCTTAATCCCACACACTTACCCTGCTCACTCCCCTGATACTAGAGTCAATTTAGCATGGCCAATCAACATGATGTGGAGATGCCGGCATTAGACTGAGGTAAGAAGTCTCACAACACCAGGTTAAAGTCCAACAGGTTTATTTGGTAGTAAATGCCTCCAGCTTTCAGAACGCTGTTCCTTCATCAGATGAGTGATGAGTTCTGATCACAAACAGGGCATGTAAAGGCATACACAGTTTACAGAATACTGATTATTCCATAATTCTAATCAGTAATCTAATCAAATAAACCAGTTGGACTTTAACCTGGTGTTGAGAGACTTCTTACGGAGAAAACTCACACAAACATGGGAAAAAAGTGCAAAATCACTTAATATCCACACAGTCAGTGACCCAAGGCCAGAATTGAACCTGGAGACCTGGTGCTGTGAGGCAGCAGTCCTAACCACTGTGCCACAATGCTGCCCTTTGTAACATTTGCTGGAAAAAAAGTAGCCATCTTTAAAACAAAATCAAAATACTATGGATGCTGGAAATCTGAAATAAAAATAGAAAATGCTGGAACTGCTCAGCAAGTCAGTCATCATTCATGGAGAGAGAATCCCAAGTTACCGTTTCAGATCACTGATCAAAAGAATTCAGAAGTAAGATAAAAAAGAAATAAACTGGCATGCATTTAGAATTAAACGAAAAAAGGTAAAAGTATTCACAAATAATATTTGAAGAAATAAAGTGTACAATTACAATAAAAGAAATCAAGAAACAAATAAAATGACGTTAGGACGGCGGCGTGGGCTTGTTGGGCCGAAGGGCCTGTTTCCCGTGCTGTGTTGCTCTTTGTTCTTTGTTCTTTTGTTCTTAAATTAAAAAAGAAAAGAGAAAGCATATAATAAACCAAAATATAGAATTTAAGGCAGCAATGCTGGAATCAATTAGGAAGAGGTGAACAAACAAATATGTTTCACCTGATCTTCATTTTTATTTCACCTGGAAGGTTTGATAGATCCACTTAATTTAAATAAGAAGTTTAAGGGAACAAAATTGTAAATTTGCATGTTACCTATGCAATCAACATGGGAAACTTTATTAAAATTTAAAGTTTTACAGTTTAGTTATCATTGTCACTAGTAGGTTTACATTAACATTGCAATGAAGTTACTGTGAAAATCCTCCAATCACCACATTCCAATGCCTGTTCAGGTGCACTGAGGGAGAATTTAGTGTGGCCAATGCACCTAACCAGCACACCTTTCATACTGTGGGAGAAAACTGGAGCACTCAATGGAAACCCACTTAGACAAGGGGAGAACGTGCAGACTCCACACTGACAGTGATCCAAGTCAGGAATTGAACCTGGGTCTCTGGCATTAACATCCTTCAAAATAATGGCAGCAAAATAATAGTTTGAACAATGAATTACTGAATATGAAAACATAGGAGTTGTCAACACTGAGATTATTTGTAATGGCAGACAATTGCTGCTTTTATTTATTCTTTTGTGCAATATGAATGTCATTGATATGCTAGGCCAGTATTTGTTGCCTTTCTCTAATTGATCTTCAGAAGGTGGTAGCAGGCCATCTTCTTGAACCACAGCAGTCCATCTGGCATATTACACCCGGTGCTGTAAGGAAGGGAGTTCCAAGTTCTTACTCAACAGCAGTGAAGGAACAGCAGTATAGTTCCAACTAGAATACTGCGTGGCTTGCAAGTGACGGTGTTTCCGTGTGTCTGCTGCCCTTGTCCTTTCAGGTGCTGAGGGTAGTGGGTTTGAAAGGCGCTGCTGAAGGAGCCCTGACAATTTGTTACAGTGTATCTTGTAGATGGTACACACTGATTACACAACGTACCAATGAATATTTAAGGTGGTGGGTGCCAAGCGGACTGCTTTGGATTGTTGTTGGAGCTGCACTCATCCAGACAAGAGAGAGTATTCCAGTACACAGACTTGTGCCTTGTAATTAATGGGATGGCTTTGGGGAATCAGGAGTTGTATTACTTGCTGTAAGACTGTAAACTGCTCTTATATTTTCAGTATTTATAAGGTAGGTCCAGCTCAGATCAATAGGTACTCTTTAAGATTTTTATGCTGGGGGATTCAGTAATGGTTTTGTCATTGAACATCAAAAGAAGGTCATTAGATTCATTTTTGCTGGAGATTGACATTGCCTGGCACCTATGTGGCATGAATTTTATTTGTCACCTATCAGCCTAAACTTGAAAGCTGACAGGGTGGTATTGCGTACAGACATGAACTGCTTAAATACCTGAGGAGTTTTGAATGATGCTGAACATTCTGCAATCATCAGTGAACATCCCCACTTCTGACCTTATAGTGGAAGTAAGGTCAAAGATGAAACAGCTGAAAATGGTTGTATCTAGGGCAGTGCCCCGAGGAACTCCTACAGCAAAGGCCTGAAGTTGAAGTTGTGGTCCTACAACCACAGACATTTTCCTTTTATGCTAGATGTGACTCCAACTTGTGGAGAGTACTCCCAGCAACCCCCTTCCCCGCCGCCCCCTCACCTCTTCCATTGATTCAGATTGACTTTAATTTTACTGAAAGTGTTTGGTACACAATCAGTCAAATGCTGCCTTGATGTCATGGGGAACAATTATATAACTTTCAATGAAACAAACTGGATATTTCCAAATCCTATGTGTCATTTTGTTCACATCTTCACCTTACAGAAAGATGATCCAGATGATTGTCCAATTGAACTGAGCAAGGTACAAAGTGTAAAGGTCATCGCTAAAAAGCGTAGAGACCGTGGCCTTCCTCGAGCCTTTGAAATCTTCACAGACAACAAAACATACGTCTTCAAAGCGAAGGATGAAAAGAATGCAGAGGAGTGGTTACAATGCATTAATGTTGCAGTGGCTCAAGCTAAAGAAAGAGAAAGCAGAGAGGCAACAACATACCTCTGAATAAATCTGAGATAAATTGGACAGATAGATAAGTTGGCAAACAAGTAACTGTCAAGGTGAATCACTACATAGATTTTGCTTATGTATTTCAATGTAGAGCATCAAAGTCTTGAGGTGAAAGGTAGCATTAACATATATGGGAGAAAACTGGAACTTTATCCAGCATACGTTTCACAAACAATATTTAATAATATAAATCAGTGACAGAGTGACAGCATCACCCATTGAACTGTCAAAGAAATGCATTAAAAATATTTAGAAAAATGAAAATCTGAAAAATTTAATAATGAATAATGGCAAAGGAGTGGTTACAGTGCATGAGTTTAAAACGACATTTTTTTGCAATTTTTGAACTCAAAATTCTAGAAAATAAATTAAGGTGCTGTTCATTCACAACACTATCTTACTGTAAATGGTACATTCATCAAACACCTCACTCCAAAAAGGAAATTATTTTAAAATAACAAATGTCTCTAAATTGCATTAGCAATGGGTTTTTGATATTTAAGCTGCACTTACGAGGGTCAATGTGACTCAAAATAGGCATATTATTAAATTGCTTGCATTTTGTGAGAGAATGTGATCTAAAGCTTGAAGTTTTTGGATTTGTTCATTATTGCACAGTCAAGGTGGCTTCTATAATCCATTGATAAACAAAGACTTCATTCACTGCGGTTCAGTAGCAATAGTGCCACCTCCACTGATCAGATGGAATAGAAAAATCCCATGTTATCTTCAAGACTGTAATGGGGTCATTTCAAGTGCCTTCACTATCTCTAGGATGAAGTCAGGAAATAACTTGGCCACACTTCTTCAATAATCTGTGTGGTGGAAAGTATATGTTTGTGTGTATGTGAGGATTGGGTGAGGACAACATCAGGTTGTACTCCAATTATACTGATCCCATGATCTTAAAGATCATGATGCTCACACTTGAATGAAGAATAAGCAATCTTCAGGAGAAGGAGGCAAAAGAAGGGAATAATTGTTGAAGAAAAAATGATAGGAAATGGAGAACAGCAAGTACAGCCAATATTTATTTCACCCTTGACTTAAACTTATTTTAATAACAAGAAACTTTTCCTCTGTCCTTTGCAGAATCATTTTTGCAACCTCTCTTGGGTGAGGCTCGTAAAAATCCCACCCAAGGCCAATGGAAAATTCCATTCTGTGAGCCTCGCCCATTCTGATTCCAGCCATTAAATGATGTCAAAGTAACATTCTCACAGATTTAGCTAATCCAGAATTACCTGTCACTATGTAGATTAATATGTACAATGATTTTTGGATGGTAGATTACAGATCTAGTACTCAGTTTATTTTGGTTCTGCCTATGAATAAATTTGGTAGATCTCCAAAGCGGCACACCATTCCTTTTACATATCTACCATCAATGGATTATTTTATAGAACATAGGCTAGTACTTTAATTTAAACTCCATTCATCAACTATGAACAGGTTCCTCTCAAAATGGTTTTGAGGCAATTAGAAGAAATCTTTGGTTAACAAAAGCTGTGAAATAGCATGTACAGTATCCAATGTTACAAATGTAAACTTACTTTAAGTAATTTGATTGTTGAGATAAACCTTCCAGATACAATGAAATACTAAGGAATTGTAAGTTGAATGAATGTTTTATGTATTTTATCTGCAGATTTTATACAACTCCGTTGTCAAAAGTTATCGTTAGCTGAAAATTCCTCTTTGTTTTACAAATATTTCCAGCCTTGTATCTGCTAAATATTTCTATTTTTGTAGCACTTAATACTTAAGTATTACTTATGTTCATTTTTGTTATTTCCATCTCTATTTGCAATATTTTTATAACATTCACAAATGTTGGTCTTTAGA
Organism: Sphyrna mokarran; assembly: GCA_024679065.1. Lineage (NCBI taxonomy): Eukaryota > Metazoa > Chordata > Chondrichthyes > Carcharhiniformes > Carcharhinidae > Sphyrna > Sphyrna mokarran. The sequence goes on along the minus strand of JAGIQG010000003.1, from coordinate 41,162,642 downwards.
AATCAAAGGAAATCTAACGCATTTCAAAGTTATGGATTAGGAATTTTCTCTGAGCTGCTCTTGATTCACCACAGTGAATTTACCAGATATACAGTGAACACCCCAGCTAGGATTTTCCTGTTCCAGCAACGGACCTTTTGGCTGGCCCACCAAACTTTCCATCCAGCTTGCAAGAATTGTGTCCAGTGCATTTCCACAATTCTTTCTAAGTTATCACAGTTGGTGCTGGGGCAGCTCCAAGGAAATTCTCAGCCTGTAACACTTCAGTTTATTTGATGACCTCAGATTCAAGAGATTGTGGATGGAAGACTCACTGAAAATTTAAGTGCATGTTCTAAGCTGACACTTTTGGTAGTGAAATGTCTTATTCCATCCTGATCAGATATTAAATAAAGGTCTGCTGCTCAGGTGGCTGTGAAACAGCACTATTTGAAGAAGACACTTTCTGAAATATGATAGTATTATTTACATAAAGGGGAAGGTGAGCAAGTAAATCTCATCATTTGTCCATTCATTTACTGTTAGTAGATTTTTGATTGGATGCAAAGTTAGCCACCAGGTTTGGCTATAATAGTAGTGAGAGCACTTCAAATATAATACTCTGGTTAGAAAGTATTTTGGGGCATCTTGTGATTGCAATGAAGTACTAGATAGGTTATCAGTAACAAAGCAGTTCTTACGAATAGTGTCCCCCCTCCTTTGAGCACAATGGATTTGAAATGGACCTCTCCTCAATGACTCAAACGTTGTCCTAAGTAAAGAAGAGATAAGATTTGCTATACCAGTGTTCCCATGTTTTCCCTTTTGTACATATTATAGTTTTAATTCAGTCAAGAAGGTTGGATGTAGATTTCATTGTTGCAGTAAATGCTTGTTTGTGATCCGTTAAAGGAGATCTCCTCTTTCCCTTTTCCTGACAGTTCATAGAATCCCAACAATGCAGAAGGAGGCCATGTGGACCATTCAGCCTGCATTGACAACATTTCCACCCAGGTCCTATCCCTTTAACCCACACATAACCCATGTCTGACACTAAGGGACAATTTACTAAAGCCAATCCACCTAATCTGCACAACTTTGAACTGTAGGAGGAAACAAGAGCACCTGAAGGAAACCCCGCAGACATGGGGAGGATGTACAAACTCCACATATTCAGTAGCCTGAGGCCGGAATTGAACCCTTCTCTGATGCTGCGAGGCAATAGTGCTATCCATTGTGCCACAAAGCCACACTATTGTCCAGTAATCTGGTCATGTGTTCGATTCCTTGCTCGGGTCACCATCTGTGTGGAGTTTGCACATTCGCCTTGTGTCTGCATGGCTTTCCTCCAGGTAGTCCAGTTTCCTTCCACAGTCCAAAGATGTGCAGGTTAGGTTGATTGGTCATGTTAAGAAATTCCCTCTTAGTATCCAGAGATGCATAGGTTAGAGGGATTAGTGGGTATAGTATATGGGGGCAGGGCCTGGGTGGGATTGTATTTGGTACAGACTAATTAGGCCGAAGGGTCTCTTTCTACACTGTAGGGTTCTATGATTCTATGATAATCTCTTATATAGAAGCTTAGCTCAGAGCAAACGAAAATCCTTCAGGATGGACAAGAGTTCAACAACCAAAATTAAGAAATAAACATGTATTTTGATGTCTACTATGACATTTACAGTATATGACACTGATTCCTCGCAGGAACTCTATATCCTCCCCAGGCGTTGACAATCTTTAAAAAGATATTTCAGCTCAAACTGCGCAAACCTGAAAATTACCTAATAGGCTACTGGAATACATTGAGTGCCTTTACAAATGTCATATTTATTATGATAAAATATATAGCCAGAAAATACTGAGTTTAAAAAAATTTCTAAAGTTATGAAAAGATTGCTTTATCTTTCCCAAGTCTTTCTTTCACTCACTCTTTCTTTTATCCAAGCTTATTTTTTATTAAAATTTGCATTTTACTCCTTAAGTTTCCAGTGGTTCCGTAGATAAATTGTGTCGTACAAACCTGCATAAATTTGGAAAATCCTAAATTCCATCCCAAATCTGTCTGAGTGAACCTAGCACTTGTAGGGTGGTAAATATTCAATTAGTGGTCCCCCCATGCAGTCTTTGAGGACAATGAGCAAGGACACAACCAAAATTGGTGGTAATATGGTCTAATATCCTGTTGATGCTGTTTCCCCAGATTCTTGCATGAAAACTGAGATATGGCACTTATGCATTATAGGCGAGGAGTGTTTATGCTTACAAAAGAGAGCAGGAGAAAATGAGAGATAGGGAACTCACCATTTTTCTAATATCTTCATTTATCAACTGAAGCTGAGGTATTCATGTTAAAATGTTGTCTCTGACTGTCTCTACCAATTGGGAGCACAGCACTGAAGTTTAAACTGGTTATGTCATTGGTGAGTAGTTATATATCTAACTTGCTATTGGGTAATAGTTGAAGTTCAATGAACTTGATGAGATAACTCAATGCTGCAAGTAAGTGGAATAATTGATTGGTTTGTAACTCTAATAACAACACTAATGGTCCTTCCTTTTCTCTGCCAAAACCTCTCACTTGTCTAGGCTAATCTAAGAAAGAAAATATAATTATTTTTCTACTATAAAGAGTCTCCTTAAATACCTCTTTTCATTATCCTACACCTGTATATAGATGTTATAAATTAATCCATAGCCAAGATAGCAATTATCCATTCATCACCCATTCTAATCTCTCTTCCTTTTATTGATGCCTGTTTTTCTTTAGGGCCCTATGAAGTGTTTCTGATTTAAAAGGCGTTTTATAAATATGACTTGTTAAGACAGGAAGTTACTTAAACATTGTGTTCTATGCCTCCAACCATGAAGGAAACATCAAAGGAAACACAAATACAAAATTGATGTTCAAAACTGTGTCTGAATTGAAATAAAATGGGGAGGTGGAACCTGCTTCATGTGTTTTGGTTAATGTAAAACAAACCAACTAAATGTAGATTATTGTTTTATTTATATATAAATGCCTATTTTTCTAAACAATTACTTATCCAAAGTTGTGGCTGGGATTGCCAGCTTGATCTCATTGAAACCATTGCTATGGTTAAATAAAGTAGATATTTTAACCACACCTGGCTAACAGCTGCCTATGTATGTGTGCGTGTGAGAGAAATATGCCTGCATACTAAAGAAATGTATGTAGAATTACTGCAGAAACATACCATGTAAGAATTGTGTGGAATTAGTTTACATAGAAATATAGAAAATAGGAGCAGAAGGAGGCCATTTGGCCCTTTTGAGCTTGTTCCACCATTCATCACAATCATGACTGATCATCCAACTCAATAGCCTCATCCTGCTTTCTCCCTATTACCATTCACCCAAGTATTCTATCTAGCCGCTCTTGAGTACATTCAACATTTTGGCATCAACTATTTCCACAGGCTCACTACTTTTTGGGTGAAGAAGTGTCTCCTCATCTCTGTCCCTAATGTTGTTCCTCAAAACCTCAGAGTAGAAATATATAGATTCTATATTCTATCTATTGATTCTTTCCCTCATGATCATGCAGGTCTTTCAATATTGTGCTCATAAGTGAGCAGCATAATTATAAATGGTTCTTTCCCTTAAACACTGCTATCCCTTGCCTTTCAAAGTCACTACCATCATTCTTAATGATGGTATCATTAAATGCCATCAAAAATGCTATCACAGCATGTGGGATCATGTTAGGATCATTACGTTGCCTTTTGAGAATTTTAGAATGATATACAGTTAATTGCAAAATGTAAGGATTTAAATCATAGAAGTCTTCAGTGCAGAAAGAGGCCCTTCAGCCCATCGAGTCTGCACTGACCACAATCCCACTCAGGCCCAACTCCTGTATCCCTACATATTTTACCTGCTAATCCCTCTAACCTAAGCATCCTAGTACACTAAGGAGCAATTTTAATATGTCCAATCAACCTAACCCTGACATCTTTGGACTGTGAGAGGAAACCGCAACACCCAGAAGAAACCTACACAGACATGAGGAGAATGTGCAAACTCCACACAGACAGTGACCCAAGCCAGGAATCGAACCCAGGTCCCTGGAGCTGGAAAGCCACAGTGCTAACCACTGTGCTACCGTGTCATATCACAACTTGTAGAAGCTATGAATCAGATAGTAATGGTATTGTGTTAGTAAAATATTCTGACAAAGGGTCATCCAGACTTGAAACATTGGCCAGAGGTTTACCATCCCACCCACCATGGAATCAGAACAGGCCAGGGGCGGTCCATTAACCTTGGATAGGATTTTATGGTTTTGGGCTGTAAAATCTCGTCCATTAACTCTGTTTCTCTTTCCACAGATGCTTGCAGACCTGCTGAATTTTTTATTTATTAATAACAATGGTAATATGGATGGGCTGCCATCTATAATAAAGACTCATGAATTTCATAATTTATATCTGGTGTTTATAAAGCCTGATAGAAATATATTCCATAAAAGCAAATTACTGTGGATGCTGGAATCTGAAACCAAAAGAGAAAATGCTGGAAAATCTCAGCAAGTCTGGGAGCATCTCTAAGGAGAGAAAAGAGCTACATTTCAAATCCAGATGACTCTTTAAAAGATAACCTTTTTTCTCTCCTTACAGATGCTGCCAGACCTGCTGAGAAACATATTCCAGTTCGTCCAGAGCATTTCTTGCCAAGATAATTGTACACTTCAAGTTTCTAAAGTATGAAATAAGCTGGAATTATACACCAGAGCTGTCTTAAAATATATTTTTATATATGTCACATTTCATTGATGTTGTACATTGTACAATTGTGCAGAAAATTCAACCTATTGTTGAGTTTATTACATGAAAATAAAAGATAACAGCCTTAGGTATTGCTGAGTTCTGAATTCATATTAGAACAAGGAACAGTGCAGCACAGGAACAGGCCCTTCAGCCCAAATCTGTGCTGGCATAGTTGCCTCTCTAACCTAATTTTTTTTTGCTCTACCTGATCTGTATCCTGTATTCCCTGCCAATTCATGTATCTATCCTGATGCCTCTTGAACATCGCAATAGAATCTGCTTCCGCCACCTCCTCCAGCAGAGCATTCCAGGCCTTCACTGCTCTGTGTGAAAACCTTGTCTCTTGCATCTCTTTTTAATGTTCTTCCTCTCGCTCTTAACTTATGCCCCTGATTAATTGACCTTTTCTCAAGTATTCCTGAATCTTGCCATCTTTATCCTTTATTTTTACAGGGATATATTTGTCCTGAATTGTTAACAACTGATTTTTAAAAGACTCCCACAAATCAGATGTGGATTTACCTTCAAACAGCCACCACCAGTCTACATTCCTTAGCTCCTGCATTTTGAAACTTATAGAATTGTGATCACACTTCCCAAAACACTGAGACATCAATCACCTGTCCACCTCATTTCCCCGTACCAGGTCTAAGATAGCTCCTTCCCAATTTGGATTATCTACGTATTACATCTAGAAACACTCTTGGACACACTGAACAAACTCTGCCCTGTCAAAGCCCCTGGCACTAATGGAATCTTAGATTATGTTGGAGAAGTTAAAATCACTCATGACAACGACCTTGTTATTTTCATATTTTTCCATAATCTGCTAACATATCAGTTCCTCCACTTCACGCTGGTTGTTGGGATGTCTGTAGTACAAACCCAACACTGTGATTGCACCACTCCTGTTCCTGAGTTCTACCCATATGGCCTCACTGCATGATCCCACCAATATACCCTCCCTCTTTTCAGCTGTGACATTCTTCCTAATCCGTAAAGCAACATTCTCATCTCATTTGTCACTGTCTCTATCTCACCTGAAGAATCAAAATCCTGGAATACTAAGCTGTCACTCCTGCCCTTCTTTCATGCAAGTCTCCAAAATTGCCACAACATCATAGTTCCATGTAGTAATCCAAGCTTTGATTTATCCACCCTACCTGTTATGCTCCTTGTGTTAAAGCAAACTATCAGGCCATTTGTACTAGCACATTTTATACACTTCTCACGGTGTTTTATTTTTCTTAGCCTTGCAGGACCCATTCGCTGAGTTCTCCACAGTGTCTGTACTCTGTAATGTTTTTGATTTTTGTTTTTGGTTTGTCTGCCTTCCACATTTCCCCCTACTGCTTTTTGTTTTTGTCCCCACCTTACTTCACTCTGACTTCCTACATCAGTTCCCATCCCCCTGTCACATTAGTTTAAACCTTCCCCAATAGCACTAGCAAACATCAGCCTAGGACATTGGTTCCAGTTCTGTCAGGGTGCAGACCATCCAATTTATATTAGTCCCACCTCCCCCAGAACCAGTTCCAATGTCCCAGGGAATTTGACTCCCTCCTTCTTGCATCATTCTTCAAGTAATGTATTCATCTTAACTATTCTAACATTCCTACTCTGACTAGCAGATGGCACTGATAGCAGCCCTGAGATTACTATCTTTGGAGTCCTACTTTTTAGTTTAACTCCTAACTTCCTAAATTCAGCTTGTAGGACCTCATCCCATTTTTTACCTATATATCGCTAGTGCCTATATGTACCATAACAGCTGGCTGTTTACCTTCCCCCTCCAGAATGCCCCGTTTTTGACTCTTGCACCAGGTGGTATTTTCACTCTGGGACTACTTCTACCCTTTTCTACAAGTATCTTGAAACTTATTGAACTGTGTTCACTGTTCCCAAAAAGGTCCCCCACTGAGACATCAATCATCTATCCAGGCTTGTTTCCCAGAATCAGGTCAAAGATAGCCCCTTCCAGATTTGGACTACCTACGTATTGCCTCAGAAAGCATTGAACAAACTCCGCACCACCCAAAGACCCTAGCACTAACGGAATCCCAGTCAATGTTGGCAAAGTTAAAATCACCCAATCAACAACCCTGTTGTTTTTACATCTCCCAATAACCTGCTGACATCTCAATTCCTCCACTTCACACTGAAGGGGGGCAACATACTATCCCGGAGTCTCATTTGCATCTATTCCCCAAATTCTTGATTAAAAGTCCAGCATAACTAAAACAATCTTCACTACCAATTTCATCAAATTTAATATGAACCATATTGTTTCTATCATTCACTTTATGAGATTAAACCATATATATCTTAAAATATATTTTAATATCAATGATCACCATTCCTAAATCTTCTGACTACAGATTGTTTAAATGTTGGTTTATTTGTACTAGTTGGGAGGTACAAACACAAATCTGCTCTAAATATCTTCCTGGTGTCAATGATATTGATTAGTCCTGCAAGCAGTCCAAACATCTTAAGCTTGTTTTCCCTTTGTTGTATCAAAAAAATCTGAATGGACTCACCCAAATTGGTGGAAAAGATTGAAAATTTTAAGTGTAAGGTTGAAAATACAACAGTCCTGTGACTTTTGTGGCTCCAGAAAGCTTTTCAATTTGCATTTGTTTTCTTGGGAGCACGGACATTAGCAAATATGTTTTAAAAGTAATTTCATCTTGAAGATATTTAATCTACCAGGCAATTAGCTTATGTACATAAGTGAAACTATAAATTGTTAGGTGCAGTTAAAAATAATTTTATAGTGACTTTAAATCAGATTACTATAGGGGAGGACTGCAATCATTGGTGATAAAACAAAAGATTATTAATAAAACTGTACATTTTACCAGTCTAAAATATATCAAAGAGGAATACATTTTTAATAGAAAAAATTATCTTCTATTATGCTCACCATTTGTTTTGCATTGATACATAGAAGGTTTTTGCATCTTGTGCCTATGCAGACATTCATATCATTTGCACATTTACATTTTCAATCTCCCCAAGATGATTCAAATTGTTCAATGGCTTTATTCCATGGTGAGATGCATGCTCAGAGTAACATTCTGATCAGGTTCTTAGTTCAAATTTGATTAAAGCTTTTCTTTGTCTGATGTATATAAACATGTTACCTGACGTTTTGATCCTGATTTCCTTAGGTTTTATTTTACAACTGCTGTTGTAAAAGCCTTTTTAGATGTCTGAAATAATTTTAGTTTTTGATTGTTTACAATCAGATTCAATATTTTGAAACACATTGATTGTGAGCTGTTCATCTATTACAAAGGCAAGCCACCAATTTATTATTTACGGTCTATCTGGAAGTAGTGTTGAGATGAGCAAATTAGCATTTTAAGTCCTTACCATCTCAGATCCCACAACAAACCCCCACCCATCAATCATTTTTAAAGTAACAGTAATTGTATTATGCTCTTAAATCACAACATTGGAAGTAACCCATTTCAAATCCTTTGCAAGGCAAAGGTTAAATTCATCCAAAGTCATCAGTTTGGGGTCAAGGCTTTTAGACCCCCTGGGCCTTGTTAGCATCATGACCACCAGACTGCCTACATGAAACTTTTTATTTTTGATCAAGTGGCTTTGTGTTAAAATACAAGCCCTTTTATAAAATTCTCCACATATACCATTTCATATTGTCACAAAATATCTAAAAAAATTCAAATGAAGGAGTTAATGTTTTAATTATAGTTAATCCAGCCCACATTCCGGTAACTAACTGATAAATGCTTTGAGAGACTCTGTCTCCATTAATCTACCCAAATGTTCTTTCCCTGTGTTGATCACTCTTTTTGTTTTCTGACACCAATGCCAACTTTGTCATTTATTGGAATGAGTACTGTTCCCTTGATATTATATTATAATAATGAATTGCATTTGAAATGGGTCAACACTATTCTGGTTTTGCAATTGTGGAAATGTATAGTAATAAAATATGAACCTTCAATGTTCTAATTTATTTGTTACTTCAGACCCCTGGAGAGATTCCTTCGCCCCCAGCATGGCACAGCTTCTGGTACGTACGTAAAAGTTATAAAAAGCTCTATTGTTTGTAATTCCATCAAACAGACCCCATAGACTATCATTTCCACTATGAAATTCAATAAAATGTTTACTACAGTGGCTGCACTTGAGAAACAGCAGTGTTTTAAACTTACTTACATCATTGATTTAGGTTCTCTTTGTTTTGCAATTTTCTTTTATAAAAAGGATTTCTAAAACTGTCCTTGTACAGATTAAAAGCACACTTCTTAGTTGGAATGAAAGGAAGCATGCAGAGATGAGACACATTTAACACTGACCTCCTTCAAGAAAAAACAATTGTTTCTTTGTCAGAGTAACTGCGACGTTTGCTCTTTCTCTGTTATCTCAGTGCAGTACTTGTGGCGTTCATTTCACGGTAAGTTTCAGAAGAAATAACTATATTAAAACACGATTGGGAAAATTAAACCTCTTTTTTCAACAAGAAAGCAACTGCCGCTAAATACTGATACAGAAATGTGGTTTTTAGTGAGTGTGTTTTTGTTTCTTTTCCCAATCTCTTTCATTTCTCCATTGCTTGTGGATTCATCGGAAGTATTTGAATATTTTATCACTATCTGTGCACATATTTTCTGAAAGATGCTGCTCCTATTGTTTTAGTTTAACCCTGTGCATGGTCAAACTATGTACAAGTTTGGCCGAAAGTGGTCAAAGTTATGATTGACATATACTGTCACTATGCTCTACCACCTCTTGCACATATTGGCATTTCTGCATCATTTCTCAGAGTTGATCATATCATCTTCCTCAGTCATTCTCTTCTATTGTTCAGCTTCATGGGACTGCCGTCATATGGTTCCAAATGGAAGCGTGGGACTGCCATTACCTGACCAAATGCAACGAGTACATCTCCACTAGTGTCTTCTCTTATCAGCTCTACACAAGCATTTCCAGAGTCCCCAAACACTTCCTTGTGACTTCTTCAAGACTTATATGCTGTCCCTGAGTGGCATTATCGGCAAGGTTAAGATCAGTTTCTATGCACATATTGAGTTTTAACTTTCCACCATTTCCCTCCTAAACCTCGATGTCATATGTCCGGGCAGATCGGCAAAATCTTAGTCACGGTTGTTTTAGAAGGAGGCTCCTAAAGAAGGAATAGTAAATTGAATGGCAGAGGGTATTCCAAAGCTTAAAATCTTGAAAGCAGAAACAACAACAGTAAAAGAATTAAGGGTTATGGTGAATGGGCAGGTAAGTGGAGCTGACTCCATGAAAAGATCAGCATGATCTTATTGAATGGCAGAGCAGGCTCGAGGGGCTCCTAGTTCTTATGTTCTTACAGCGACCAGTGATCAACTGATGAAAATTGGTGACGATCAAGAGGCTAGATTCAAAAGACTACAGATATGTCAGGGGATTGCAGAGCTAGAGGAGATTACAGAGCTATGGGGATGGGAGAACAAAGCCACAGAGGGATTTGAAAGAGAGAATGCATGGTCTAAGATTGGTTTCCACTTCAGCAAAGATTCAATGAGCACCTTCAGGAACAAGTGAGATAAGTGAACACAACTCAGCGTGAGCTATTTCAAAGAAGGAGGAGTTTGGATTAGTTCAAAGATACAAAGTATAGAATGAAACTGACCAGTTAGGTGCTTTGGAACAGTCAGCTCCGGGGGTAAGAAAGGCATGAGTGAGCAGCAGATGAGCTGCAGCAGGGTGGGGTCAGGAGATGTTTTGTGGTGGAAAGAAATGGTTTTGATGCAGATATTTGGTCAGAAGCTCATCTCATATGACAAAAGGTTTCAGTCAGGTTCAGCTTCAGATAGTTTCTAGGGAGAGGGATGGAGTCAGTGGGGAACAGAGTTTGTATCCAGGTCTAAAAACAATAGCTTTGGTCTTCCCACTATTGATTTGGTGGAAATTGCAGCTCACCCAGAACCAGATATCAGGCTAGCAGGGAGTTTAGGAACAGTGGAGGGATCAGGAGATGCAGTGATGAGATAGAATTAGACATCATCAGTGTATGTTCAGAAACTGGTAGTCTGTTTTTGGATAATGTCATTGAAGAGCAACAAGTGGTTACGGAATAGGAAGGAGACAAAAATAGAACCTTGGTGGGGGGCAGGGTGGGTGGAATGGGGGTGTGAGTGGAGTGAGGTGGGAGGTTGGGGGCATCAGAGGTAATGGTAGAGGAGCAGGAAGAAAGGTCATTCTGGCATGATTAGATAATTTAGAATGTAATTAGATTTAATGTTGACCAATCCAGCGAAACTTTCTTCCTCTTCCAATTCTTTTTGCCTTTATGAATGAAAGAATTTGACTTTACATAGCATCTTTTCTAATCTCTGAAATCAATGAAGGGCGGACAGACTAACAGATTATTTTGGGATATGTAGCCTTGTAGGACTTTTCAGATTATAAATCTTTCACCACAAATGATGGCACTTTCATATAGCACAGTTTGTAGTTGCCAGGTTAATGTCAAGTCAGGCTAACCATAACAATTATTTCATTCACAGTTATTTATGTCTCCCTTTTGTGCAATACAAATGATGAAAAAACAAATGTGTTGCTGGGTTTAAAATAGATCTTGCTTGAACTGAGGTGAAGCATCTCAAAGAGAATGGTCAAATAACTGAGCTCGTTTGAAGAAGTCCGAAACCTGAGGTTACATATTTCCCCTTAGGATCTGCTTTTCATAGGAGAACAATAACATGCAAGGAATATTTGGAAAGCAGCATTTTGCCTTTGGATAGACTCAGTATTCCAATGGGACAATGTTTACAGTGGTCCTTTCTTACAGTTCTAAATGGATTGACAACAGATGGTATTTTCTTCAGAATTGTTTTTCGTTTTGACCAAATGGGACTTTATATAAACCTTAACCTAACAGTGTTTTCAGCAGTTTTAGCGCATCTTACACCAATAAGAAATGATACAATATTGTTTTCATTGTAAGTGCAAAACATTTTAATGAAACAATCCTGTTTCTAAATTTTCCCATTTGGCTCATCTAAACTATATGAGAGTTATCAAAAAGATACTAAACTACTATTAGAGTTATTTTGCAATGCACTGTTATGTGTAGCTTTTAAATGCAGAGTTCCATGAATTTCCTTTAGCCATTCATTAGCAAACTCAAGTTTTTTTTTGTAGACAGGGAATATTTAGATGTGTGATTATTACACTCAGCCTTCCTCAGTGCAAAGAACATCCATGGTCACCTTTCCCACCTCTTGTGTCAGAGTCTTATGGGTTCAAATCCAACACAAAAAACTTATACACATAATCTAGGCTGGCTTGGTAATATCAATGAAACATTTTCAACATTTACCATCATCACCCTACTGAAACTGACAGCAACTTTGGGAGTTTTCACATGCTGAGTGTAAAGTGGAAATACAGACACTGGACAGGATTTTATGCCTCGCTCGATCTGAAACCAAAAAGTCCCTCCCGAGATCAACAGTCATTTCCATTGTCCACCCCTCGCCCACTCCGATTCCGTGGTGGGCAAGCCAGTAGAATTCCAGTGAAGTGATGCACCAGTGTCTAACACTTCTTGCTTGCTTGATACATTGCCTCTGTTCCTCTTATTGTGACAACCACAGGGTTGACTTAACTAACCTGTAATATCGTGTATAGATCTTTATCAGGCTTGTCTGCTGAAAAACCATCTGATTTGCTTTCTCCTGGCCAAGCATTTGAGAATGAAATGATTTTGTTTCTTGCAGCCAAAACACTGCTTTCCCCAGGCTGGACAATTGTTTCTTTTTTGTGCATGATGTGACATCCTCCGTAATATTTGCATCCTGCCTTTTGCCTGCAATTACTTTGCTTTTTTGGCATGGTCTGTCTCTCAGAGTAATATGTCTCCTGGTCTGCTCTGCCATACCATATGCTGTAGCTGTTGTTTGACAATTTCTGCATTTTGACACACATCTGTCATTTTCTTTAACACCAGTTTCTCACCTTCAAATAGGCTTGCTCTCACTAAGGGGTCTCTCTCTCAAGAACAAATCTATCTTTAATTAAGTCATTTTTCAACTGTTGGAATTCACGTGATTCTGCTAGGTGTGTTACTCCTGTGACATATCATTCAGTGGTTACATTTTCATTCTGAACCCTATAGTGAATACCTAATTACTAGGAATATAGAAGCGTAGCTTTAAGTGGGTTTAGTTTAATGTTTCTATGTCTGAAAGAGAAAACATTCTAGTTAAATTCATGCTGGACAAAGGTGTTTGTATGTGTGGGAGTTGGTTTCAATTCCAAAAGTGATTCTATTATTCTTAGAGAGGACTACAGTATGAAGAGTAAATAGATGAGTAGAAGTATGTGGGCATTGCTTAGCAACTTGAAGAAATCTTTAAAGTTTTAGGATATATTGCAGTTAGTGACAAGCCACCGAGGAATGGACATCTCACAATTCTACCAGGAGAAACTGCACAAGACAAGGGAGTTGCAAAGATGTAGGCTTCTGGTGGAACAAATTACAGTCCAGACAACCAGGGAATTGGGACAGAAGGAATTCTGCATCCATTCATTGCCAGCGAGAGCAGAAAATTTGACACTCAGCCATATTTCCATTCACTGCAATGTTACTGGAGCATCCCAATTGTGGGTGAGGTTGGAGAATCTGGCCCACATTAAGATGACTGAAATTAAGAGAACAGAAATCCAGGTATTGTTCAGAAGAATTCAAGGAAGAGTAAACAAAGTGTTTTGAGTTAAACAGACAATTATAGTAACCAGTTTTAAAGTGGGACATCAGACTTCAGATGTAAATCAAACGTCTGATACCAATTTAATAAGAGTCTGGGAATCGAGAGTTAACGCAATTGTGAACGGTGTCTACAGCAGTCAAGATAAATAAATCATAAGGGGTTGATGTAAATCTTGGACTGGATTCACTATTAAAAGTGGAGAGGAAGCTTTGTTTAAATGTGTCATTTGGAAAACCTGGACTGGAGTAAAAACTGCTAATGGAAAACATTATTGTGAACAAAGATTTTAAAACTTCTTTTTGGGGGGTATAGTTTGAAAATTCTCACATGGCAATCATCAGGGGGAAGTGGGAGGCAGATATTGAGGCAAAATCCATAGGCATTCATTTGTGGTTCAAAGTGGAAAGTATATTTGAACACAGCTATCTTGTGTGTTTTAAAGGAACATTTTGTTAATGAAACAATTGTAGTTGTACTTTGTAATCAATGTTAATCTTAAAATCTGTCTGTGCTTGTTAAGCAAAGAGAGAAGTAAAGGAACGTTGTATCATAATCCAATTCTTTCATGTTTAACAATTTTTTTTCTTTTTAAAACTAAGTAGAGAAGAACATAAGAATTAGGAGCAGGAGTAGGCCATCTGGCCCCTCGAGCCTGCTCCACCATTCAATAAGATCATGACTGATCTTTTTGTGAACTCAGCTCCACTTACCCGACCACTTGCCATAACCCTTAATTCCTTTACTGTTCAAAAATTTATCTATCCTTGCCTTAAAAACATTCAATGAGGCAGCCTCAACTGCTTCACTGGGCAGGGAATTCCACAGATTCACAACTCTTTGTGCAAAAAAGTTCCTCGTCAACTCAGTCCTAAATCTGCTCCCCCTTATTTTGAGGACATGCCCAGTTCTAGTTTCACCTGGCAGTGGAAACAACTTCCCTGTTTCTATATTATCTATTCCCTTCATAATCTTATATGTTTCTATAAGATCTCCCCTCATTCTTCTGAATTTCAATGAGTATAGTCCCAGTCTACTCATAAGCCAAACCTCTCAACTCTGGAATCAGTCTAGTGAATCTCCTCTGTACCTTTTCCAGTGCTGGTATATTCTTTCTCAAGTAAGGAGATCAAAACTGTACGCAGTACTCCAGGTGTGGCCTCATCAGCGTCCTATACACTGCAATATAACCTTGCTATTTTTAAACTCCATCCCTCTAGCAATGAAGAATAAAATTCCATTTGCCTTCTTAATTACCTACTGTACCTACAAGCCAATTCTTTGTCATTTTTACACAAGGATCTAAAGGCCTCTTTGCAAAGCAGCATGCTGCAGTTTTTTACCTTTTAAATAATAGTCCATTTTGCCCTTATTCCTATCAAAATGGATGACCTCATATTTGCCAACATTGTACACCATCCGCCAGATCTTCGCCCAATCACTTAGACTATCTATATCCCTTTGGAGGCTTTCAGTGTCCTCTGGACACTTTGCTCTGCCACTCATCTTAGTGTCATCTGTGAATTTTGATGCACTACACTTGGTCCCCGACTCCAAGTCATTTATGTAAATCATAAACAATTGCGGCCCCAACACTGATCCCTGAGGCACACCACTAGTCACTGATTGCCAACCAGAAGAACACTCATTTACCCCCACTCTTTGCTTTCTGTTAGTTAACCAATCATCTATCCATGCTAATACATCACCCGCAACACCATAGACCTTCAACTTATGCAGCAGTCTTTGGTGTGGCATCTATAACTCACTTCCTCCATGTTTTATTAAAAAAAGTAAAAGTTGTGGGGCTGGATTCTCCAACCCCGGCCACAACTGGGATTCTCTACTCACACTGAAGTGAATAGAGATTTGACTGAGCGCCAAATTCTCTGATCCTGCTGGCAGCGATGGTGGGACATGAACTGTCAAAGAATTTCGGCCAGTCTTTTGAGCCAGGGCTTCATTCTTGGATCTTCCCATTCTGTCATAATATCAACCGGAATTGTATCAGAACTTTCATGTATCACATTCATCTAACGTTCAAAATATCCATTCAAGCCTTTTTTTAAATCTCTGTTGATTGTTCTTGTTGCCTAACTGTTAGCTTTAGGATAGTTTAGCAGTTCTTCCTCAGCAGTGTGGCTACCCCTATTTCCAGCTTTTGTATTAAGTCTATTGCAATCTCTTGGTTTTGCCATTATAAGTGGAAAAGCTGCCACATTTGACATTGCATCATTGTCAATGTATCAGGAGACGGAACTAGAAAATTTACTGCAGCTATTTTGACTCAATCAGTTTACTTGCTGTCTTTATCTGTGTTTCCTTTACCTCTGGAGCCAGTAATTTTACTGCAATATGTATGTGCTTTTCTTTTATACTTAATTCAATGTGAAAGTGGGAATGGTTGGCTTTTGAAATGTAACTAGTGTGGTTGATTCTTCAAGCTTCTATTTGTCACGTGACCTTGCCATGAGGCCTTTCCCAGGAGGCAACACCTTAAGATCAGTTCCATAAAAGCCCATCGCAAAGAACGCTACTGAAAACTGTTATCCTTTTACTTGCAACATTAGTTAGTGATTATGCATTCCTCCAAAAAGTGTGCTACTGAAGTCCCCAGACTGCAAGCCCTAAGCAATCAGGGAATTAATGAGAACGTCCATTTTTACTCTGTTAATCTCACTGTAAAAACCCTTAAAATGTTTCACTTTATTGAAAAGATGTAGCTCAGTTTCAATAATGTTTTAAGTTCACAATTACTGTTAAGTACCTTCACTGGTCCTGAAAAGCTAGTTATATATTTGAAAAATGCACATTTCTCCATGTAATTAACAAAATGCACATATGTTTGAAAAAATGTTCAAATATTTGATGTAAAGTTTTTTTAAAGTTTATTTATTAGTGTCATAGGTAGGCTTACATTAACACTGCAATGAAGTTACCATGAAAATCCCCTAGTTGTCACCCACCAGCATCTGCTTGGATACAGTGAGGAGCAATTCAGCATGGCCAATGCACCTAACCAGCTCGACTTTCAGACTGTAGGAGGAAACCAGAGCATCCAGAGGAAACCCACTCATACACGGGGAGAATGTGCAGACTCCATCTAGACAGTGACCAAGTGAGGAATCGAACCTGAGCCCTAGCACTGTGAGGCAGCAGCTCTGACCATTGTGCCACCATTAGTGTTGAAGACATTAATTGTTTTTATTCATTATGAAAATTTAAGATAAACATGAATGATAAGAGCAGCATGGTGGCGTACTGGTTAGCAGTGCTGCCTCACAGCACCAGCAACTGGGTTTGATTCTAGCCTTAAGTGACCGTGTGGAATCTGCATACTCTCCCGATATAGGAAAATCCCAAGGCTTTTTATACATATATAAAAGCAAGAGGGTAGCCGCAGAGAAGGTTGGCCCACTCGAGGACAAGGAAGGGAAATCTATGCATGGAGCCAGAGGAAATGAGTACTTTGCATCAGTATTCACCAAAAAGAAGAACTTGGTGGATGATGAGTCTGGAAAAGGATATGTAGATAGTTTGAGTCATGTTGAAATCAAAATGGAGGAGGTTTTGGGGTTCTTGAGAATAAGTCCCCAGAGCTTGATGGGATATATCCCAGAATATTGAGAGATGCAAGGGAGGAAATTGCTGGGGCCTTGAGAGAAATCTTTGTATCATCAGTGGGACAGGAGAAATCCCAAAGGATTGGAAATTAGCCAATGTTGTTCCCTTTGTTTAAGAAGGGAAACAAGAATAATCCAGGTAATTACAGGCTGGTGAGCCTTAAGTCAGTGGTAGGGAAATTATTGGAGAGAATTCTACAAGACAGGATTTATTCCCACTTGGAAATAAGTGGACGTATTAGTGAGAGGCAATATAGTTTTGTGGAGGGGAGATCATGTCTTATAAACTTGATTGAGTTTTGCAAGGAAGTAACGAAGATGATTGATGAGGGTAAGGCAGTGGATGTTGTCTACATGGACTTCAGTAAGGCCTTTGATAGGGTCCCTTGTGGCAGATTGGTGCAGAAGATCAAGTCACATGGGATTACAAGTGAGTTGGCAAGATGGATACAAAACTAGCTTAGTCAAAGAAGACAAAGGGTAGCAGTGGAAGGATACATTTCTGAATGGAGGGCTGTGATAAGTGATGTTCCTCAGAGATCAATGTTGGGACCTTTGCTGTTTGTAATATATATAAATGATTTGAAGGACAATGTAACTGGATTGATTAGTAAATTTGTGTACAAAACAAAGGTTGATGGATTTGTGGATAACAATAACGACCGTCAGAGGATATAGCATGATATAGATCAGTTGGAGACTTGCACGGAGACATGGCAGACAGAGTTTAATCTGGACAAATATGAGGTAATGCATTTTGGAAGGTCTAATACAGATAGGAAATATGCAGTAAATGGCAGAACTTTTAGGAATATTGATAGGCAAAGAGGTACACAGGTCATTGTAAGTGGCAATGCAGATGGAGATGGTAGTCAAGAAGGCATACAGCATGATTGCCTTCATGGGCCAGGGTATTAAGTTTAAAAATTGGCAAGTCATATTGCAGCTTTATAGAGTCTTAGTTAGGCCTTACTTGAAATAGTGTTCAATTCTGGTTACCACACTATCAGAGGGATGTGGAGGCTTTGGAGAGGGTACAGAAAAGATTTACCAGGATGTTGTCTGGTACAGAGGGCATTAGCTATGAGGAGAGGTTGGAGAAACTTGGTTTGTTCTCACTGGAACAATGGAGATTGAGGGGAGACCTAATAGAAGTCCACAAGATTATGAGAGGCATGGACAGAGTGGATACTCAGAAACTTTTTCCCAGGGTACAAGAGTCAATTACTAGGGTGCATAGATTTAATGTGTGAAGGGCAAGGTTTAAAGGAGATGTACAAGGCAGATTTTTTACACAGAGAGTAGTGAGTCCTAGAACTCATTGCTAGGGGAGGTGGTGGAAGCAGATAAGGGCATCTTGACAAGTACATGAATAGGATGGGAATAGGGGGATGTGGTCCCCGGAAGGATAGGATATTTTAGTTAAGTCAGACAGTATGGTCGGCGCAGGCTTGAAGGGCCAAAGGGTCTGTTCCTGTGCTGTAATTTTCTTTGTTTTTGTTCTTTGCTATTTGTGGATTTCCTCCGGACGCTCCAGTTTCCTCCCATACTCCAAATATCTGTGGGTTAGATTCATTGGCCACACTAAATTGCCCCTTAGTGTCAGGGGGATTAGTAGGGTAGTGACAGGACCTGGGTGGAAATGTTATCAGTACAGGCACAATGGGCCAAATGGCCTCCTTCTGCATTGTAAAAATTGTATGATGAGAAAGATTTGAATTTCCTGGTTTACAGTCTGAGAATATTGCAATATATTGGCTGTTACATGTTGCTGACATCACAGATACTTCACATTTGGAGATCCCTTAAACCTGGGATCTGATTCAGAATAGCATCAGGAAGGAGAATGTCCATGCCACAATGATTACTTGTCAGTAGCCTTCTTCAAGTTCAAAGATAAGTGCTGTTGCTTTGTTATTACACTTTCCACCCATCCCAATCCTCCCTCAGTCTCCCATTTAATTTATAATGCAAATAGGTATAGGACAATATGAATAAATTCCTAAGAAAAATAAAGCACTCAAACCATGCACAGGAGCAAACAACACCATTCAGATGAAGAAGATATCAACTGAAGACCCAAATTTCCTATGGAAATCTGCTTTTGAGTGCACAGCAACGATTGAATTCTTTGAACATAGTCGCACACTCATTTTTATATTTGTAAATATTGACCCAAATTTTCCAGAATTTAACCAGTATAAATGACATATTCAAATCCAAAAGAGGCCAAAATTTTCTTGCAAATAATAAAATTAGCTTCACCGCACAGCATGTATTTACCAAATATTGTGGGACTCTTCCAACATCGCAAAGGCTTTGTCGTTCACTGTAATTGTTTTTTTTAACCTCATGTTGAATGAAGTTGCAGAAAGGAGAAATGTATGCATGCATTATGGTATACTGCCTCAGGACACAGCTGGTGAACTTTGATATTGGATACATGGCTCGTATGAAGGAAGTGTAAGTATGCATTCGGAGATATCCAACATAAAATAAAGCATAACAAATAGAAGCAGAAATAGATCATATGGCGCCCTTGAGCTTTCTCACCCATGCAATAAGGTCATGACTGATTCTTGACCTTAGCTCCAATTTGCTATCCAATCTCTTGTTTCTCTTGGAGTCCAAAAATCTATCAACCACAGGATTGAATAAACTCACAGCTCTCAGGTAGTGAATTTGAAAGATTCACAATCCTCTGAGTGAAGAAGTTTCTTCAAATTTACTTCATCATGCCCCTTTAGAATTTAATATTTTTCAGTTAGCACACCTTTCATTCTACTAAATACTGTGGAATCTAGATCCATTCTACATAATGTCGCTTTGAAGGAGAATTCTCTCATTCCGAAAATCAAGTATGCAAGACTTCATTGCACAATCTGCCCCACCAACAGCTTCTCCAAGACAAGTATATTGGCCCCCAGTACAGAGGTCAAAACTGTACCTGGTATTCCAGATGTGGCCAGGGTATACAAGTTTGCGAGGCCAGTAAACTCCAGAATTCCATTCTGTGAGCCCCACCTACCCTGAATCCAGGCCAAGCATACCGGTAAAATTCTGGCCATGGTCTAACTGAAGCCCTGTTCATTTAGTCAATACTTTATTGCTCTTGTACTCTTAGCTTGCTTCTAACCTGCTTGCAATAAAGGCTCACATACCATTTGCCCTCCTAATTGCTTACTATACCTACATGCAACATGTTTCTCATAAACCCACACAGAAATCTTTCTCACTACTGACATTTAATCATTTCTCATCATTTAAAAAAATATTTTTTGCTATTCTTCCTACTGAAGTGAATGACCTCACAGTTCCTTTATTATACTCTATCCACCATCCAATTGTCCACTCATTTAATCTGTCAACATAGCTGATTCTTTGCATCCTCATCATGGCTTAGTTCCCAGCTAATTTTGTAACATGAAGAAAATTGGATACATTACATAAGGCATTAGATTCTCTCGGATAAGGCCTGGAGAGGCGGAGACGTGTGTGGTATTTTCTCCCGTTCATCTGCAGATTAGAAAAGTTTCTTTCATGGTCTTTCATTTTTATTTTGAGACCAGCTTTGTCAGTGTTCAGGTCCCTCCAATTTACCTGGAACTTCACAAGATAGAGCTCCATTTCTGGAGCATCCCCCTGTAATACTGGATCCCAGTGTTGTTTTGGTCCTCTCCCCATTTGGAGGCTGTGTACACAGTCACCTTCAAAGGACACCCTCCTCCTCCTCCCCCCCCCCCCCCCCCCCCACCCACACACACACACACACACACACACACACACACATGCATGCAGAATCATATCCCCAGAAGAAAGCTTTGTACTTCCCCTTTATTATATTTTCCTCATTTACAGGCTGCAGATGTCTCCCATAGCTATGAACATCCTATTTGCAACCCAGTGCGAGAGCCACTGACTGTGAATGCATCCTGTGCACAAAGCTGGTCCTTAACCCAATTGAGCACACAGACCTTATTCTTCCCTGGAGTGTGAGTATGTTGTGCATACCATGCATAGCGCTATAACATGGCCTGCTATACCCCTACAATTCAGGACTGTCTCTACTTTCTTACCATGACTATGAAGCATAAAGAACCCCAGGACTATCTCTACATTCTCACTCCTATCTATTGGTTCCAGACACCATTCCACCCCATCAACCTCGCCACAAGTCTCTGTACAACCCATCCTTCTATGCAACTCTAACACACCCTGTCCCCCTTCCTATTCCAGAGTCTCCCAATTCAGTACATTTGGGATCCCATCCACCCCTTGTGTGTCTATGTTTCAGTTTTCCTTGTTAGGGTCCAGCTTACCACCTCTCAGTTTCCCTACTGCCTATTATTTTTGCCCCAGTTTGGCCATCAACCCCATACATCTTCCTTCCCTTTTACCTCCAGAATGCATCCATCAACCTCTTCATCCTCTCACCATCTTTCTACCTCTTTGCCACCTCTTGCATCTGTCATTCTTCTCCCCCACTGCTGTCGCAATTCTGGTTTTTGTTTCAGTATATGCCTCTGCCTAAGAGTTGCTGCATCTTTGTTGTCCTCTTTGACTATGGAGGCACCTACCAGGAGTCGACCAAAACCGCCAGTGTAGCATTTCACTGGCATCGCTATGAAACTTGAGCCATGCCATTGCAGGTAGGTTTTGAATGTTGCACTCACCTCAAAATTGTGAACATATTGAGAACTGACCATTATATGCCACTCCTTTTCAAATGTGTTTCAGGCTGGTCTGATTGAAGAAAGTGCCATGTAATTCTAGTGACAGGCAGATTTAAAAGATGCATTCATGAGATGGAATGAATGCAAATGGCGTTCATGTATCGTCAGCAGGATACTGGCCTGCATCAACCTGCCATTAAAGAGGTAAGGGAAGAATTGCAAACTGTTTTCACATCAGCTGGAATCCAATTTTTGACCTTTCTCCAGATTTTCCTCTCCCATCTGCCACACACAAAATCCTTCATCGGCATGATGAGAAAATTCCACCCAAAGAGTGATCAACAGTGGGAATAAACTTCCCACTGAGTAGAGTAATACAGACAAAGATGGAATTTTCTCACCTCTCCCATTAGCACGATCTTCTCGAACTGCCAAATGAATGGACTTTTGAATGGCTTGGTGCACATTCTGGTTCTGCCCCCACAATAATGGAGCTGAGAAATTCCACTCTCAGATCCTGGATTCATTTCTGAAACAAAGTGGTGCTGAATGTATGGGGGTTGCAGGAGGTGGGGAAAGGGAGAATGGTGAAGACATTGGATTTTCCCTGAATACACATAGTGGCACAGGGGCAGCACAGTGGCACAGTGGTTAGTTCTGCTGCCTCATAATGCCAGGACCCCGATTCAATTCCAGCCTCGGGTGACTGTGTGGAGTTTGCATGTTCTCCCCATATCTGTATGGATTATGTCTGGACACTCCTGTTTCCTCCCACATCCAAAGATATGCTAGTTAGGTTGATTTGGCCAAGCCAAATTGTCCCTTGGTGTCAGAGGGATTAGCAGAGTAAATATGTATGGATGTGGGGATATGGCCTAGGTTGTTGACAGTGCAAGCTTGATGAGCTGAATGGCCTCCTCCTGCACTGTAGGAATCCTATGATTCTATCTGATTAAAGATGTAATTCTTTCTTTCGAAATGGATCCTTGATTATTCTAAAAATTTGAGATCACTATTTAAATTTAAAATCCAGACTAACTCCAGTAAAGAGGCAATTCTGTCTTCTCATTCTATTATCTCCAGCATTATATCTGCACATTTGGATTGAACAAATACACAATGTTGTCTTTACCTGCTCACGATTGGAAAGTTTGGTTTCATCCAGATTTCATTTGGATAGGGAGAGGGTAAATTGCATTTGATTAAATTTTAGTTTTGTTGTTGTAATTCAAAGAGCACCCACTGTTCTTTTTGAAATAAATTAGCCTGATTTGAAGATACACTGTTCAGTCTAATGCCCTGTTTATTTGAAGTCTTGGGGCTTGATCTTAAGTTCAGGATATGCTGGGATTGAGCAGTGGTCTGATAACATTGCACATCTCAGTGGGTTTTTCACCCAGCACGATATAATTTCTGAGATTTCTGACCAGCTAGTGGTTATGATGGCAAACTGCAAACTGTAATTTTAGCTTCAATATTTACAGGGCTGCTCCAAAGATCAGTTTGCAGGCATTTGGAGTTGGGAGCCAGAGAAAGAAATACTAGAATGGATTCCAGAAGCTCAGTTCGGTAATACCTCCCTGGATATGCTATTGAGGTACATCATAACCTGGAGGGATAGACTGTCCCCTAGCAATGAGGGAAAGAAACCAGCTGTGGTCACCAAGAAGTGGTAGCTGGGGATGACACAAGAGATCAGCAGCAACAGTATATTACTAATGTCATAGATAAAATGTAGTTCAAGTACCAAATTAGGGCAGAAAAATTGAGAGAAATTATATATATCCTAAAATGTATGTTGCCCCCCAACTGCCCCTCACTATTACCCATTTTTCCCTTCACACCCACTCTACCTTTTCAAGCTTATTCCAGCCCACTACTCCCCACAACAACTTACTTTGCATTAAATGCATTCCTCTCTGTATAATCACTTCCACACACAGCAAAGCCACCCATAATGCTTACACTCACTCTGATGCAATGTCATGGCTCTCCCCATAATCGCTTTCAATAAATTCTCTTCCTACATGTGTTCAACACATGTCATTCCACTCACTTATAGGCCACATTCTTTCTTTGCAGCAGCAGAGAGCACAGAACAGAGGTGGCCTTTCCACAACTGACACTCGCAGAAGTGGAGGCACAGGAGATCTGTGGAGTTTCGCTGTTCCTCGCTGTCAGGGAGGAGGGCCTCCCAGCTACCTGATAGTCAGAATTAAACATTAGTATCATGGCATACAGCATTCACTATGCAGACTCAGTGTTAACAGCAATTGAAATGCTCTGATGATTGTTCCTTTAAAGGCAACATTGCAAAGTAAGGGCCACATGGCTTGGGTGACCAATTGGGACTCAGAGTGGGCAATCATCCCAGGGTAGAGTCCTCTCTTAGGTGGGAGACATGTAGGGAACTAGTTTCAGTGTGTGGCTGCTGTATAATTCATCTTATTAATAAATCCTTTTTATGTTTCTAATGAAGCCTATGAAAGTGCTTCATTACACCAAGTCCTTCCCACTTTAGCTGTGATGAAAGGTCATCCAGACTCGAAACATTGGCTCTGCTCTCTCTCCACAGATGCTGTCAGACTTGCTGAGATTTTCCAGCATTTTCTGTTTTTGTCTCTCCCACTTTAACTGCTTTAAACAATCTTCAATAACTAAGTTAGTCAGTCATAAATTCTAAACATTATATGTGTGAATTGGACAATTATAAATCAAAAGAGCAATCTTACTGACTAGTCAGGTTTATAGTCATATAAGGACATGGATAGGAGTTAGAATATTAACCTAATTTTCTGATGTGAGTCAAATAAATATAATTCATTTGTACCACTTACCTATTCTTGGTTGCTGGATGGTTAGTGGTCTTTTTATTTGTGTGAAGATAAAATGGGAAGATATATATTGACGCTGAGCACTGCAGAATTGTGAAATGGAGGTTAGGCTCTTTGCACTGATTTTATCTCCTTACAAGATATTCTCTTCACAGCATTATTTCCCAACACAGACTAGCCTGCTTCTATCTCCTTGCCAAAATCAGAAATAGGGCTGACCCAGTAAGCCCATCATGTCAACTTGATCCTGTCCTAGTGAACTCATATCCCCATAACACTGCACATTTCACATGGCTGATCCATCTTTGGACACTAAGGGGCAATTTAGCATGACCAATCCACCTGACCTGCATATCTTTGGACCGTAGGCGGAAGTTGGAGCACCCAGAGAAAACCCACAAAGACATGGGGAGAATGTGCAGACTCAACACAGTCACCCGAGGGCAGAATCAAACTTGGGTCCCTGGCACTGTGCCATCTTGCCACCCTTCTTAACATCTCGGTCTCTATTTTTGGTGATAAGCTGTCCATTAACATCTATTACAAACCCACCAACTCCCACAGCTACCCCAGCTACAGCTCTTTACAGCCTACATCCTGTAAGGACTCCATCCCACTTTCTCAGTTCCTACGTCTTTGCTGCATCTGTTCCAATGATGGCACTTTCCGAAACAGTACTGCTGATATATCTTCCTTCTTCCTTAATTGTGGTTTCCTACTAATGGTGGTTGACAGAGCTCTCAACCAATAATATGATTTTATTGAATGGTAGAGCACACATGATGAGCTGAATGGCCTACTTCTGTTCCTGTTATGTTTTTCACAATACCTGCTGACTCTCTTGGCTCAACTTATGCTCATTGTACAAATCACTTCCCCACAATTGATGTTACATTGATCCTTACTTGATTTCTTCACCCTTCCTTAAATAATTTAACTACAGGGATCGCGGGTAGAGGTGGGAACATCAGGGTGGCAGCGCGGGCTCATTGGGCTGAAGGGCCTGTTTCCCATGCTGTTTTGTTCTTTGTTCTTTGTACATTTGAAGGCCCATATGGGATATTCCTAAAAATCCCTACTGTGCAGAAAGAGACAATTCAGCCCTGCACCAACAACATCACCATTGAGGCCCGATCCCCTATTTTTACTCCGCTAATCCCACTGACAATAAAGGGCAATTTAACAAGGCTAATTCATCCAGAGTATCCAGAGGAAACCCACACAGACACGGTGAGAGCATGCAAATTCCACTCAAACAATCACCCAAGTCCAGAATTGAACCTGGGTCTTTGACACTGTGAGACAGCAGTGCTAACTACTCTACCGCCAAATTATTCTATCCTAATGATGTGATATAAATGCAACTATTTTTTCACTTAAAACAAATAACATGAAGGTGAATTGTCCTGTGTTTGTTCAGTATATTTTCTGACAGGCCTCCAGGCAGGAACCAAAGAAGCCTATTCTTCATCTCTTCACCCTATTCAATTCTGAGAATATTCAAGTTATTATGACAAGAGGTTAAATTTCACAAATGTATAGTTCATGAGTAGTAGCATTGACCTCTTTGCAACTGTATGCTTCTGCCAGTCAATGAACTGGAACCAAGTGCTGAAGACTGTAGCTCACAAACCACACATTCCTGAAATTGACCTCTGCGGTGAGAAAGTTAACATCTCCATAACAGATGGTGCTGTAAAGAATATTTTATTTTTCTTTAAACATATCATTTTCTTCAATTCCTACTACATGACAGAAAGAACATATTATGGGGCAACTGCCTACGTGGCATCTATAAAAGTAGCTAAGCAAAAATAGGACAAATCACAAGAGGCACACAATCCCTTCCTATTTTGTGTGTCTCCTTTATACTCCATGTGGCGCAGTCAATATGGCTTTTGGCTGAGCTTCAAATGATATGACTACATACAAATGAGCCTTTATAATTTGTACAATTCGGGAATCTGCCAGTTGTATTTGTTGCAAACCAATAAACTTCTATACAACTGTTTCCAATTTTAGTAATTCACATACATGGCATAAAAAGAAGCACAGTGTAACTTAGATCTTAACACGCAAAGTCAAACATACTGCAGTTTTCATAGAATAGAATTGGTACAGTACAGAAGGAAATCATTCTGCCCATTAGGTCTACAACGACTACAATCCCACCCAGCTCCTATCCCCGTAGCCCCCTGTATTTACCTTAATAGTCCCCTTGACATCAAATAGTAACTTAGCATGGCCAATCAATCTAACCCGCACATCTTTGGACTGTGGGAGGAAACCGGAGTATGCAGACACTAGGAGAACATGCAAACTCCACACAGAGAGTGACTCAAACCAGAATGAAACCAGGTCCCTGGTGCTGTGAGGCAGCAGTGCCTACCATTGTGCCACTGCATCACCTCTCAGTATCTCAGGCCATTATGAACCCAAATACTAACAATCAACGTTAACATCTTTCTCTTCCATCCTCTATGCAACAATCCACATAATTCTGCATTATATAATTATATTAAAGTTATAATGCAGTTCCTCATAATGGGAATTTTATTGGCTTATCCCTGACCAATAACTTCAGTTTTCTCATCCAGTTCTTCTTTGACTGAGTCTCTACAACTTCTGTGTGTGGTTGTCTTGTTGACGTTTCACTCTTGTTCCATTTAATTGGTATTCTTCCAAGTAAAGCCTCAAGTTAAGTCTTCCTCGGTTTTCATATCATTCTTATCAATTTAAAAGCACAATGTCTCGGAGTTTCCTATCATAGAACTAACCCCTTTCCCATGCTGTTATTAAATGGTTGATGTGCTCTGTAACTTTAGGCACTAAAATGCAATGCTCTTTAGTTATGCCTCTTCTTCGTTGGTACTCGAAGTTGACTATTGCTGCATGGATCAAGAAAATGGGAACTTCTGCGTTAGGGTGGCTCCTCGAATCATTCACACCATTAAAAGGTTAGTTAAAAACCTGATTAGCTGCCACTCTATGGAACCAGACAGCCAATAATTGCAGCTAAGGCCCCACTCAGTGACCAATTCTCGTGGGCAATGTTGAGTGGCACTCAATTGCCAATAGTGATTAAAAATAGAAGCCACACGTTGAATATAGTGGAGCCCAACTGAGTGGGCGCGATCACAGGAGATGCTGGGAAAATCAAGTGGGAGTAGCCACATCAGATACCTGACGTTGGAAAATATCCCAGTTAAGTCGGGAGTGAGAGGAACCTGATGTGTGAATCTCACCTGCCGATATAACAAGGCAATTCAATTCATTAATGAACCACTTGAAGTTGATATCCCTGAGGCCATTGGACCTTAATGGATTTTCCCATGGCTCACAAAAGCTATCAGCAAATCATGTTAGGTTTGCCCGCGGCCTTGTGGGGTGATGGGATAGGGGGCAGTTCCCTCAATCACAGGCAATTTGTATCCAGTTGATGGATCCAGCATTAGGAAGTGCAAGCCGCTGAAAGCCACCTTCTATTCTTTCTTCCATTCCCTCCTTCCTCACTGGTGAACCCCTCCCCATGTTCCCCACCCATCCTCACCCACTGCTTCAATCCAGGGACTCTGTGCATTAGAGACAGCAGCCACTGCTCCTAGTGGCATTGTATGCATTGGAGGGCTATAGTAACTGATTGGCCAAGGGCTCTTGTGGAGTGGGAGGTGGAATTTCCACTTCCGGAGTCCTTAGTTGTGTAGGAGACATGACACTGGCCAATTAAGTTGCTGACCGGCACTTAATCCTTAGAAGTGAAGTAGGATTCACTTAGAAGTGAAGTAGGATTCTTGCCAGTTCTCCAAGTGGCAGTGTGACCTACAGCATGGGAACAAAATCCAACCTCTTCTTAAAATGTTGGAATGTCGCCTCCTTAAAATATTGTAATGACTGATGCACTTCCTGAGAATGATTAGTCATTATTTCCTTGTTAAAATTCAGTGTGAGTAAGTTCAAGGCTTGTTGAGGTCATTTTTGATATTGTTTCTTTATATCTAATCTAAGCCCACTCAGTGCCAGAGGTTAGAATGGTCCCTCGTGGCTACTGAGAAAGAATAAAACAATGCTTTCAACACTGTCTACAGTAACAGTTGCATTGCCAGGACCTATTGGCATTACCAATAAATTTTGAAATGTCATTCTTGCGTTACTTGTAAAGCTTTTTGGGGGCATCCTGAAGTCAGTAACAAACATTGTAAATCAATGCATGGTTCTAGACAGAGAAGACTGTGTGGTAAATGTGAAAACTGCTGATGCTGGAATCTGAAACAAAAATGGAAGCAGAAAAATGCTGGAAAATTTCAGCAGGTCTGACAACATCTGAAGAGAAAGAGTAGAGCCAATATTTCTAGCCTAGATGAAACAGATGAGGTTCACCTAGATTCAAAATGTTGGCTCTATTCTCTCTCCACAGATGTTGTCACACTGCTGAGATTTTCCAGCATTTTTCTAAGATTGTGCTGTAGTCTGATTAAAAGATAGGAGCAATTTTAGTAACATCATGGAGTGAGCTGGGAATGGAACTGCACATGAAATGAAAAAGAAGTGCTGGAAATGCACAAAATTTTAGCCTCTATCTGTGGAGAATTTTATTGTTTTAAGGAATGCCTGATCCCGCATAATTGGCAGCATTTTCTGCTTTTGTTTCGAGTTTCTAGATTATTTTCTTCTTTTCATAGTTAAAGTGAAGCATTGGTAACAAAGGGTTAGTAGTGAGAAGAATTACTAATAGAAAATATCTATCCTAGTTCACAGGGGAATTTTAACCAATGCAATTTTGTCCACTTTCTGAAACTAACCTGGAACAAAATTAGTTTTAAAAATTCTCATTTTCTGATGTTGCCCTTAAGATCTTACTAGTGATGAAGAACATATGATACTTCATTCATTTCTTCACATGTTATTGGTAATAAAGTTGCAAGGTAAATATGTCCCAGATCACAATGGATTAATGAAGTGCTAAAGCAATTAAATTTCTTGATCAATCTAATTCTGTGTTATCAGATAAGAGCTCATAAAAATAATGATCATCATGAATGAAAGGGCAGCAGAGTCAGATAAATTGGTTCCTATTCATAGATCTAATGGACTTATTAAATCAGACAATAATTTTTCATGTACAAAGGTTGTCTTTGTGCCAATCACTATGTTTTTATGTTTATTTATTAGTCACAAGTAGGCTTACATTAACACTCCAATGAAGTTACTATAAAACTCCCCCAGTCGCCACACTCTGGCACCAGTTCCTCAGCTACACTGAGGGAGAATTTAGCACGGTCAATGCACCTACCCAGCACATCTTTCAGACTGTGGGAGGAAACCAGAGCACCTGGAGAAACCCACGCAGATACAGGGAGAATGTGGAAATTCCGTCCCCAAACAAGGAATCCAATCCAGGTCGCTGGTACTGTGAAGCAGCAATGCTAATCATTGTGCCATTGTGCTAATACAGGCATGATGGGCTAAATGGCCTCTTTCAGTGTTGTATCTCTCAACAGTAAAGGTCAAATAGCTGCTTTTCATTGTTATGCTATAATTACTCCTGGCAAAGAGAAATCAAAGGTCCAGAGAACTCGATAAGGTATGAATCAGCTCACTCATTCAATGTGAACAGCCCTTGGTGTCAGGACCCATCTGTCAAAAATCTGTCTGAGGAAGGGACAGTAACAGCATGACTATGAATAGACAGTATCAGATGCTGGGCATCCAGAGGAAACCCATATAGACACGGGGAGAACATGCAAACTTCACACAGTGACCCAAGCTGGGAATTGAACCCGGTTCTCTGGCACTGTGAAACAGCAGTGCTAATCATTGTCCATTACTGTCAGCTTCAATGTCTTTCTCTGAAAACAAAACATTTTATTTATCTTTGTGTGAAAGGATCGTGTTTGATTTTCTTATTGCTCCTAACCGCCTCAATTTTAACTTCCGTTTCCTTTCAACTGTGCCCCACTATCGTTAACAATTTCACTGGATCAATTTTGTTCATTCTTGTCATTACCTTAAACTTTTGCCAGACTCTTTTTCAAACCACATAAGCTTAACTTTCTTAACTTTCTCCCTTACTTAAATTGCTGATATCCAGAGTACTCTTTGTTTTTTTTTATTTACACTCCCAAGAGCCATAATATCTTGTCTAGAACCATACACAATACATTCGATGGACCAATTCCATATGCAAAACATTACAGCCTCTTTACATGTGCACTCTTTCCTTCTGCAAATGAAACCCAGACCACGTATCAGACCTGATTTGCATTTCTTAAAAAAAGCCTGGAACTAAGAATTATGCTGACAGCTTTGTAGATTTATTACGTATAACTCCCAGATCTCTTTTTAAGATCAACATGTTGTACCACTTAACACATATTTCCTCTTTTGGTTCCAGTTATGTAACATTTATCCACAATTAAATGCATCTGTCAACTATTGGTTCAACAGCCTAAATGAGATTGAAATCCTTATGATTTTGTTGCATTGTTAGTCTTCATTTTCCTTGGCTGCTATGTTTTCAATTATATGCAGTGGTAGAATTTTTGCTTTGTTCAAGTCATTGATATCTATTTATACAGGGGAGTGTCGACATAAAATTATTTCTTTTCACCCTGATGCTGCAGTTGGTATTAATTTATTTTTGAAATCAAAGTCCAAACTGCCCCTTTTAGAAGAGGGAGTTACTCAAAAATAGCACCAGTTTGGATCTTAATAACCAATTTACACTAGCTTAGTTATGAAATCAACATTACTTTGCACTGACGGTTCAGTTGTGCTATAAATGTACTTTAAAACCACCAAGGTCCCAAGATTGACTCCTGAGACACACCAAAAATAATAGCCAGAAATTTCCAGTCCTACATGCTTCATCACCAATACCAGCGAGAATAGAGAATTTGGCGCTCAGTCAAATCTCCATTCACTGCAGCGAGACTGGAAAATCCCAGCTATGGATGAGGTCAGAGAATTCTGGCCAATACCTTTCCAGCCTAAAATAAAATGTTACTCATTTCAATTCAGAACTGTTTTATCTTCTATTTCCTTTGTTTGGTCATCAATCATTAATGTGGAACTTTGTCATCAATTTTTTGAAAATTTAAGTTCAAGTAAAATCTTTATTATCTAGCACACGCGGTGAATGGGTGGTGCTGGTTAATCAACAATACCAGTTAATGGAGAGTTCTGTTTATCAATGGAATACAGCCCAATACTTGTGTCATGAATTGCCATCAAGTACTCAAGAAGTAAAAAGCACTAAGCTTCCACAAACAGCAACGTGATAATGGCCAGTTCATCTATTTTGTGCGACGGCTTGAGGGCTAAATATTGGCCAGGGCATCATGTATAACTCCCCGCCCATCTTCAAAACATCCATTGGAGAGAGTGCACACGGCTTTGTTTTAACAGAGCTCTGTCGACAGTGCCACATCCGACACAGGAGGTTGCTTGATTCCTTTTATAATAATAATGCATTCCACTTATTTTCCAATCCTTGAAAATTGATCTCAGGTTTAGTGACTTTATAAAAATATAATTTTCTTACTAATTTCAATTCTCAATTCTTATTTGGCAGATTAAGTTAGCCGTACTTAATCCATCGTAAGATCTTCAAACTTCTTAGAAGCAGATTTTCTTTGAAGGAAATCTAGTTTCTCCATTGTTGTTCTTTGCAGTCATGTGGCAAATTCTGTGTCAAATAAAGAATGAAAATGTGTCTTAAATAGTAAAATCTGCAATGGTGTTGAGCAACAGTATTTTTTTCATTCATTTGTGGGACATGGGCGTCACTGGCTGGCCAGCATTTATTGTCCATCCTTAGTTGCCCTTGAGAAGGTGACAGTGAGCTGCCTTCTTGAATCGCTGCTGTCCATGTTCTATGGGTCATCCCACAATGCCATTGGGGAGGGAATTTCAGGATTTTGACCCAACAACTGTCAAGTAACCAGAAGATCTAAGGATACAAATACTTACATGTGTAAAAGCAGAATTGCAAACAAGTAGGATTTGAATTTCACACACAGAGTTTTGATTATAAAAGCATATAGGGTTGTGATACATTTCCACAAAGCACCAATTAAGTAGCAATTGGAACATAATATAAAGTTTTGTACTCTGTGTTGTAGATGATCAGAGGTTCATTGAGACGAAACAAGTATAAAAAAAAGTACTATTAAAATAAATGCAATTAAAGTTTTTTTCAATTATTTTTGGTTTTAAACCATCATTTTTGCAACATCTGTTTGTAGGTATTTAATACTGCTCCTTCACCTGAAGAAAGAGCAGTACTCTGAAAGCTCATGATTCCAAATAAATCTGTTGGATTTTAACCTGGTGTTGGGAGAGTTCTGACTATGCCCATCCCAGTCCAACGCCAGCATCTCCACATCATATTATAAGAGGAGAATGTGGGATGAAAGGGAAGTGGAATATGAAAAGGAAGATTAAGTATAAGGATACCATCACTTTCAGTGCTTTCGGCCACGCTATTGACCAAAGCCTCAGCAACAAAATAACAGCCAGAATTATTTCCTCAATGGAATTGAGGACATATATGCGTTCTTCTCCAATTGCTTCTGCCCAGGTTATGAACATCCTGTTTTACAATAGAATGGGAAGTTGACTATGACTGTCACACAACCTGTTTGGATGGTGTGGTCATCACGGCAGCACATATCTGGCAGCACGTGCCAACTGTAAGATGTGGGTGTGAGACTTGCAGAAGTGCTCAAAATGTGAAAGTGAGGTAAAGCATGTGAATTGTAGATGTGAGTCCTGATCGATAGAGAATGTTAGGTGAATGATGGATGTGTGGTGAATTGAGCAGGGTGGAAGGCTTATTGTGCAGTTTGTTGGTTTTGACATTTGAGGATCCATTAATGTGAGGTCATTGAATTTCTTGCAGCATTCAGGTCCATGAGACTTGACTCTCGACATTGACCTCGACAACTATCTGTTCTGACAGCCTTTTTGGTGAGTATTTGGATAGCCTCCAGGACCTTTTTGGTGAGTGTTTGGAGAGCCTCCTGGTGTCCCCACCTCCTCAACAAAGACACCAGAACAACATCCGAAAATCTCTCTAATGCGGTGCCATTCTTCGCTGCTTTCCAATCAGAGTCACTCCTGGCACCGCTCCCAGAAGCTGCTCTTGCTACGTTGCATTTCCCAGTTAAGAAGTGCAGGCCAGTTTAAAGTGAGGCAGGGGGGGTTGTGATCCTGCACCTTCTGCTGAAGCATGCGACTAATGAATAGTGTGGTTAGTGCTGGATTCACAGATCAATCACACTAATCAGCAAACAAAGACAGTGGCCAGAATTTTACCATCACGCCCACTATGGGAATCAGAGCAAGCAAGGGGCAGACAATGAAAAGGTCCATTGGCCTCTGGCAAGATTTTATGGTTTCGGGACTAGTGAGGTCACAAAATCCTGCCCAGCTCCTACATGCATTTCAATCAATGGATCCTGTGCCCATTTTCAAGCAATCCAGCTCCTAGAATCTCCAATACAGCACTCCTTCAGCATTGCACTGGAGTGTAAGTTTACATTATGCGATCAAGTTCTGGAATGAGGGGCTTAATTGCACAGTCTTCCGACAAAGAGGCTACCAATTAAGAAAAATAATCACTTTGAGATTTTATTCTGTAAGGAATAGACACATTTAGGGTAGAGGTTATAGAAAGTAATTAATTCATTAACTTTCATCCAATTCTGTGTTTCAGTTTTCTTTTCATCATTGTTTTAATTTATAACTTCTCGGAATCATGGTATCAACAAATAAACTTACTTATGAATGTATAGCCAGCAAAGCGATAACAAAGTGAAAATATTAAATATTCAGAAACTAAAGCCATGGTTTTAAGGAGGGTGAATTGATGAGGAAATGGTGGGTGTTGAGAGGGGAGAAACAACAGTGTCATAGTTAGAAAAACCAGAAAAATGGGTCCCCTCCAATCCTGATGAATTTATGGAAGTACCTGACTAGCAATTTTGCAAACTGTTTGCTGACAAACGCCAATTAGATTAATAGGCCTTTGGCACCGGGCCACAATGGAGAGCACAGCTAAAGGATAGAAAAGATCAAGCAGAAGGCTGAAAACTGTGGTTGGGTAGGTGAGATCAGAGGATGAGAGGAGAGGGTTGCATGGAGTTTATGGAGAAAATGGTGAGGAGTGAAGGCGATTGTAGGCTGGAGCTAAATTGAAAGGGCCTTAAATTGCAGGATGGTATCCGATCATTGGGGAAATTCTCCTCCTGGCCCGGAGTACTGGAAAACGCTATAATTGTTCCACGAAGGAGTTTCATCTTTCTTTAGATGCTGGATTACCCAAGGCCTTGGGGAACCCAAGTGACTTGTGTTAAAGCTGAAAGAAGAATATAAAAATATAAAAGAGGGATATCCAAAGGTTAGCAGGTTAGGTGGATTGCCTCAGGGGGCTTGATAGGGTAAATGCATGCAGTTATGGGAATAGGGCTTGGGTGAGATTATGATCGGTATAGACTCAATGGGCTGAATGGCCTCCTTCTGCACTGTAGGATTCTATGATTCTATAATTTAATGATTAAAACATATGAATGAATGACCAACTTCCAAGACGTAGGCTTATTGCTCACTTGACCCTCCATCCCATCTCCATTCAAACTAGAAAATAGTGAGTTCAAAGTGATTTGGGTTTAGGTATGAAAATTTTAGCATTTTTACTTGCCACTCTGCTCAAACCCTGGTTTTGACTGACCAGTTTACCAGTATACAAATGTTCAGATGAGACTATTCTCATGAATAGAATGTTGAGACTATTCAGAAATAGTCTCGTAGAGTTATACTTCCCCCTGCTGGATTCGATCAAAGCATTTATGAACAGAAAGGTTGCGGCTTTAAAGAATTTTGCAGTTCTTATACTCTTCCTAAAATAATCATTTTCCTTGCTTCTACTATCCCAGATAACATAAAAGATTTTTTTTCAGTTGGCAGTTGTAGACTGTTTTTGCAATCTTTGTTGCATTTGTTTACATATGGAGCACTGGTTGAGGAGAAAAATAGACAACTGCAATAAAGTTTCAAAAATATCAATAGACTTAATGTTGTAGCGAGTGAACACGTTCCAAATGGATCACTTAGGTCCATTTATCGGTAATTGTCCTCTACTATTTACTGAGTGAAATGAATAAATGTTAGGCTCCACAGAAGAGAGCAGTAAACCCAAACATTACAGGTAAAATAAATAACTCAATGAATGTTTAATTATCATTTAATTATAAAAGTCTCAGGTAATGAATTCCAGCAGGGCAGGCCACAGCTTGTTGCCAAGGGAACACATATTCAGTCAGCTCCACACGGAGATAAATCAATGATTCCTTATGGACCTTGGAGGAGGGGGAGTGGTAATCGCAATCTTGTATGAAACATGGAGACAGTCTGCCTGCAAGCTCCACAGCTTTAAGTGTTGGCCCATCATTAAACAATGAAATGCCTGAATACACACAAATGGCTGTGAGGTATCCTCACCTATGCCCATATTTAATTAGCATTTGCTGGAGACATAATATGGCTGTCATCCAAATTCCAAAAGTCACATGATTTGTAGCAGCCCTTTTAACAGCTAGTCCATTTTTGAAAGTATTGACAGAAAGGTTATAATGTGACACGCCTCTACTGGGCATCACAATGAGCAGAAACTTCCTCCTGTAAAATATTGGAAATACCAAAGTCACTGGTGGGGAATTTTCCATTCCCAGAATAAGAAGTGGGAACTGCAAATCCCACAGGAGTCCCAAACATGGTTTATGCTGATTGGGTTTCTCATTCTGATTGTCTCTATCAATGACATAATGGAAATCCTGGTGTTGAACATTATGATCCCCATTTAAAAACATTTACATATAATTATCAGGCATTTACTCCTGTTAGACCCTTCATTGGACTACCCAGTCACTTTGGTGTGAGCACACGCTGACGTGGATCACAACAGGTCCCTTTTTCAACAAGGGCACCCTGAACTTTAACTGACTAAGTTGCTGGAGTCTTGGGCCCAACAAAGCTCGCCCAGCCAGTGTGCTATTGTCGGACACACACCATAACCTTTTTTCCCTGTGACCCTAAAAACCAGGACTCTAACCTGGTGTTGTGAGACTTCTTACTGTGTTTACCCTAAAAATACAACAGAAGAAGTTGGCATTGGGGCTAATGGCAATGCCCATTTCCAATCCCATAACATTCACTGACTCTCAATGTTGGGAACAATTCCGCATCTGACTGTAGGCATTTGTAGCTATTATCTATGTGACCTTCAAGAGGGCATGACACTACCACTGGGTTTCCATTCTGCAAGGGTAATTACTCCAGGAAAGATCTTACATTTATTGGCTAGGAGGGCCATTGACTCCATTCTAAATCCTGAGGTGGTGGCTAGGGCAAAGGATCCATAAGTATAGGGAGTCAAGAAAGGCGCCCCTGACAGTGCAAAATGAATGTGGCACTGTTTCAATGAGAGATTTTTCTCCTATTTAACAATCCAAAGGGATTTTTAAAAAATTAATAGGTCTCTACAAGAAAAGGATTCCCATTATATCATTGATAGGGACAATCAGAATTTAGCACCTTGCAATCTACTAGATTATTTTGAATAGTGAATTTCTATTAATATTAGCACCACTGATAACATATCGATTCATGCCAAGTAAATGGAGGCAGGGTCCCTGCAAAATAGCCAACTTTTATAGGAACTCCTAAAACTCTCTCTCTCTCTGACTGTGAAGATTGGTCAGCCAAGGATTACAGCTGAAAAAGGAACTAAAATCTCTCTGCCAAACTACAGAACACTTAAACTAAAGAATCAACGACTGAAATAAACCTGTATCAGCCACAACTTGTTATTATCTCCTCTTCAAAATGCAAGGAACATTCCATATAACTTCTTATTTATTTTCTTATTTATGTTTATTTCCAGACTGGGATTTTACCAGCCCACCCACCAATCGATGGCCAGGGTGAGCCAGAAAAATTGCGCAAGAACTAGGAAATTAGGATCACACGCGATCTTACGAGAGCCGGATTTCTGATGAGGTCAGCCTGTCACCAAAAATGGATGCGAGGCTGAATAAATTATATAAACTTATTATAATCTTAATTTACATCTGTTTAGAGAGCCCAGTGTTCAGGCTCACTTGTTTTTATGCCTCGTCAGGACAGATTCTCTCCAGCGAGGAAAACACCTGCTCCCATGAGCAGAGAGCAGTTGTGTTAGCCTCACTGGTGGGTCTGGGAGTCAGCTGGGGAGGTTGAGGGCAAAGGGGGGGTGTCCTTTGTGCAGTGCCAACCTGGTAGTGCCACCCTGGCATCTTGGCCGTACCAGCCTGGCACCTTAATAAAGCCCACCAGGAACTCTTACATTTTCATCCAGCTGGACGCTTAGAATCATTCTTGTAAAATTCTGCCCCTGACGTAGATATATCATTTCTCCTTATCTTCGTAGTTTATAAAGTTACCTTAACTCAAGAAATCCTGTCTAAATTGTTGCCTTTTTAAGCATAACTATTGGGTCTGGCAAAGGTAGCCAAAGGAACTTTGTAAGATTAAAGATGTGTTTCTCCCAGCAGAGAGTGGGTTGAATAAAGACACAGAGCCAATCATCTATCCTCACTCAAGTTTGTACAATTTGGGGGCACCTCAGCCGGATGGTGACAAATTGAGGGGTCTCGCCCGGATCAACTACCTTTGGGGAACCTTGCCTGGATCTGGTCATCCCCGGCCGTCCCATCGTATCGGGCAATGGGACCCTGTGTGAGAACCTCTCCGGCTATATCGAGGGCATCCTGAAACCCATCGTACAAAGAACCCCCAGCTTTTGTCTTGACACTACGGACTTCCTACAGAAACTCAGCACACATGGAGCAATTGAACCAGGGACACTCCTTGTCACAATGGATGTCTCAGCGCTCTACACCAACATCCCCCACGACGATGGTATTGCTGCAACTGCCTCAGTACTCAATGCCAACAACTGTCAGTTTCCGGATGCAATTTTACACCTCATCCGCTTCATCTTGGACCACAATGTCTTCACCTTCAACAATCAGCTTTTCATCCCGACACACGGAACAGCCATGGGGACCAAATTCGCACCTCAGTATGCCAACATCTTCATGCACAGGTTCGAACAAGACTTCTTCACCACACGAGATCTCCAACCAAAGTTATATACTGGATACATTGATGACATCTTTTTCCTTTGGACTCATGGTGAACAATCATTGAAACAACTGTATGATGATATCAACAAGTTCCATCCCACCATCAGACTCACCATGGACTATTCTCCAGAACCAGCTGCATTCTTGGACAACGCATCTCCATCAAGGACGGTCACCTCAGCATCTCACTGTACCGAAAACCGACAGACAACCTCACAATGCTCCACTTCTCCAGCTTCCACCCTAGACACGTTAAAGAAGCCATTCCCTATGGACAAGCCTCCGTATACACAGAATTTGCTCAGATGAGGAGGATCGTGACAGACACCTCCAGACGCTGAAGGATGCCCTCGTGAGAACAGGATATCGATCGACAGTTCCGACGTGCCACAACAATAAATAGATACAACGATAAACTGCACTGACCTCCTCAGAAGACAAACACGGGACACGGTGGACAGAGTACCCTTTGTTGTCCAGTACTTCCCCGGAGCGGAGAAGCTACGACATCTTCTCCGGAGTCTTCAACATATCATTGATGATGATGAACATCTCGCTAGGGCCATCCTCACCCCCCCACTTCTTGCTTTCAGACAACCGCACAACCTCAAACAGATCATTGTTCGCAGCAAACTAACCAACCTTCAGGAGAACAGTGACCACAATACCACACAACCCTGCCACAGCAACCTCTGCAAGACATGCCGGATCATAGACAGGGACGACATCATCAAACGTGAGGATACCATTCACCAGGTACACGGTACATACTCTTGCAACTCGGCCAACGTTGTCTGCCTAATACGTTGCAAGAAAGGATGTCCCGAAGCATGGTACATTGGGGAGACCATGCAGACACTACGACAGCGGATGAATGAGCATCGCTCAGCAATCACCAGGCAAAACAGTTCTCTTCCTGTGGGCGAACACTTCAGCAGTCATGGGCATTCGGCCTCCGACCTGCGGGTAAATGTTCTTCAAGGGGGCTTTCGTGATACACAACAGCGCAGAGTCGCTGAGCAGAGACTGATAGCCAAGCTCCGCACACATGAGGACGGTCTTAACAGGAATCTTGGCTTCATGACACACTATCTGTAACCCCCGTAACTTGCCTGGGTTAGCAAAAAACCTCACTTACTGTGCTGTCTGGAGAAAATACACAATTCTCTAACCAATGCTCAGGATTCCCTTCACACACATTGTTAGCCACTTTAACACTTGAAGAGCAGGTTAGATGTAAGGATTCGCATTCTAATCAGCAATCTCTGACTGTCTGTGCTGATGTGTGCTATTGCAGACCAGAACACTGCATTTGCCTGAAGAAGACACAGAGTCAAAAGCTCGCTTTTTTACTATCAAATAAATCGGTTGGATTATAAATTGGTGTTGCTAAATTCTTACTGAGTTCTGGTCATTAAAAGCAGCATTCCATTACAAAAGTTGGTATGTTAAAACAAAGTAAAATCACGGTTGAATATATGATGTGGAGATGCAAGCATTGGACTGGATAGGCACAGCAAGTAGTCTTGTAACATCAGGTTAAATTCCAACAGGTATATTTGGAATCACGAACTTTCGGAATGCACCTGATGAAGGAGCAGCACTTCAAAAGCTCACGATTCCACATAAACCTGTTGGACCTTAATCTGCTGTTGTGAGACCTCTTACTGTGGACCACGTGGAAAATAGTGCAGTCATTTCCAGTGAGTCCATTTTAAAGTCTACTTTTATTCAAACAGTTATTTCCTCAATAACCTTGTAGTGTACAGACTTTCACATTGAATTGTCTGGATTCTGTTTACACGGGATCATTTTGTGCAAGGAGAGAACACTAGAACACAAGAAATAAAAGCAGAAATAGGCCACCCCAGGTCCTTCAAGCCTGCCCTGCCATTCAATAAGATTATTGTGGATCTATGCCAGCATCAACTTTTTTTCTGTGCCATCTCTCCATTGCCCTCTATTTCTTGTTCAATCAAATATGGAGAGATAATAGGCATCAGCATTCAGGATTAAAGAGTCCTATTGTTTAGCATCAGAGTGTTCATGTTGGAATGTGAGTATCGGCAGAATGATACTTAAGACAAACTACATTAAAGAAAAATATTTTTTGTTAAGTTGCATTTTAAATGTACAATATATTCGCTGAGTATATTTTGAGTCCCTGACCCTAATAAGTTTTCCACATGATCCTCGTCATTCGAAGGGAATTCCACTTATCTTAGTGAGCTCATCTTACAAAGTTGTGTCAGACATGTAACACCAGCTGTCTGGATCGCACCAAGTCTCACTTGCGCATGAAAGTTTATAAATGTCACCTTAATAAAATGATAAGGTTCAGCCAAGGTTCTCCAATACTCATCTTACAGCAATTCCCTGTCTCTTCCGGGCTTATATCTCTTTTTAAACCTTGAATGACTTTGTTGCCAGCAATTTTGTTAATAACAGCATTGGATTGCAAATACATGTTATAATTTGCCATTACACTGCATTTTCATTCACCAATTATGAACTTGAAGAAAAGAGGTCACAAACTGTATCAAATGATACAGCCAAAATCAAACCCCATTACAGATAAAATTATAGTGCACAAAATTCAGTTCCATGAAGTCAGTCTCAGCTGCTAAGAAGTCAGGAACATCCTGATATGTAAGTCTAAAGTGGTTTGAAACCTTCAAGTGTCACTGATAGATACTGTATTTAATATAAAAATGTGTTTGTTAATACAATGATTTAACATAGGCATTTATCCTGCAAAGGTAAGTTAACCTTTACATTGGCCTGCATGGTATAATTTCTGTCATGCAATTCCAATCGTCAAAAGTATCAAAATGCATTCAAAATGTACAAAAAAAGCCCTGTCAGCCCTGCTATCATGTTTTGTGCTGTGATTTAACTCAACTGACAGCTCCGGCGATTAAAAAAAATCTGCTTTTGAAAAAAGAAAACACTCCCTGTGGCTGCTGCCCACCATTTGGAAATAGGAAACCATTCTGTTTTAACCAATATAGCTGGAAACTTTGTTTATGACAGCTGCAGTTATTATCAATGCTTTCCTGGATTCCAGACAATAATAATGGGCTCAGCACAGCAGGTGGTCCATTGATCCAGGAACGATTGAAACATTTCAGAAGGTGTAGTAAGAGAATATGCCTTTAATATGGTTTCTTGTTGTTTACAAACCTACTAGCACTTAAAGGATTGCACTTTTTTTTTGCACTAGAGTAGGTTTGTTTTCAGTTTCAATAAGATTGAGTTTGAACTCAGGATTTTATTTGATAGTTTGAATTTAATTTTTTCCAATGATATTAAAATAATTCACATTACTATTGCATGACACTTAGGACTGTACATTGTTATGTATTGAATGAAAGGCTATGCAAGTTATATGGGGAGAATAGAGATATGAC
This sequence comes from Sphyrna mokarran, assembly GCA_024679065.1. Classification (NCBI taxonomy): domain Eukaryota; kingdom Metazoa; phylum Chordata; class Chondrichthyes; order Carcharhiniformes; family Carcharhinidae; genus Sphyrna; species Sphyrna mokarran. The sequence continues at coordinate 41,120,412 of JAGIQG010000003.1, read as the reverse complement.
AGCCATAAAGCAAACACATAAATGTTATGGAGGATTTGAGAGGCATGGGAGTGGGTGTGGTCAGAGGGCAAGTAGGTGGTGTGGATAATCTTAGGGTTTATGGAGTAGCATGGGGATCCAGAGACATATATTGGGATAGAGATGGTATGGGCAATCTGAGATGACAAAAATGTTCTAAGGGAACTTGGAGTGGCGTTGGAGTTGAGTGGTAAGTGAAGGATATGGTGGTAACAAGGCAATCTGAAGGGCATAGTATAGCATGGAGATGGGTAGGGCTGGTGAGGTGGGGGTAAGGAAGTGAATTTTAGAGAGCCTGTAAACAATTTTGGGAGTTGGAATATTGGGGTGGGGAGGTTCAAGGGAAGCCTTTGAACCTCCTCATCTCCTCAACCATGATCCACAATCACTCACATAACTCACAAAATGTACTGCAAACCTAATTCATATGTGAAAAGACAAAAGAGTCCTGGACAAAGTCACGCATGGATTAGATGTGCATTTTGTAAGGCACAAAGTACATAAGTCAGACTTTCCCATTCAAAAATTCCAGCCATTTTTGGCTTCGACATTCCAGATAATTCCCCCTTTTCACCTCATGTAGCTGATCCTGGATGGAATTTTTCCATTTTCACGCTACGTACTCCAGCTGGTGTGAAGATCGGAAGGTTTCACATTGGCACGGAGGGCATTTGTCAGATGGGATTCACCCACCTGATGGATGCAAATTTATGCATTCTGCAATTCAAGTCAACAGCCCAGTTGCTCAGAGATTGGGGCCCCCTATTTAAAGGGCACCTCCATTCCCCCAGGACTCCCTGGTGACCAGAGAGCACCATAACCACCCAGCAAAGAGGGGAATCCTTCCCCCACTATTCAAATAACAGGCCATCCCTCCCAAACCACAGAGGCATGAGTGTAATGACCCAAACTCCTCCTCAGCCTGCTATCCCCTCAGGGTCCCACCCACCCTTTTCTTCCCCCAAATCCTCAATCAGGCCCCCGCTTCAGGCCACATGCCTTGGCAGTGCCAATGATGCACTGCTTGTCAGCTGCAGCAGCACTCCATTCTGCATCAAGGATTTCCCTTCCTCTCTGTCAGAAACTGCAGGTGGAATTACACCCCTTTGAAGTCCTCCGATGCAGATTGGAGTGCTGCTGTGATTTAAAAATCTGCTAGGTGATCAGCTGGCATGGAGATTAAAGTGACCAGGCCACTTTAAAGTTTTCATAGATGACAGGCAGGAATGCAGATGTTGAGCAGAGGACGGTCTGAAATCACCATGCCAGGGATTGTCTTCAGGTCTGCCAGGACTAGAAAGCACAGTCCTGCCATGGGATCCCATTCCAGGGCACTGTGCTGAGATCAACACCTTAACCCCACTGGAGCTCACCCCCAGGATCCTTAGAGAAAACTCCCTCTGCAGCCTGGCAGAGATACAGAGGCTAATGAGCACTAGACCTAGCTACATTCTGGGAGTCCAGCAAGCCTGGCCCAGGCTGGTCATTGCCAGCAGAAAAACTCACCTGGTGCAGTTACTGCTGGGGATGGGGGGGGGGGGGGTGGTGAATGATAGGAGGGCATTGAATTGGGCTTCAAGTTCGCTGATGAGATTTAAACTCGGGGTTTTGAATAATAATTGGATTGCAGCCAGCTTTAGGCAGGAATTTGTCTGGAGATGGCAAGGTAGATCGAGTAAATCCCAATTGTCTTCATGCCAAGCGGGAATCCAGATTTTTGGCTGATGCCCATCCAGCTGGGAATTGGGATGCCCGCGGGCCATCTGAAGAGACTGGAGAATTATGTCCCATGTGTCAACCATATGAAGGCTTCCCTCAAACTAATGCTATTTAAAGGGCTCAGCAAACACTTTCACATTCACTGCTGATTCCAATTGCCTGTTCTCCCTGCATTCATAGAAGTTCTGTGAATTTTCTATAGCTGTTTAGTTTTGGTGAATTCTATAGAGAGTGGTGCAGCTTGTGGTAAAGACTTCAGTTTTACTTCAAAGGTTCTCCCCAGACCATTTGCTCTCAGTCATGGATGCTTTAGTTACCATCCCTCTCAGCCTGCAGAGAAATTGATGAGCAGATGTAACACAGAGAAGGACAACCTACTCAAAAGAGGGAGGGGGAGAAGGGAGCCTCAAAAGGAGGCTATATCCCACCCCAAGCACCTCCATGGGGCTTTTAGAGAGAATGCCCTTCCCACAAACCTCAATGAAGAATGGAGAATGTGATGTCTCTGTTTACAAAGGAAATCTTCACTGAAATGTACAATTTCTCACTATTAGGATATCTTTATTCTGCACAGCCCAGCGTACAATCATATTTGACCCACACATCAAACATGCAAAATGTCACTGATCAAACTAAGGTATGTAAGTAATAATTCTGTTGCCTGGAAGTTTTTAAACACTGAAATATCACAGGTTCTTTCTTGTTGAAGTTAAAGGCTATTGTTCAAAGACTTGTTTGGAAAATGTGTATTCACTGCTTTGGAAGGGATTTCCAATTTTGAGTTCATTCCTGCCTGGAGTCTCTGGTGTTTCATTTGCACTTCCTAGCTGCCCTCTGTCTCAGCTGCAATGGGTGACAGCTCCACCTAGGGTCTCAGATAAGAAACAAGAGGAGCAGCAGCAATATCAGGGACAGCTTCTCCACAACCACCTGCTACTCCACAGGACATCGGAAATGTGCACAGAATCCAGCTCACAGGAAGCAATGTGCCCGACATATGATATATGGGCAGAGGATTAGCTTTCTGGAAATGGCTGTGCACCAGTGCCTCAGGAGTATAAAACTTTCCTGTTGGATGGTTGTTGACCTTTTCCATCTTTTGAGAGAATATGTCTTGCCAAGTGGGCCAGGTGGGCATGCATTGCCAGTGCCAAGGTCAGTACATCCTGATCCTGCCCCGCTCCTTCCAGGGATCTGCTGGTGATATTTATAGACTTGCAGTCTGCTGTGCACAAGTGATGAGACTATTACTTATGTCTACGGATGAGATCAGTCAAAATGACAGAACCTTTGGATTTGCTAGTGTTTGCACTGACTAGCTATCAGCATGCTGGATACCTTTGAGTATGTTGGATGTAGGTCTGAGTGCACTGGATAGCTTAAGCGCATGATCCATTTTATGTCAACTTCAAGCCAAAATAGAAATTTTGATGTCAAATTGTGATTGAATGCATTGAATACATTTGAAAACAAAAATGATGTTAAAATCTTTGGATAGGAAATTTTCCAAAGAGAAACGTGCAGCTTCTCCAATCTGGCAAAGTGACTGAAGTCCTTCATCCCTATAACCATTCTTGGTTCTCCCTGCAGTATCTCTAATGCCTTCACTTCCTTTCCAAAGTATGACACCCAGACTTGGATACATCCAGGTGAGGCTGAACCAGTGTTGTCTAAAGATCTCCTACTACCTCATCTTTATATGCAATGCCTCAATTTATAAACCTAGGATTTGTTTCAACCTTTTAACTACTTTCTCAATCTACTCTACCATTTCAAGAATTTGTGCAGGAATATTCACAGGTCTCTGTATTCTTGCACCCTCTTTAAAATTGTATTGTATTTTACTTTTCATTTTTACTTTATTTTATATTGCCTCTTCTCATTCTTCCTCCCAGATGTATCACTTCACATCTCTCTGCATCTTGTTATATTACAGGGAATAAATAAATTGTTTTTGCTGGGAATGGCCAGAGAATTCCTTGAGGGGCCAAACAGAGAGCTCCTACTGTTCCTGGTCCACAAGGTGTACTAAAAAACGTATCTGAAGCCAATTGTTTTCACCTGCTTTTGTTTCTAGCTTTCCCAACTCCAGCTACAGCATAACGTAGTTATGTCCCATTAATTCTAAACTTAGGTTCCTGCTGGTAAGAAATGTTTTACTGAATTAAACTTCCTTAGTTTAGTTACAATTTTTAGCAATTTAGAGGGCACATGCACTGCCAGCCAAATCTTTGTTCACTGCGGCAGGATGGGAAAGTCCCATCGGTGTGAATGGTGGTAAGATTCCAGTGGTAAAAGGGTTTTGTCAAATTAAAAATTACTGTTGAAAGCATCTCCTAACTATAGCAATAATATAAGTTGAACCTTTAACTTAAAGTGAATCCTGCTTGAAACAATAGAACCCTAAAGTTTAGAAGGAGGCCATTCAGCCCATTGAACAAAGAACAAAGAACAAAACAGCATGGGAAACAGGCCCTTCGGCCCAACGAGCTCGCGCCGCCACCCCGATGTTCCCATCTCTACCTGCAATCCCTGTCCATGTTTATAGGCAGTTCTGCAGCAACTCTCCCAAAGAACATCTTACCCAGGCGCACCCCTCTCACCTTATCCCTCTACCTCTGTGCACTTATCATGGTCAATCCACCTAACCTGCACATCTTTGGACTGTGGGAAGAAACTGGAGCACCCGGAGGAAATTCACACAGACACGGAGAGAACACGCAAATTCCAAACAGTCAACCAAGGCCAGAATTAAACCCAGGTCCCTGGGCATTGTGAGGTAGCAGTGCAAACAACTGTGCCGCCGTGGCGCTTAATCAGGCAAATCTAAGGTAAAAGTTTTCTTCACCTGAGGGGCAATTTTTTCACACAGAGGATGGTGAGTGTCTGGAACAAGCTGCCAGAGGTAGTAGTAGAGGTGGGTACAATTTTGTCTTTTAAAAAGCATTTAGACAGTTACATCAGTAAGATGGGTATAGAAGGATATGGGCCAAATGCGGGCAATTAGGATTAGCTTAGTGGTTTTAAAAAAAGGATGGCATAAATAAGATGGACCAAAGGGTCTGTTTCCATGCTGTAAATCTCTATGACTATTGAAGGATGGATTAGTAAATTTGCAGATGACACTAAAGTCGGTGGAGTGGTAGATAGTGAAGAGGGGTGTTATAGTTTGCAGAGGGACTTGGACAAGTTGCAGAGCTGGGCCGAGAGGTGGCAAATGGAGTTTAATGTGGAAAAGTGTGAGGTAATGCACTATGGCAGAAATAATAAATGTGTAGAGTATAGGGCAAATGGTAGGATTCTTAGTAGTCTAGATGAACAGAGGGATCTTGGTGTGTATGTGCATAGATCCCTGAAAGTAGGCAGTCAGGTCGAGAAGGTTGTTAGGAAGGCATATGGAGTCTTGGCTTTTATTGGTAGAGGGATTGAATTTCGGAGCCGCAACGTCATGTTGCAACTGTACAAAACTCTAGTGCGGCCGCACTTGGAGTATTGTGTGCAGTTCTGGTCCCCACATTATAAGAAAGATGTGGAGGCATTGGAGAGGGTACAGAGGAGGTTTACCAGGATGTTGCCTGGTATGGAGGGCAGGTCTTATGAAGAGAGGCTGAGGGATTTGAGGTTGTTTTCGTTAGAAAGGAGGCGGCTAAGAGGGGACCTTATCGAAACATATAAGATGATTAGAGGTTTAGATAGGGTGGACAGTGATAGCCTTTTTCCTAGGATGGAGAAAGCTAGCACGAGGGGACACAGCTTTAAATTAAGGGGTGATAGTTATAGGACGGATATCAGAGGCAGGTTCTTTACCCAAAGGGTGGTTCGGGAGTGGAATGCCCTGCCTGCAGCAGTTGTAGATGCGCCAAGTTTGGTGGCGTTTAAGAGGTTAGTTGATAAGTATATGGAAGAGAAGGGAATGGTTTAGTTTGGAGGGGCATTGCTTTTTATATTGGTCGGCGCAACATCGAAGGCCGAAGGGCCTGTTCTGTGCTATAATGTTCTATGTTCTATGACTCCATGACATACAACTTCCAATGGACTGTTCATACAGAAGAACTCCAAGCGACAAAATATGAATTGATTACTATGTTAAGAGCAGAATCTTAACTGTTAGAATGCAGTCAATGGCTTGGAACAACAGAAAATGGAAGTACCAAGTCTCTATCTTACCCTCTTACGAGGATAGATTTATACTCCCTTTGTGAAGCAATTTCCTGTTTTTTTAATAGAACCTGGCCAAATATTTTTCCATTGATTTCAGATACCTTAAAGGGAAGATTTTCCAGTTCATGGTCCAAGCACTGAAGGCAAAAGCCTGTTCCAAGCTCTTCAACTTCCCCTCTAGTCCTCGGCTAATTTCTTTTAGTTTGGGTAGATTCAGACAGCTCCTTACTGTTGCAATTATTTTGTTGAGGTTTTGTCAGTCATCTCTTTTACAAGGAAGTGTTTGCAACAGGAAGCTAGAAACTACTTGCACAGTCTGTCATTGAAAAAGCTTAAATATACTGGTGAGTAAATGTCCGTTCACCCATTAATGTCATTATAATTTATTTGTCCTGCAAAGTTAACTTGAATAATTGGATCAAAGATAAATATCTGGAGTTGTAAAGTTATTTCTTCTTTGTACAATTATGTTAAAACTGGAAACAAGTTGAAGTCAAAATGACAGAAAATAGTAATAATGGTCACCAGTTTAGATCTGACACTTTCTGTTGAAGTAACGAATAAATTAAGTTGATTATTTTGAACTGAATTTAAAATCTGATGGAGGTGGGAGTGTTTTTTTTTGGAAGAACATAGATGATTGTTCCTTTAAGATTCAAAAGTGAACTTGCAAAGTTTTATCTAGTCAGATGAGTTATTACTTACATCAAAACTTGTTTCCATTGCTATGAAAATAAGATCATGTTTTTTGAAAATGTCAAGAAGTCAAAACAATCATAAAAATGAGCTTTAGGGTGGATTATAATGTGGGGAAGTATGAGGTTATTCACTTGGTGGTAAGAATAGAAAAGCTGAATATTTTTAAAGGTAGGTGTGAAACTTGTAAATGTGGTGTGTGAAAAGACTTTAATTAACTCATGCGAAGAATACAGAGAGCTGGCATATAGATTCAGCAAGCAATTAAGAAGGCAATTGGCATATTGCCTTTAATTTCAGAGACTGGAGTATAAGAATGAAGAAGTCTCACTACGATTGTATAGTACAGACCTTTGAATAAGGTCACATCTGGGGTACTGTATGCAGTTTTGGTCTTCATATTTAAGAGCAGATATACTTGCACTAGAGGTATTAAATTAAAGTAGGCTTACTTTAATACTGCAATGTGAAAATCCCCTTATTGCCACACCTATTCTAGTAACTGAGGGAGAATTTAGCATGGCCAATACAACTAACCAGCACATCTTTCAGATTATGGGAGGAAACTTGAGCATCCAGAGGAAACTCACACATTCATGAGGAGAACATGCAGACTCTGCACAGACAGTGGCCAAAACCGGGATTCAAACCCCTGTCCCTGGCTCTATGAGGCAGCAGTGCTAACTACTGCCAAAGTGAAGGTTCATTAAACTGGTCCCAGAGATGAGAGTGTTGTCCAATGATGAGAAGCTGAATAATATGAGTTTGTATTTCCTGGAGTTTGGAAGGATCGAAGGAGATCTAATTGAAACACTTAAGATTCTGAAGGGACTTGACAAACAATGCTGAGAGGTTGTTTCCCCTGACTAATGAACTTGGAGCATGGGACCACAGTCTCAGGATAAGGGGCTAATCATTTAGGACAGAGGTAAGCAGAAATAATTACATTCAAAGAGTTCTGAATCTTTGGCAATCTGTATCCAGAAGGTTGTGGAAACTTCCTCATTGAATCTGTTTAAGGCTGAGATAGACAGGTTTTTGATCTCTAAGAGTCCCAAAACATAGGAAGCCACTGTGAAAGTAAAGCTGAAGCCAAAGATCAGTCATGAGAGTATTGGATGGTGGAAAAAATCTGGCCAAATAGTCCTGCTCCTATTTCTTATGTTCTTATGAATTCCACTTCCAGCCCCATTAATTGTAACATACAGGGTAGAATTTTCCAATCATGTCTATCCCAATGTCAATGGACCTTTAAATGGTCCATCAAATTTTCCATCGCACCTGCAACAATTCTAAGATGGGTGGAACTGGAAAATCTTTGAATAGTCAAAATGAATATTCTGTGCAATATGAGTATTTGGATGTCTGTACTTAATTTGAATACATTTGGATTTTCTGAATGAGAATCAAAGTCTCAGGATTTTTATGTGTTCATCTTTTAATTTATTGGCTACTTAATTAACTTATTTACAAAATACTTTGGGATAGAGGGTGGGATCTTGCAGCTCTGCCCACACCCTGAAGCATGTTTTTCAGTGGCGGATTCAACGGCTCACCTTGGGCCACTAACAGGATCTTCCAGTCCTGCCAATGTCTACGGCGTTTTACGTGGTTAGTTTTCCCCTTCACTAGAGAACCCACTGCAGGGGCTCACCTTCGGTGGAACCAGAAGATACCACCTGAGGGAAGGGCTGGAAAATTCTACCCAGAGTTCCTGCTTTGGGTACAGTTGGCAAGCCATGTAAAAATTGTGCCCAAAATTAGACTCATTTTGAGATTGAAATGAATTGCTGAACATAAAATCTACTTACCTTCACAGAAAGGTCAATAGCCATGATGGGATGGAGTGGGGGGGGGGGTACACAGGTTTAAGGTAACTGATAGAAGAATTAGAGGGAAGTTGGGGAGAATTATTTTCACCCAGCAGAGGCTAAGGACCTAGAACTCACTACCTGAAAAGTTGGGATGGCAGAAACCTTTCTGCATTTAATAGCTTCATGGATATATGTATGCTACAAGCTGCAGGCCAAGATTTGGAGAATGAAATTCAGCTAGTTAAATCTTTTTCAGCCAGCACAGGCAGAATGGATTGAATAATCTCTTTCTGTGCATACCCATGATTCTATGATAGACCCAGCAACAAGACAAACTCTAGATGGCTGGAGATGAAGTCAGAAGTAATAGATGACTCATGATCCCTGATGCAGCCTTTACTAATCAACTCACTTTTTCATATAGCTTTGCCTCTTTGCTGTCACTGTTGGAAAAATGAGTCGATACCCTGCATTCATGAGTTACCACAGTGTACTTTGTGCAGAAAAAAGGGAGAAAGTTGATGCCTTATAATTCAAGGATATCAAAGTGGATGGGCTGGTGTTTTTTATCAATTATTATAATTTGGGATGAGTGGTTACTCCCTTATAAATGTCCTAAGACACTATTTTGCCTTTACCACTACCAATGCAGATTAGGCTTTTGGGTAAAGTTTTTTCAGTAAAGCAATCTTTGATCTACGTTACTCTCTGCAGACATTTGTTGTGCACTCGCTCTGTGTTTCCCTATCTTCAAAGTTATGACTATTCATTCCATTACATTGGATCAAAAACTGGGGTTCAGTGTTTAACCTATCAATTTAGTTTCATCATACAACCAATTAAATTGTGCCTTACTGTGAACCTATTCATTAAGTATCATTTTTAAAACTTGGAAAATTTTATCATCAGCATGCATAGGAAGGAATATTTTGTGCAGTTCACTCCAGATCATTAGACAGCATTTTCCAAATTCATGATCATTTCCATCTTGAAGGACAAGGGCAGCAGGTATATGGGAACAACACCACCTGCAAGTTCCCCTTCAAGGCACTTACCATCCTGACTTGGAAATATATTGCCATTCCTTCATAATTGCTGGTCAAAATCTTGGAATTCCTGCCCTAATAGCATTGTGGGACAACCCATAGGACATGGACTGCAGCGATTCAAGAAGGCAGCTCACTACCACCTTCTCAAGACCAATTAGAATGGGCAATAAGTGCTGGCCAACTAGTGATGCCCATTCCCAGGAATGAATAAAGAAAAGTAATGATCTCTCTAATTTCTTATGAGTGATATAGTTCTGCCTCCTTAAAAACTATTTTTCATGTCCTGTGACTCAATCATTTTGGTCTTCATTTCAAAAGTTTCTTTCCTATTCCACAATTTCTATTCTGTAACTTAGCAAAAACTTTGTGAAACTCTAGATATTGTGAATCTACAACACTCCCCTTTGCTCATTAGAAAACAAGAAATGTGTTTATCTAGTACTTACTATATTTTCATCATATCTCAAGATTTTTCACCTGCAATAATTTATAGTTTTTTTAATGTAGTGGCTGTAATTGTGTAGCCAAGCTAGACATTCTCACAAAGCTCTACTGGTATAGCCATGTTGATCACTTTTTCAGTAAATACTACAATATTCTCATCTCCATTCCTTACCTTCCTTGTCTTCCAGTCAAATTCTTCACCTGTTTTGTCCTACTCTTGTATTCATCCCTGTTGTTCAATTGATCTCCCAATCTCCAAAATCTCCTCCAGTCCTACAACCTTCACCGTTCCTCCAATTCTGGCCTCTTGTGCCTTCCCAATTATAGCTGCTCCAGGATTGGTGTCTGTGCCTTTAGTTGCTTGGGCCCCAAGTTTTAGAATTTACTCCTATACCTCTTTACTTCTCTCTCACTTTCTATCTTAAAGGCACTTTTTAATACCTAACTATTTGACCTATTTGGTCATCTAGCATCATGAGGAATTTTCCTGTTTCAGGGCATTTGCAGCCAAAAAATCCCTCCCAAAGTCAACAGACCTTTCCAACATCCACCCCTCGCTGACTACAATTCCCATGGTAGGTGGAACAGAGAAATTTTCCCCAAATCTCCTAATGGGGATAGATATCATACTTTGTTCTATAATGCTCCTTTGAATTGTTTTGGGACATTCCATTACATTAATTACATTATCAAATGAATACAAGTTACCATTGCTTTAATTGTATCTGTATTTTTAAACTTAATAAAATATCTGTTTCCATCCCTATTGCCCCATTACTTGTATGTTGCCCACGTTCATTCCCTATCTCCTCTTGGAATGTGTTTATTTAGCAGTGCCTTAACATTAAAAGTTAACATGAAGGTGCAGCAAACGATTAGGGATGCAAATAGTATGATGGCCTTGATCACAAGAGGATGTGATTAGTGGAGTAAATGCCTTTCTGCAATTGCATAAAGTCTTGGTGAAACTGGAGTGCAGGCAGTCCTCAGACTTATGGTGCAATTGGTTCTTGAAAACCATATTGTAAGTTGAAATGTTGTAAGTCAGAGCTGATTTCACCACATAGTATAAATGGGGTTTTGTTCCTGAACCAAGGTCAGAGATCACTCAAGGTATACCCAGCAGTACTAAATGCTCTCATTTTGGTCTCCTTTTCTGAGGAAGGATATACTTACCATTGAGGGCAACAAAGATCCAAACTAATCCTAAGGATGGCAGAGTTGTCTCACAAGGAGAAATTGAAAAAACTAGGTCTGAGTTTCGAAAAACTGGTCAAAACTTACAAGAATGTTTAATGGCATGGCAGGATAGGTGTGGATAGGATGTTCCCCCTGGCTGGTGGGTCCAGAACCAAGTGATGCCATCTCAGAATAAGGGGCAAGCATTTAAGACTGAAATGAGGAGGAATTCCTTCACCCAGGGTGGGGTGAATCTTTGGAATTTTCTACCTCAGAGAGTTATAGAAGTTCAGTCCTTGAATGTGCTCAAGACAGAGATAGATGTACTTCTGATACTAATGGCATTGAAGAAGATGAGGATAATGGGGAAAATGGAATAGGGGTAGATGATCAGCCATGATCTGTTTGATAGGTCAAATGGCTGACTCCCATTCCTATACTCCTATTTTACATTCGTACCTTTTCGTCTAACATGATAACCCAACATTTTTCACTAATTCCACTCAAAGTCTGCCTTCCTGAAGTTAAAACCCCTATTTTGCCCTTTTCTATTATTAATTCTTGCTTGAATTACATCGTGGCTGGTTTTCCATTAGCTTTTCTTGGACTTTGACCTTATTCACCAAAGGTAATCTAACCGTTCTTCCATGACTATATATGCTAATTTAGTAGTCCAAAATCATGTCTTGAAATAGTTCCCATTAGAATTTTCTGAATTAGAATCTTTGATAAATTGGACTTTACCATTACATATCTGTTGCATTCCTTAGATCTTTCCTTCATTAGTGTTCCCACTACCTTTTCCAACTGCATCATTTTCATAATTGAGTCTGACCCACAATGTCTTCATTTCTTTAATGTCAGAACCCTATCTTCATAAACATTGTCACCTTTGACACTTCCATTTCCTTATATTATTACAGAAAAGTCTAATTGCTTGTAATATCATCCTCCAGACCTTATTTTTAAGCCAAGCTTAAAAAAAACTAAAATTTGTATCTACATCCAGAATTCTCTAATTTCATACACTGCACCATCACCACCATAGCGAGAATGGAGAACTTGGCACTGCACCAAATCTCCATTCACTGCAATGGGACTGGACAATCTCAGCCATGAGGTCGAAGAATTCCATCTCAAACATTCACTGCATTTGTTTGACCCTTTTTCATTGTTCAGTTGATAACACTATGATTTCTCTTTTCCTGTTAAACTTGAATTTCACTCAAATTTGGTTTAATTTTCTGCCTCCCACGTTCCTCTGCTAATAACTTTATCTCCTCAAATGAAAAAAAGTCTTCTACTCATCCCAGCTCATTAATTTAATTGCTCACACACAGCTTTCTGGGGAGTCAACAGTTTTGTTTCATAGCTTCTGTCGAATTTCTATCTCCCCTAATATAAATTCCAGTGTCCAAACTACAAGTTGTCTTTTTTTATTGCTGCTATGATTTCCCTCCTTTTATTACCAGTTGTTGCACATGGTGTGGTATTGGTTATAAATTCCCTCCTGGTGTCACAATCCTTACATGCAATGTAGGAATCTGGCTCTGCATGCCTATGAGATGACATTAGACCATCAAAGATTTCCTATACAAAGAGCAAAGAACAAAACAGCACGGGAAACAGGCCCTTCGGCCCAACGAGCCCGCGTCACCATCCCGATGTTCCCACCTCTACCCGTGATCCCTGTCTATATTTATAGGTCTATGGATTAAAAACCAAATTTGAGACAATTTAGGAAGAATTTGTTTTGCCAATTAGCCTAAGAGCACCTCTTTGGGATGTGGGACGTCCTAACCTTGAGTCTTTCCTTCTTCTTCAATGAACACATTTGATGAATTGAAGTGGCAATGATATATTGTCTATCCCATTTAATCAGCATCTTGTTTCAAGCTATAAAGATGCCCAGTGTTTTATTAAAACTTGTTAAACTGATCCTGTTGTGATCATTTTAATATTTTATTGCTTTTTTCCCATAGTTGATTATGAAATGGTATTTATTTTTCAGATTCTGCCATGTCAGCTCTTTCAGAGATAACATGGAAATGGATGGATTTACACGATTCAGTTTCTTCTCCCAGCACTGCAAAAACAAACATAAATATCAAACCTGTAGATGTGAATCAAGCTCAGCTGGAAAAATGCATCCCTCTCTGCCCTTCCACTGCACTGGTATCTGGGGATAAGTTAAAGATGCTGTCTGTTGCAAACCAGGATGGAAATGCAGAGGCAATTCAAGAGTCAAGGTATGTTGCAATCTCTTAAACAGATCATACTTCACTGAAGTATTGGTCATGAGTTCTACACAATGTCAAAAAACCTTTTCAATAAAAAGAAGGAATATAACTAAAGTAGCTAAATTTCTTAATAAAAACATATCATTATCAGGGGAAGCAGTGGCATTGTCACTGTGTTAGTAATCCAGACATCCAGGGTAAAGCTCTGGGATACCAGGTTCAAATCCCACCACAGCAGGTGGTGAAATTTGAATTCAATAGAAGTCTAGAATTAAAAGTCTAATGATGACCATGAAATCATGGTCAATTGTTGTAAAAACCCATCTGGTTCACTAATGTCCTTTAGGGAAGGAAATCTATTATGCTTACCCAGTCTAGCCTACATGTGACTCCAGACCCACAGCAATGTGGTTGACTCTTAATTACTCTTGGGGATGGGCAATAAATACTGGCCATCTGGCAATGCTCACAACCCATGAACAAATAAAAATAAGATACCCAGGACAGAATTTTACCGGCATATCTGCCCAAGGTTTGTATGATCCTGCACAAGGCCAACAGAGAATGCTGTTGTCCAAACCTTGCCTGCCCCCTGGAATTGAGGCAGACGTGCCAGTAAAATTCCAGCCCTAGATTCTAATTCAATTTCCATTCATCATCCTCAGTTATGCAAAGTGAACAAGCTATTGGACCTGTGTCTCTTCTCTTAGGAAAAACTCGATAAAGGCCAATGAATCAAACTGCTCTTGACTATGAGCTAATGCAAAAGTTATCTAACTTTTCATGAGATCGATATTATTAATATCAATTAATAATTATTATTGAGCCTGTATACATTTCTTGGTTTTACACTCATAGATTAGTATTTACTGCTAATGATATGTTTGTGTTATTTTTTCCTACAGATTAGACTTTTCAAGCATTCCAGTTACTTATACAATTTACATACTATTTGGGTATAATGGTTGTCACATTAAATACTGATACTTATTTAATTGTTACAGGATTCCAGTTTCAAACAATGATTGCAAGAAAAATTCAGGCTGGACTCCTCTCCACCATGCTGCATTTTGTGGAAATATTCCTCTAAGCAAGTATCTTCTTCACAGGCGTGCAGCTATCAACAGCAGGAGTAAATATCATTACACTGCAATCCACAGGGCTGCTTATAATGGACACACTGATACGGTGGATTACCTCTTACACCGTGGAGCCCTTCTTGAACCCCAGACTCGCTGTGGAGCAAGCCCACTTCATTGCGCAGCAGCTAATGGTTATTTCAGTACTGTTCAACTACTATTAAAATATGGAGCCTCTGCAGACGTTAAAGATAACAATAGGTGGACTCCATTACACTGGGCCTGTGTGAATGATCATGTAGACCTCATTGAATTGCTGCTGACTGGAGGATCTGCTCTGAATGAGAAGACAGATAATGGTATGACGCCACTGCACTTAGCAGTTGAGGCTGGAAGTATCAGAGTTACCAACTTTTTACTGAATAAAGGAGCAGATATAGATGCCAGAGATGAACTGAATCAAACTGCTCTGCACAAAGCTGCTGCAACTGGGAATATAGAGGTAGGAAGATATGTTAAGTGGAAAATCCGAACATTATTAGGCAATGGAGAAATGAGATCCTGTGTCTCCTAGAATCATGTTATAGTGAGGATTGTCATCTTTGGGTTAGGGAAAGAAGAGGAAAAGAACTTATCAATTTACACAGCTACATCTTGTTGATATTACATTATATATTTGGTTAAAGTATTGGAGAGTCATCAAAATGTTCCTAAGTATAATTCCACATATAGTAAATCCCATTAGAAATGAAAAGCTGTACTGGAAATAACACTGAAAGAAAGAATTCTTATATTCCATGTTGAAAATATCTTTAAAGATTAACTTGTAGGGTTGGCTTTATCTCAAGCTAAGTAAAATTAAACTAATTTAGTATGTGCTTAGATATGAGGCAGAATTTTCCACTCCAGAGATTTTCCAGACTTTCCCATCGGTAATATCTCCCAGTCCTGCTGAAGTTGATCTCGCGCACAGGTTCCCTGGTGGCAGGGTGGGTGAGCCAATGGCTTGTTGCATCTGGCGCAAGGAACGCTGGAAAATCCCAGCCCAAAGATCAGGTTTTCCATCCCTTTCTCTGCTGAGATCTTCTGATCCTTCTGAAGTCAACGGAGTTTTCAGTGGATCATCACATCTACAACAGGAAAACATGTCACGGCAGCGCTAGAAAATCTCAGCATGAGTAAGTCCCTGGCAGGGGTTGGAAATGGGAGTGATTACCACTGTAGGGCAGGGATGAGACAGCACACTGAATTGTGTATTACACTCACCATTAATTGCACTTCTTTGATGTTCATGTCAAGTTATGCAAATCTTTCTCTTCACCTTATCTGTAACTACAACACGATATTCTGCACTCTCTCCTTTTCTTCTTTCCTATGTACTCTATGAACAGTATGCTTTGTCTGTATAGAACACAAGAAACAATACTTTTCGCTGTATCCCGATATGTGTGACAATAATAAATTATAAATAATTCTTGTAGTGGGGCAGATAGGAAGTTGCGTGCTCTACCATCATGTTTAGGCACCATATTTAAAAGCACTTTGCCAGCCATTCATCATCGTGGCAGGACTTTAGGAGATAGAAAATGTCTATGAGAAGACGGAAAGCTCCAGCCCAATGCTTCAGCAATCCCTCCCTGGTGAACGTTCTGCAGGCCATCAAGGAAAGGCCGGCAGTCCCCTTTCCACGAGATAGCTGCAGGAGCTCTACTTATCCAACCACATCAGTCTGGGAGGAGGCCGCCAAGGTAGTGGGTGTCTGTAGAGTCCAAAAAAGATAACTTTTCAGTGCAAAAAACAGATGAATGATCTCATTAGATAAGATCATAAAGTTACAAAAGGACAAGGCAAACTTAGTTTCTGAACAAAACTGCGATCGATAGAATTTGATGAAGACAAGTGCAATTTGGATGCAAGAAAGACAAATCAGAATACATTCCTAAGGGTGAGAAAGCAAGAATTATGAAGGAGCAAAACCTATCCATGTGCATTGATCACTGAAAGTTGCACAGTTTCAGAAAAAGCTAAAGGAATATTGTCCCATATTTTACATGTAAGGATATATGAATTGGGACAAGGAGTAAGCTACTCAGCCGTTCAAGCCTGCTTTGCCTTCAACAAGATTATGTTTGACCTCATTTTAACATCACATTCCTGCCTATCACAATAACCTTTCATCCCCTTGTTTATCAAGAATTTATCAAAGACTTGGCTTCAATCACTTTTGAAAGGGACATTTCAAAGAATCATGAGAACAGAAGATTTTCTTCATCTCTGTCTGAAATGGATGACCCTTTATTTTTACACAGTGGCTTCTAGTTCTAGAATATCTGACAAATAAGAAAGACCTCCTTCACTTCCACCCTGTTGCATCCTGTCAGGATCTTATATGTTTTGAACAGAAGATGGGAGTACAAAAGTGATGAGGTGATTTTTCAGTTGTACAGACATCTGGAGTACTGCATTCAGTTTTTGGCACCAAAGCTCAGGATTAGAATTGTGTGCAACACAGATTTATCAGATTGATACGAGGGCTGAAAGAGTTTAATTACAAAAATAGTGTGCATACTATTATATTCCTTGGGTTTAAAAGATTAAGAAGTGATCTAATAATTGCTATAAAATGATGAAGGATTTTTATCAGGTAGATTCAGATGGATAATTTTAACTGGTGACAAAATCCAGAACAAGGTGATAAATTCTTACAATTTAAACTAAGCCGTTTAGGGACAAAATAGGGAAGCACTTTTCCTACATGAAGATTGTTGAAAATCTGGGATCTGCTTCTTCTAATATCTGGATACAGAATTAACTAAAACTTCCAACAGTAAAATTCAAAGAATTTGATTAGTTAACGGCGTCAAGGGATAATGGACAGAAGTGTACAAATGATGTTGAGCTACAGATAAACTGAATGACACACTCCAGTCAGCACAGAGTCAAATTAAGTCTTGTAAGCACATTGGCCTGAAGGTGGGGCTGTTGTATAGAAGCACACAAGAATGATTAACATGGGTACTGGGATCACATCTGAAATGTTTAAGTTCATTTATTAGTGTCACAAGTAGACCTACATTAACACTGCAATGAAGTTACTGTGAAAATCTCCCTAGTCGCCACACTTCTGGAAATAGATTCAGTTGTAACTTTGAAATGGGAATTTGATATCACCAGAAAATTAAAACTTTGCAAGACAATGGACAATGAACAGGGGATTGAGATTAATTGGATAGCTCTTTCAAAGTGCTGGCATAGACAATAGAGTAGATTTTAGATTTTACAAGGAGGATGGATTACTGATCCTTCCCTAAAATCTAAAAATCAGTCTATACCTTGGTGACATGAAATCTGACTGACCTGTGGTAATAATATGCTGGAGGTAGCCTTAATTAATGCAGTGTGGGATTTACACCCTCAAAGGAATGGCCAGCAGTTCTGTAGTCCCAGCAATGAAGAAGGCAGTCATGAAATTACAATGGGGTCCCAAAAGGAAGAAGACCTGAATTTTCAGATGGAGGTGAAAACGCTCCACTCTTGGCCAAAATACTGCCTGAGCCCCAAATCCAGGGGTCCTGCCCGCATTTTCGACAATTGAAGTTTTAAAGTTTATTCATTAGTGTCACAAGTAGGTTTACATTAACACTGCAATGAAATTACTGTGAAAATCCCTTGTCGCCACACTCTGGCACCTGTTTGGGTACACTGAGGGAGAATTTAGCATGGCCAATCCAGCTAACTTGCATATCTCTTGGAATGTGGGAGGAAACAGGAGTACGCAGAGGAAACCCATGCAGACACGAGGAGAATGTGTAGACTCTGCACAGACAGTGACCCAAGCTGGAATCGAATCCAGGTGCCTGGCTTTCTGAGACAGCAGTGATAACCACTATGCCACAGTCCCGCCCTTATTGTCACCAGGGATTTGGAGATAAAAAGGGTAAGAAGTAAATGTATTTTCCACGTGCATTGTTCACAGATGTAATCGCATGTTTGAAAGTGCAGCTGCCTTCACTCAGAAGTGATTTTTGTCACCGAGGTTTCTAAAACACAATTCATGGGGTTTATGATTTTGTGGAAAAGATTTAAACCTTGCAGAGTTGTTTGGAAAGGTCAGGTACCCATTTGGGACTTTTTTAGAGCAGATGTTAATGTGCGTAAAATAAATTCTTTAACTGTTAGGCTGCCAAATCATTTAAATCTCTGCTCAGTAAATTTTGAAATAAGAAGTCTGCTGTGACAGTTAGGCAAAAAAAAACAGTGTTTGCAATTTTAAAACCTGTTTGTTGACATAAGCCAGAGGGTTATCATGATAGTATTTATATTTCTTGACTGTTTCCACAACATATTATCACAATGAGGGAGGCTGATAGATTCACAGGTTGATTGACAGTTCAGAGAGGTTTATGTAGAGATTAGTTGTTTTTGATGTTGACTATGGACATTAATGTTTGATTTATAAAGGATTACATACTTGAAATGATTAAACGTGTTAAATAGGATTTTATCAATGAGAGTACTTTCTTATAGCTCTCGCCTTGAATTTTATTTTAACTCATTTCAGTGTGGCTGACGTCTGAAGTCTGCCCATGGTGGACACTGAGTAAGTTGGCATGGCGAGTGTAAAGAAAAATGATGGTAGATGGAGGCATGGGTTAACATAAATTGGTACTAAATTGAAGTATGACTTACAAATGATCATGGAGGTGAGTGGAGGGGGCATGGGTTGTCATGAAGTGCATTGAGTTGGCAGAGGAGCTAACAGAAACAATTTTAATGCTAGTTGGCATTTTAGTTTGAACTATTTATCATTGAATCATTAGTCTTTAGCACAATTAGAAATTCATTATGCAACAGTTCAATGATATAACTCAAACCTGTTACAATCATGAATAATGGAGTTTTACTTAGAAGATATAGAACAGAACTGAGTAAATGGAATTAAGATACAAATTAGCCATAACGATAGAATAAATTCAAGGGGCTGAATGGACTATTCCTGTATTCCTATCTGGATGTTCATGAGTAGAGCTTGGTGCATATATTACTTCAGTCGATTCAAACAATGTCACATCTTAAAGAACTATCAGTCAGTTAAATTAATGGCTCACACAATACCTCTCTCATTTCTCCAACATTCAAGGTTAAATGGTATCAGATCGAGCAACCTGATCAATCTTCAGTGCCTCAAACTAAGCTAAAACCATTTATTCATTTACATTCAAAGAGTCAATATCCAGAGCATTTGTACCTTCTATTATATCATCTTAATATCGAAAATGAAATCAAAATATCTAGACTTACATTTCAGCCATTTCCTACTCCTCACTCCTCACCATCATATTAAATCTTTCAAAGGCCTCTATGGCTTTCTGGCCTCACATGGAACTTATAAAGCTTTACCATGGGAATGCCACTTGATCAGTTTCTTTCTTTAAGGCATTTAAGGCGTTCAATGTGGCTTTAATTACCTTCAAATATATCTGATACTTATCCAAATTGGCCATCTTGCCAATGTTTTATACTTTGTGAAATACTTAATTTTGAGAATACTTTCTGAGTAAAATAACTTTATTTGTCTTCTCTATACACTATTTCCATCACCCAGCACTGCTCAATCTCCATTTTTGAAACCTTTCCTAATGGTTGTAAATTGAACCCATTCTTACAGCAGGTACAACAAGTTGTCTGCAGCAATAGTCTTCTCAACCAACGAAATATGAACATTCAATGGCTATTTATATAAGTTGAGAGTTTGTTTGAATGTGGAAAGGTTCCACAAGCGACAGTGGCAGATTTAGACTCCTTCATAAGTTTCATATCTGAAATTTAAAAAAAAGAGAAGTAAGGGAAATAGATAATGCAGATAGTTCTTTTTGAGAGCTCTACAGTAACAACGATAGGTTGAGTGGCTTCCTTCTGTGAAATCAAATACCATCCCAGGAGTACTGCTACTGATTAAATCCATTACATTCCAAAATGTTAAGTAAGGAAGAAATTCTTGCCTGCACCCTTAATTATCTTTTCCCAGCCATACTATCTATTGAATATGCTTAACACACCCTAATTTCTGACCAATTACCATAATTTCATAACATATATAATTAATTTTAGCTATTGTGCTTATGCTTCAAATTGAATAAGTGAAGCGATTAACAAAATTTCTGAGATCTAAAGAAAGTGAGGGATGGGTTGTAGGAGGGGCAGATGGGAGTGAGGGCGAGATGGGGGGGTGAGGGATGGGGGATCCTGGTTCTTGCTGTATGGGCTGGGATTTATATATGCACACGTACAATTCCAGCCCCATTTACATTACCAACCACTTTGGCTCGTGCTAGTTCAAATACCAAATCCCAAAGAATGGATGCCAAGTGCTGCTGCATGTGGCTGAACTACAACAACCATCAGGTGTGGCAGGGCTGGCCCTCCTTTGACTGTATACTTCCGCCCCCTCATTGCGTAAGCACACCGTGCCTCAAGCCGTGTGGGTAATGTCGTTCTGACTGGTAAACATAAAACACTGTGGATGCTGGAATCTAAATCAAAAACAAAAAAATGCTGGAAAATCTCAGCAGATCTGACAGCAATCACTCCTTGTTGCTCTGATGAAGTGTCATCTAGACTCGAAATATTGGGCAGGATTTTATGGTCCCGCTTGTCCTGAAAATGGAAAATCCTGCCTGAGGTAAATGGACCTTCCCATTATGCAGCCCTTACCTGTTCCAATTCCCGTGGCGGGTGGGAGGTACAATTCCAGCTATTGGCTCTACTCTCTCTCTACAGATCCGATCAGGCTGCTGAGATTTTCCAGCATTTTTCTGCTTTAGTTCTGACTGGTGATTGGGTCCCAATAGAACTGAGCCTTCATCTGTGATTGGCTGAGCAAAGTGATTGGCGTGTATGTCCTGGAGGGATTTCAAAGTAATTCTGTCCCTGATTGGGTGTGAGAGACATTTTGGGCCCGCTGTTGTTTGGAAACCCAGTGGCTCAGCATGTTTCATTGTAAATCTGTCCCTAATCACTTTCTACTTTTAAAGTCTGAATTGCACCCAAACCTCTTCACCATGCACCCAGTGCTGACAGTGCCTAAAGTAGCTTTTCTTCATTCCAACAAGTTTACCAGCAAATCTTTGGGGCCCGATTCTCCCAAAAAATTCCAAGTGTTGAACTGGCAGGAAAAATGTTGTAATTCGCTACTGCTTTTTCAATGGGAATTCAGACTCGATTCTGTGCAATGCAGAGGTCACAATCATGCATGTGCAGTAGCCCGAACTGTCAGACTGCAGTTTGCTTGCCAGCTCGATCACTGGCCAGTTCGGGACTCTCACACTACTGCCCCTCGCAACACCCCCATGGCCCTATTATGGCACGCACAAGCATTCTGGGCCAGACCTCTCCTGCCCCATCCTGGACACCACAATCTCCAATGCCACCACTCCCCCCACAACAGTGACAATCCCCCCACCCCATTGACAGACCCCTGCCGATCCCTTCCCCCACAAGATGCAGACACTTCCCCTCAGTAGGTAGACCCACCTCAATCGCTGGCCTTCCTCTATCTCCAAACAATCCTTTCTGTAGAGTGGCCGATTGTCCCTAGCCCTGCCCACAATAGGCTGTACCCACTTGGCCCTACCCCCTTGGCACTGACCAATGCCTGCTGGGCAGCACCAACGTATCTCCTGGTCATGGGCACTTTGTCCCATGGGCAGTGCCAGGGGCACAGGTTGGCACTGTCAGGTACCAAATAAACCTGCTACCAAATAAACCTGGTGTTGTGAGACTTCTGACTGTGTTTACCTCAGTCCAATGCCAGCATCTCCACATCAAGGGTGTCCATGCTCAGGGAACACCAGCCCCTACCACCTGACTCCCTACAGGGCCCTCATTGCCCCCTTCACTCCAGCGGGGTTTCCTGGTAGTTCCCCGAATGTGGGGAGCCACTCTAATCCCCGTTGGAGTGAAATACTCCTGGCAGAGTGGGAAATGCTATTGGGCCTGGTGAATTCAGTCCCAGGCTCCATAATGACGTTTAAAATGAATTAAAAATAGATTTAAATCATTTACCTGATCTTCCTGCTGGTTTTCAGCGCAGTCCTGACTGTGCCTGCTCTCTGGCTCTGGGAGATGTGCGTACATCTGGAACGTATGAACAAATCCCACAAAATGGCCAACACGTGCATCTCCCAACCTGACACACCAAAAAATGTGTGCATCAGGATGGAAGAATCAGGCCCTTTGTCTCCATGACTAAGTGAGGCACAATCACTTCTTGTTACAGCTAAAGTGCCACAGACAGTGCCTGTCCTGGAAAATTAATCCTTGACTGTTGAGGAGCTCTTTTCATTTTTGGTTTCCATTCTAGTTATCTCATTTACAGCCTATTTTATATTGTTACCTCATTGTCACAGGCTAACACTTATGAAAGAACAGCTGTTGATGCACTTGCTTATTGCAACATCTTTATTTTTGTTTTGCATTTCCAGTATTGACATTTTTTCAATAACTGAATAGTTTCACAGTGTCCAACTGAAACATTATGCTGAGTGCAATGATTCACACATTGAGCCTGTACCTGTATTGCTTCATGCAGCTGTTCATCTCAGTGCAGAAATGTAAATATGTTTTCCTTTCTTTCTAATGAGCAAGAAGTAAAGCTATCAACTTGGCAACAGAAAAGCAGCAGAATAAACCAACCCCATAAAAGATAGCAGTGTTAGCAGCAAACCTAAAACCCAAGGTGTGATCTTACCAGCTTGCCAGTACCCATCAATCAGCATAACAAACCGGGAAGATAGTGTGAGAAAGCCAAAAATCCAATTTACTCTGCAGTCCCATATTACTGGCGAGAACAGCTTTGCACCCAGAAAGGGTAGAAAGCTCATTGCCATAAGATTACCTGGATTTCCACCCCATTACAAAGTCCTGCATCGTTGCTTACCCCATTTTCAGATGATTCCCACCTTACTAACAAGATGTCCTGCTGATGGGAATCACTAAAAACCAGGCACCATGGCCAAACCAGGGATATCGGAAGCCATTGAAGCCCATGGGTGGTCGAGGACGTGACCGGACAGTGCCCATCAGGCACCCTGACAGTGCCCACCTGGCACAATGGCAGTGCCCAGTTGGACACTGTAAATGTACTGGAGATATACAATGACAGGGTTTGCTGGCATGTGTAGTTTGCTCCCTGCCTATATCAGTGCAAAGTTGTCAAACAAAATTGACAAAACCAGGAGTTTCAATGCCAGCCTCATGGAAAATACCGATACAGAGGACTCCTATTTTCTCACCGTTATGACGCTTAGGGCCAAATTTTCCTATCCCGCCTGCCACGGGAATAGTAGCGGGTGGGAGTGGACCATGCAAAGATCCGTTGACCTTTGGCAGGATTTTCCGGACTTGAGGCAAGCATGGCCTTGGAATTTTTGGAGGAAAATTTCACTGCCTCAGTCTGACATCAATCCACAAGACAATAAGACCATAAGACACAGGAACAGAATTAGGCCATTCGTTCAATCATGGCTGATAATTTTCTCATTTCCATTCTTCTGTCTTTTCCCCATGACCCTTGGTCCCCTTATTAGAACAAAGAACAAAGAACAAAGAGCAACACAGCACGGGAAACAGGCCCTTCGGCCCAATGAGCCCATGCCGCCATCCTAACGTCCTAATGACATATCCTTGTCTTTAGGCTATGCCTATTGTTGAAGATTCCCATATAGGGACCAATATAGGGACAGTTTGTTACCCAATCAGTCTAAGAGCACATTTTTGGGATATGGGAGGAAACCGGAGCACCCGGAGGAAACCCACGCAACCACGGGGAGAACGCGCAAACTCCCGCAGACACAGGCCCAAATCCATGTGTCAGCACAGCAACAGCGATAGTCTCTGAGCTGTCATGTTGCCCATCAGATAGTCCAGTTTAAGCATACACTGACGACGTGAAGCACTAGGCAACTCCTGAAGCAACCTCCAGGAGCAGCTCTCGCACGACATGCCGCATGCATGCCCTTGTTGGTCAACAAGGTGGACCAAATTGCCTGCGGAAACAAATAAGACTTAATTAAACATGCTAAAAAACTAAGACATTCCCGAGACGAAACTAAAAGATAGTCTACTACTATTTGGTCCTCCCGATATTCAAACAGTCCTGCTATATCCCTCTTTCTGCAGACCGCTCATGTGGCTGTCCAAGAGACCCTTAAACAACCCTAGCGTGCCTGCTCCCACCACCTTACTCGGCAGTGCATTCCACACCCCCACTACCCTTGTGTGAAAAACTGGCCTCTAATATTCGTCTTATACATAGCCCCCCTCACCCTGAGCCCGTGACCCCTCGTTCTATCCATTTCTAATGGTGGAAAAAGCTTACCCCATTTACTCTATCTATACCCCTCATAATCTTATATACCTCTAAAAGATCCCCTCTCAGCCGACGTCTTTCAAGGGAAAACAACCCCAGTGTTTTCAATCTTTCCTCGTAAGACGGCCCTTCCATACCAGGCAGCATCCTGGTAAATCTCCTCTGCACTCTCTCCAGGGCCTCTACATCCTTCCTGTAGTACGGCGACCAGAACTGGACGCAGTACTCCAGATGAGGCCTAACCAACGTTCTATACACCTGCACCATCAGACTCCTACTCTTGTATTCTATACCCCTTCCTATGAAGGCTAACATACCATACGCTTTTTTTACCACATTCTCCACCTGTACTGACACCTTCAGAGACCTGTGAACTTGCACCCCCAGGTGTCTCTGTATCTCTATACTCCGGATAGTTTTACCTTTTATCCTATAACTCCCCTCTCCATTATTCCGGCCAAAATGCATCACCTCGCATTTATCCGGATTAAATTCCATTTTCCATTAATCAAGAACCTATCTATTTCTGTCTTAAGGACACTCAATGATCTGGTCTCTATAGTTTTCTGCGGCAAAGAATTGCACAGATAGCAGTCAGTGCTACCTCTCTCAGTGAACCATTCTCAGTATTTGTCTGCTGCTGAGAATATGGATGTTGAGTAGCACCTCATTCAGGGACTGAGATGCTGGTGGAACAGTGCTATCTTTATTTTCCTAACCATAGAACTGTAGCATTGTTATTTCCTACAGGAATCAGATACTTCAAATACTCAATCAGCAGATATGAGTGGGTGTGGTATTGCACCTCTCCACAATGACATACCTTAATGCTACCTGAGCAGTGAAAAACTGCATTCAACGTTCCAGTAGGAACATTTCCATTACAACAGAACTGTTAATCTTTTGATCGTGCAAAAAAATGCGGAAATATTGACTGTCATTTTCTTCATTTCTGTGTAAATTGTATTGAATACAACCGAGTACAACAGAATACAACCCGGTTTCAATTCTTGGCTTGGGTTACTGTCTGTGTGGAGTTTGCATATTCTTCCCATGTCTGCCATCCATTTCCTCTGGATGCTCCAATTTCCTCTCACAGTCCAAAGATGTGCAGATTAGGTGGATTGGCTATGGTAAATTTGACCCTAGTGTCAGGGGGATTAACTAAGGTAAATGCATTGGGTTGTGGAATAGGGCCTAGCGAGATTGTCTTGGTACAGACTCAATGAACCAAACGGTCTCTGTCTACGCTGATTCTCCCATTGAAACCCATACATCTTCTGGTGGGCCCGGTCGGGAGAATTGTGTCCCGTTTTGTGGGATTCACGCGTGCATTCTCGATGCACGCGTGTCTCCCAGAGCCAGAGAACAGCCGCTGTCGAGACTATGCTAGAAACTAGTGGAAAGAGAGGTAAGTAATTTAAATCTGTTTTGAATACATTTTAAATGTAGTTTAAGTATGATTATTGGAGCCCGGCACAGAATTTGCCAGGCCCAATAACATCTCCCACCCTGCCTGAAGTACTTGATTCCTGCTGGATTTAGAGTAACTCCCCACATCCGGGAGACTAGTGGGAGACCATGCTAGAATGAAGGGTTGACAATCAGGGCCCACAAGATGTCAGATGGTAGGGTGGCGGGGGGGTGTATCCTGGGCATGGGCATCCTGGGAGTTGCAGTCTATGCCACTTGGTACTGCCCACTGGGCATTCAGCAGTGCCAAGAGGGAGCCTATTGTGGACAGGGATGAGGGCCGATCAGTGGGGTTGGGGGTTTCTGCTGCATGTGATCAGTCTGAGCTGGAGGGTGGCCAATGATTGGGATGAGTTAGGGGTGGACGTAGTCTGCCAAAGGGAGGGGGCAGGGCCTGCCTCCTCCCTGGGGGAGAGGGCTGACCCTGGATTGGGATCAGCAGGGCGGGGGTTCTGCCAGGCTGGGGTGGGGAGATTGCCATTGCTGGGTGCGGGGTCGGGGTTGATGGACATCATGGACTCTAGGGTGGGAGGGGTCAGGGCTGGCCCAGGAATTGTTGCGGGAGCTGTGATCAGGCCGAGGAGGGGGGGCTGGAGAGACAGCACTGCGGGGAGCCCTGAGCTGGCCAGCAATCCTGATTATGACCCCTCAGAGTCTGGGAGATTCAGGTCTAAAGTTGCACTGAAAAAAAATTGTGATCTAGACCAGTTTTCCCATCAATTCAGCACTTTTGGGAGAATTGCCTTTAAGAGTCAATGATTCTTCTATGATCTGGTAAAGGAAAGGAACTTTAAGAGAAGACTTGCACAAATTTAAAAATGTTTTTGTGGAGTGTGTTAATTATGGCCTTAGATGGCTCATGAAGCATGTTTGGCAGTCTTTAAAAATAAGACAATCTGCAATTCTTTTCAAAGCCGATATTTCAAATGTAATGCAGTAATTACCACACAAAGGAAACCCCAAAACAACATGCCCTCAATCACTCCCTTCTTATTTCAGACACCATTATCTGGCTGTTCAGTACTCTTATCATTAATACTGAAGTGTTTTTTCTGATCGAACATTTGAATTAGGGAGGGCTTGAGTATCAGCTGCAAACATATATGTGATTCATGTTTTCTAAGAGACACCTGGCAACATTATGCACAGTTTATTTCTTTGCTTATCTTCCTCTAGATCTTACAGCTGCTACTAAAGCAAAATGCCACAGTGGATGCTTCAGATAGAAACCAGCTCACGCCTCTGCACCGCGCCGCAGATAGTGGAACTGTTGCTGTTGGTTTGTTGTTGCAGTTTGGTGCTATCGTTGACAGCAGAGATGTATTGCAGATGACACCTCTACACCGAGCTGTTTTCCAAGGTCACAGTGCCATGGTTGGGGCTCTGATCAAGCATGGGGCGGATATCCATGCCAGGAACTGGATGGATCAAACTCCTTTACATGTGGCTGCAGAGAAGGGCCACTCTCATGTTGTGCAGCTGCTGATTAGTAACGGGGCTGATTTACTCGCCAAAACAAAGTGGAATGAAACAGCAGCTGATCTCGCCATGGAACGAAAACACAAAGAGATCCTTAATGTACTGACAGAATAGAGCATAATAAAATAAGTGGGTCATAGAAATAGGCAACACAAAGTCAATGTACTATTTTTCATTTTAAAAAATGTACGTCATAATCAAACTTACAGACTTGCTGTGGCATCCTTGTGAAGCAGTAAATTCCAATCTATCAATGTATTCACTGTGTCCTTGATCCCAGATGGATAATGCTTGTCTGTAACTTCTTAGTTCTCCGACAGCATGTTTAAGGATACGCCAATGATACGCTGGGGAATCCCTTTAAGAAATTCCCTTGTAACAGTTTACCCAGCAATTGTCCAGAAGGGCTAACTTCCTCCGGACAGGAAACCATGTAACTGAAGCGATTAGAATCACTAACTTCAGATGATTCTGCCAGTTTTATCCTGATAATTTTTCTGAAAGAGTTACAGGGAAAGACATACTTCTAACTCGAGAGTAACTATCTAAACGCCCAAACTTAGCCTCACAGGAGACATTTCACATCCCAATGAATTCCCCCCACCACAACAACCCGATCCCTGACCCCTCCGTCCTCTCAGTCTAATCTGATACCCCCTATCTGCCTCCAACCCCCACCATCCCACTCCCACCCCAAGACCCCACTCCAGTCTAGAGAATCCACCTTCCCCACCTACAGTCCAGGAAACTTCACCACATGCCCTCTCCCCTGAGGTTGAAAGCATATCCCCTCGAGCTTCTGGTCTGTTCCAGCTTGTCCCATTCTTCCTGGTCCACCCCCTTTTTCGGTATCCCCACTTCCAGTAAACCATGTACCTTTGAATTTACCTGTCCTCTTGTTCTTTTAAATGTTTAGATGTCCCCTTCTTGGCAGGTACTGCCATAAAAAGGAGGCATTCCTTACCTTGCTACGCTTCAGTTACTCCACATCGATGCTGTGGGGGTAAATGCTTGCACAGCTCCTGTCTCACCCAGCCTGAATGGGGATGGTTGGACGAGACAGGAGCTTTGGAATCTCAGTGTGTGTCACTCTGTTGAGGAAAGCAATTCAATGAAGGTTACCACTTAGTGGAAGTCATGGGCCATTAATTTGTACCCTTTGTAAAATCCAGCTACAGCGACAAGGCCCGGAGTAAGAGGACAAAGATGATGAAGAGAAGGAAGTTTGAGTTTCTGCCTTGTAGGCATTGAGGACGAGAGAGGCAAAGAAGATGCTGATGATGGATGAAATGTTAAGACAAAGTCCGATCCTTAATCATGTGTGATGTTAATGTACCTTTAAGAGATTTTTTAAAAATCGTCCATAGCCTTAGATTATATCACTGCTGGGAGGAAGAAAAAACTTGTGGGTAGGTCAGGTGAGAAAGATTGATTTTCAGTTTCAGGTTTAAGCTGCAGGCTTTGAGTTGAGTTTTAGAAGGGACAGCAAACTAAAAAGAAGTGTTTTTCTTTTCTACGTGTTGTTTTGAAAATTCTACAGGTTAGCTGAAAACAAGATCTTGGTTTCCTGAAGGATTGAAACCTGCTGTTCTTCAGAGCTAGACTAAAGTCTCTCTGGTGCTTTGTGAAGCTGCCTTGTCTTCAAACTGTTTGGAGTGAATCCAGAGAACTGCAGACTTCAACTAAAGGACTCAAATTTCCATTATCATGTGAGCAATAGTCTGTGCTGTGAAAAGAGTTTTTTGTTATCTATGGGTTTTGGTTTTAATTAGAACACATTAAATATTCATTAAGAGTTATACATTATAGTGGTTGTTTTGTTTCTTGTTTGTAATTGACAAAAGTTCTTGCTAATTTTCTTACTATACATGTCGACTGTATTCTTAAATAATTTTGTTTGATAAAATTTCTCTAGTGGCTCTTTTGGTTTGTACCTGAAGTAAAGCATCTATGCTTATCCTAACCAAATTCAAAATGCAAAACTGTATTCATGAGTGGTTTTATACAATACTTGTCTCAAGAAATTAATAATGTAATCAGATGAACTTAGAGATATACAAGTAAAAATTGCATCTGTTAGTATCTGGTTGTTGGTAATGGTTTAGATGGAGATTGAGGTACAAAAGATCAAAGCCAAAATACAAAATGTGCGTTCTCTTAGTTATTTAGAAACTTACTCAGGGATGTGTTAAAATTGGCCAAATGTGTCAAGTATTCACAAATATGCTGGAATTTTACTGCCTAGCCTGCCTGAGGCTGGTAAGATGCTGCCAATGAGTTAAACTACAGCATAACAATAAGCAAAATAATAAAGAATTTCGGAAGCTAAAGGATAAAAGGGACCTGAGGGCAACTTTTACACATAGAGGATGGTACATATATGGAATGAGCCATAGGTGGAGGGATAGAGTTTGGTACAATCACTGTATTTAAAATATAATTGGACTGGTGCAGGGATTGTAAAGGTTCAGAGGGATATGGTCCAAATGCAGGCAAATGGGAATCCTTCAGTTTAGGAAACCTGGTTAGTGCAGGTGAATTGGGTAGAAGAGCCTGATTCTGTGTTATATATCTCTTTGACTCTATGATCAGTTGGATAGTAATCACCATACCTGTATTTTTCCGTATTAAGCCTGCATCTCATATCCATTATGGCAGCACAGCGGCACGGAAGTTGGCATTGCTGCCTCACTGTACCAGGCACCTGAGTCCAATTCTAGCCTCGGGTCACTGTCTGTATGGAGATTGCATGTTCTTCCCATTTCTGTGTGGGTTCCCTCTGGGCACTCTGCTTTCCTTCCACAGTCCAAAGATGTGCAAGTTAGGTGGATTGGTCATACTAGTGTCCCTAGTGTCAGGGGATCAGGAAGGTAAATATGTGGGGTGCGGGTATAGGGCCTGGTGATTTGTGGTCAGTGCAGACTTGATGGGCTGAAAGGCCTCCTTCAGCACTGTAGAGATTCTATTATGGTTTTGTCTATAAACAGACTGAACCTGTGAATGTTGTGCTGTGGGCCTATGCAACAAAGGACCATTTTTATATCATTTTCAGTTGGAATGACCCAAGAGTTTCAATATGTTGTTCACTGATAACTAATAAAGAGTGCAAGAGGAAGAGGAGCAGAACACCATGCTTCCTGCTCATGTCCCCTATAGATATAATGCAAAATAAGGAAGTAGATTACTCAAAATATGAGGCTAATAACTTCCAGCAAACACATTCATTTGCTTAAACCTTTATTTTGTAAATTAATAAAATCAATTGAGAGAAAAAAATCGGAATATTTCTAGCAAGTGCTTTTAGTGCTAAATCGGAAATGCATATTATGTGATTACAGTGAGTCTTGAGTTCAGTATTTGGGCAATTTCCATCGTAAACAAGAAATGATAATGTGAAAAAATTGACACAAAGGTATGACAACAAATGGAGTGATAATGGTAAGAAAGATTTTGCGGACGATATATAAGATGTATATAATAAAATATAGCTTGTCAATTATCAATTTCTTCAAAAATTTACAAAGAAAGACTTTAGCGTCATGCCTTTTCCAGCAGTGGTAACTAAAGTATGATCAGTGACCCTAATTTAAATGAGATGCATGTACCAGGCAGACAATAAGGAATTGTAGCAAATAAATCACCAGACATAAAGCAGAAATCTTGAGAGAGATTAGTGAGATTCATGCCATTAACAAAACAAATTGGCTAAATTTAAAAATGATGCTAAATAGGTGAAATCGCAACAGGCAGTTGAGATATTACAGAATTGGTTAAAATGTATATATAGTAACAAACCAATGGCAGATGAAATTTAATGCAGGCAAGTATAAAGCTCTACCCATTGGAGTAAAAATTGTCAACACAAATGCTTCATGGAAAGGGGGTACTTGAAAGAGATCTTGGTACATTCAGAAATTTAGCCATAAACATGTTTAACTGCTACAGAACAGAAATAAGCAATGGCAAAATGTACAATGAAGAAATCATTTACCTACTCCAACTGTGCAACTTGACTATTTCAAACTTGTCCAGCGTCACAGCCCTCAGAGATCTCAATGTTCCTCTAATTGTGGTTTCTCGTGCATTTGTAATTTCCTCCACTCAGCATGAGTGGCCATGTTTCTAGGACCTGATTCCCATCCTAATTATCCACCTCCCTTTCCTCTTTTCAGACACTCCCTAAAACATACCTCCTTGATTATGCTTTCAATCATCTATACATAGAGCAATACAGCACGGAAATAGGTTCTTTGGTCCAACCAGTCCATGTGACCGTGGTGTCCTCCCAGCTAGTCCCATCTATCCTAATGTCTCCTTCTGGTTTAGAATCAAATTTCTTTTTCTTTTTCCTGGCATGTTTTAAAACAATAAAAATGCTATATCAATGCAAGTTGTTGCTTTTTTTGGTTCACTCATGGGAGATGGGCGTTGTTTTCTGCCCAACATTTTATTGCCCATACCTAGACACTCTTGAACTGAGAGCAATTGAAATCAACCACAGTGGTGTGGCTCTGAAGTCACGCGTAGGCCAGACCAGATAAGGACAGCAGATTTCCTTCCCTATAAGATATTAGTGAAACACATGAGCTTTTCCAATCAACAATGGTTTCATCGTTCTCAGTAGTTTCTTAATTCCAAATGTATTTTTAATGAATTCAGATTTAAACATCACGGTGGCACAGTGCTTGGCACTGCTGTCTTACAGTGTCAAGGACCAGGGTTCAATTCCTGGTTAGGTGATTGTGCGTGGCCACTTATGCTGGGTGGAGGAAATTGCAGATCCACAAGAAACCAAGAAGGTAGATGAGAACAATTAATGTTGTTTACATGGACTTTAGTAAGGCCTTTGAGAAGGTACCATAATGTAGTTTGTTGCACAAGGTTAAATGTCACAGGATCCAGGGTGAGGTATCTAAATGGATACAAAAATTGTCTTCTTAACAGAGATGGTTGTGGAGGGTTGTTTTTCAAACTGGAGGACTGTGACCAGTGCTGCGCCTCAAGATCCACTGTTATTTGTCATTTATATTAATGATTTGGATGAGAGTATAAGAGACATGGTTAGTAAGTTTGCAAATGACACCATGATTGATGGCATAGTGGACAATGAAGTTACCTCCAATTGCAAAGTGTTTAATTTAGACAAATGTGAGGTGATGTATTTTGGGAGATTGAACTAGACCAGAACTTATTCAGTTAATGATAGGGTATTGAGGAGAGTTAAAGAACAAAGAGATCTAAGGGTACACCTCATAGCTCCTTGGAAGTGGAGTCACAGGTGAACAGAATGGTGAAGAAGACATTCGGCATGCTTGGTTTCATCAGTCAGAATATTGAATACAGGAGTTGGGACATCTTGTGGAAGTTGTACAAGATATTGGTAAGGCCACACTTGGAATACTGTGTGCAGTTCTGGTCACCCTATTATAGAAAGGAAATTATTAAATTAGAAAGAGTGCCGAAAAGATTTAGTAGGATTCTATCAGGACTTGATGGTTTGAGGAGAGATTGGATAGACTGGGACGTTTTCCCTGGAGTGTAGAAGCTGAGGGGTGATCTTATAAAGGTCTATAACATAATGAGGGGCACAGATCAGCTAAATAGTCAATTTCTTTTCCCAAAAGTAGGGGAGTCTGAAACTAGAGGGCATAGATTTATGGTGGGAGGGGAGAGTTACAGAAGTGTCCAGGGAAGCAATTTTTTTACACAGAGGATGATGAGTGTCTGAAACAAGCTGCCAGAAGTACTAGTAGAGGCAATTACAATTTTGTCTTTTAAAAAGCATTTAGTTAGTTACGTGGATAAGATGGGTATAGAGGGATGTGGGCCAAATGCAGGCAATTGGTATCAGCTTAGGTGTTTTAAAAAAAGTCGGCATGGACATGTTGGGCCAAAGGGCCTGTTTCCATGCTGTAAACCTCCATGGCTCTATAGGAAACTGATTAAGGTTATGACAAGTGCTCCCATCCAACAAAGGGAGGTGAACTCTTGGAACTGGCAGGTCAATGGGAAATCTTTCAGCTTGTCTGCATTTTCACTCAGGCGATAAGGAAGGTTCCCAGTCCCAGATAGACCCTGTTACTCTATAAACCAGAGATGGCCTGGAAAATTCCAGTTAGCCTCCTTAACTGAACCTGAGTAAAGCTCTTAACGAACCTAATTGCCTCTTCACCTCATAGGAGTGGGCAGCCTTCCTGGGCCCTGTGCTCACCTCCTCCAAATAGCCAACACCGAGTATAGATTGGAAGGCTAGAACACAATCTTACCTCACAATTTTTAATCACCTGCTGAACCCTATATCAGAATATTTCCTCTCAATAATTGTGAAACTCATATTGTGATTTCACTTTGGAGACTTTGGAAAATGTGAAATTGCTATGCTGATGTTTAGATACCATTTGAGATTGATGAACAAATTCAGTGTCAGTTTAGAGTTTTTTTCGGGAGGTTCTCTGGACTCTGTTATAAGAGACACTGATACAGCATAGGTATTTTTAGAATGAGTTAGATTCGGAGCAGTGCATGAGCCATACTCCCAGACCTTTTTAAGCTCATTTTATTTGAGACAATGTGGCGACAACATCAACCTCAGGCAAAGGAATCCTGATCAGAGACATGGTTTATTCAGCAGTCTACCTCACCATTGGCACCTCACTGGTGAGTTTGATTTTGTTTGATTATGCTCCTGTGACGTGCGTAGGGACATTTCACTACTTTAAAATTGTTGTATAGATGTATGTTGTATTGGCATGCATCTGCAATTACAGAGAGCACAAAGAAGGCATTCAAAACCTTGAGGTACAAGGCTGATCCCTGGATCGAAAGTCTGAGTTATGAAGACAGACTAGTAAAACCTGCACATTCCACTCTGAAAAGTTGAATGACACATAACACTATAAAGGTATGAAAGCATTTATGGCAATAATATAGGTACATGAAAATATTGCTAAAGTTCAATTGCTAGGAAGGGACAAAACATTATGAAGTAGCAAAATATAAATTTTGATCTGATAAAAATTATTTTGAAAAATGATTATTAAAAGCAAACCCCTGGAATTTTTAAGGAACATTTAAATGCGAGAATTGGGGTATTTTCAGATTTCAACTGAGTTTGTAACCTGTTATTGCAGCCAGGCAGTTATTAATGTGGAAATCGCATTGAAAGGCTAGCTGGCTCTAGAAAAGCGTGTGGTGGTGTCTGCCAGTAATGGAAGGCCTTGCTAGTACCAATGGACAACATGTCCCCCTTGTCCTGAAATGCCATTCAAGCTCTCTGTCTGGAAAGGGAACAATTGAAATGATGGAGTTGCGGTGGAATTTGATTCCAGACACGGCGGGACTGATGTACGAGGAGAGACTGACTCGGTTAGGATTGTTTTCGCTGGAGTTCAGATGAATGAGGGGGTATCTTATTGAGACTTATAAAATTCTTAAAAAACTAGACAGGGTAGATGCAGGGAGGATTTTTCCGATGGTGTGGGAGCCCAAGTAGTTGATGCCCAAACATTGAATGTGTTCAAGAGGATATACCAATTGGGGCGAATGGGATTCAAGATTAAGGGGAGAAAGCCGGATTAGGCTATTGAGTTGGAAGATCAACCATGATCAGAATAAAAGGCAGAACGGGCTTGAAGAGCCAAATGACCTTCTCCTCCTACCTTCTATGTTTCTAGTGTCATCTGGGCATGGACAAGGCTGAAAAATGACACAGGAACAATCAATTTTACAGGCCATACCAAACCTTGGCTTGAGGAATGGGCACCCTTATCTAGGTTCAAGCACAGACTCTCAAAAAAAGTCCTCTGAACTGTCTGCCACTTCTACACTGCGTGATTGAAGATCAGGAACATGATTCCCTGCAGATGTGGCCTGACTTGTTGAGCATTATTTGATTTCATCATTTGAAAAAGATGGCCAATGACCAAGAAAGTAATAAGTTACACCACAAGAAACTACAAATTGTTATGAACATAGCCCAGTTCATCACAAAACTAGCCTCCCATCCATTAACTTTATCTACTCTTCCCATTACCTTGGAAAAGCAGCCAGCATAATCAAGGACCTCACACACCCTAGATATATTCTCTTCCATTTGGAAGAAGATACGAAAGTTGAGATCACATACTAACCAACTGAAAAACAGTTTCTTTCCTGCTGCGATCACTTTTGAATGTATCTGCTATACATAAAGCAGATATTTCTGTACACTGTAGCTGCTTTCTTTCTTCCCTCTGTACTCTATGAATGGTGTGTCTTGCCTGTATAATGCACATTAAACTTTATACTGTATCTCAACATTTGTGCCAATAATGAAGTAAAATCATTAATTGTAACGGCTCCAATTTCTCCTGAACTCAAATTTTCATTTACAAAATATTAATGCATGATTATTAGAGTACAGAAACATTGCTGATGCTTGTTGATGCTATGCTTGTGGTTTTGCACAGCAAGATGTCTCATAACGCCAGGTTGAAGTCCAACAGGTTTATTTGGTAGCAAATACCACTACCTTTCGGGGCTCAGCCCCTTCATCAGCTGAGTGAGGAGTTCTGATCACAAACAG
Source organism: Sphyrna mokarran (assembly GCA_024679065.1). Classification (NCBI taxonomy): domain Eukaryota; kingdom Metazoa; phylum Chordata; class Chondrichthyes; order Carcharhiniformes; family Carcharhinidae; genus Sphyrna; species Sphyrna mokarran. The sequence continues at coordinate 41,084,129 of JAGIQG010000003.1, read as the reverse complement.
GGGCATATAAAGGCACACAATTTACAGAATACTGATTAAAATGCGAATTTTTAGAGCTAATTGAGTCTTAAAGGTGCAGACAATGTGAGTGGAGATAGTATTAAGCAGAGGTTAAAGCGATGTGTATTGTGTAAAGATAGGACAGTAACTCCTATTGCAAGTCCAGGCAAGACATGAGGATTATAAATACTGCAGCAGCTTCGGGACTTTTGCACGTCTTTCTGATTGGACAAACATCATCCCACGTGCGGGTGAACTACAGTTTCAATGAAACAACAGCGCCCGCGGGAAACAGTCTCCGCATTCCAGGAAAGCACGTGTTCCTGATCTGACAAGGCAAAGCAGCCAATAGGACAGCGGTTTCTCCCTCTTCCCTTCCCCGTCGGCCCCGTCTGCATTGGTCACATTGCGTCAGACTGCGCGCATACGTCACAAAGGAGCGGCTCCCGCTGACGTCAGCGACAGGGCGCGCGCTTCCGCCGCCAGATGAGATGCAATGGGTTCCGGGCACCGCTCCTTCCGCCGTGTGGCTCGGAGGGACGGGGAGGGCGGCGAGGGGAGAATAGGTTACGTCACGGCATTTCCTTTCGCCATGGCCAGTCTCGGGTCGATCCTTCAGGCATACGAAGCTGAGGGGAAAAAATAAGAACACGACAGCGCGTATTTCTGGACTGTCGGAAGGGTTTTTTTCTTGCCACTTTGGGGTGTCTTTTCTGTGGGTCTATATTGTGACGGGGATTGATACGGGCCGGCCGCTTGTGGGTGCAGTGGGGTGGTTCGCACTGCGCCTGCGCCGCGCCCGTTCCTTTTCTTCCCATTTTATTTTTTTGTCGGAGGCAAAATGGCGGCGAGCGAGGGCATCCTGATCGGAGACAAGGTTTACTCGGCCGTCTTCCTCACCATCGACAACTCCCTCATCCCCGAGGAGAAGCTCTCGCCCACCCCGTCCATGCAGGATGGCCTGGACCTGGAGGTGGAGACCGACCTGCGGATCCTGGGCTGTGAGCTGATCCAGTCGGCCGGGATCTTGCTGCGTCTGCCGCAGGTGGGTATCGGCGGGGCCGCCGGCGCTGCGGGGGGAGGGGAGGCCGCGCCTGATCTTCCGCTTCAACCTTTCTCTCTCTCGCTCTCTCTCTCTTTCTGAAACTTTGCCCCGTTTTCTCTGCTCCGCAGGTGGCCATGGCGACGGCCCAGGTCCTGTTCCAGCGTTTCTTCTTCTCCAAATCCTTCGTCAAGCACAGTTTCGAGGTGAGTACCCCGGCTGTGGGGGGAAGTCCTCCAGGTGGATCCCGAGAGGGCCTTTTTTTTAAATTTATATATATGTTATTTGGCTCGGTTTGTGGCGGCCCCGGCAGGAATTTGTTGGAAACGGAGACCTGGCTGTTGATTGATGGAAGCGGCCTAATGGCTGGTGTGTGCGGATCGCCTGCCTCCACTCTCTAGAGTTCAGCTTCTAGCCCCCTGTCGGAGCACTAGGGTCCCAACTCTGTATTGTGAAATTGTGGTGTTGGATTGTATTTTTGATATTACTCATCACTGTATTTCTGAAACAGCGGTTGTAAATCAGGCTGCACACTTAATTGCATCATGTCTGATCTGGCTTCTTAATGCCCTGATTTTCAATTGAAACAAATTTCAATTGACCCTTAAATCATAAATTTCTGGAGAATTGAGAATAAGTTACAAATTGAGTGAGTTACAAATTGTGATGGCCCTTCATGGGTGCTTCTGAAATCACCCTTGAATGCCCTAGGTTAATTAAAGTTTAGGCTCTCGTTCCTGGCTCCCAACAGAAGTGATAGGCAAAGAAATATAAAACACTAGCGAGCTTGCTGGGTAGTGGACATTGTGGTTTTAAAAAGAATTGGTCAAGTGCCTAAAGATAAACATAGGCACTTATAGGAAAAGGGCAGAGTTGTGGGACTAATTGAATTGCTTTTGTCGAGAGCTCCATAGGCTGGCCTTTTTGTGCTCTTAATTGTCCTGTGATCATGTAATACAACTTCTTAAAATTATAACGTCTGTTATCGATCACCTTTGATCCTAACTTAGTAGCAGTAGCCAGGTTACTCTGCCATCGGATGGTCTTTATTTTGATTGTAGTTATCTTGAGCAGCTTTTAGTTCCCATCATCTTGGTGGGGGAAGCAATACAGAATTATTTGTTCTTTCAACTTTCTGAACTAGCATTGGCTTCAGTAATAAGTATTTGTGTTCAAGTATACTTATCACATTCTTAAATATGCTGTTTTGGGGTCTAGTATTAGCAAATCCTGGTTGTTATATTTCAACTTTTAACTGTACTTCACTTCAATGCAATGTCTCATGAGATTGCTTGGTGTATTTTTCAATTTTTGGGATATGTCCCATATTCAGATCACATTAGAAATGTTTTTCAATGATTTATGTTGTGATATTCCTCAAAAATACACTGATCTTTGGATATCTGAAAATCACTTTACCTTTCAGGATGTGGTCTAAAAGATCAGAGCAGGGCTTATAATTAAATAATGCTTTTTCTGTTCTGTTACAAAATAATCCACTGGCCATGTGACTAAACATGGGAGATCAGCTGGTAATAAAAATGGTTATTTTTTCCAGATTGTTGCAATGGCTTGTATCAATCTTGCATCAAAAATTGAAGAAGCCCCTCGCCGTGTGAGAGATGTCATAAATGTGTTCCACCATTTGCGCCAGCTAAGAGGCAAAAGGTAAGCCCTTTTCTTCAACTCCTGTTTTTGCTGATTTGCCAAAAACATTCCTTAACATGTCCAAACTTTCAGGAATCTTATTGATCAGTTGCACCTGATCTTCACTTTTGGCTGAGCCATGCAAACCAGGATGATTCTAGGTTCAGTTTTTGGCCTGTGCTGAGTTAGCTGAACTTAGTACCAAAGGTGCTACACTTTGTTGTGACCCATGAGTTTGGGAGGGATGAATAGGAAGAATCCATTATTACCAAACTCTGACCCAGTGGGGAAGGATAAACAGGAAGAGTCCCTTACAACCCAATAACTCATGCTGGAATGTGTTCAAGGGGGTAGGCTGACGCTAAGTTTCTAACCAAATAGTCTGCTAACGTTCGTTGTCCAGCTTGTGGGAGAAGAACAGCCATTTTTGAGTGATGCAAGCGACCTAACTTGAGTAAACCTGTAATCCAGGGTGAGTCATTATCTTTAAAAACATAAAATTTGGTTGGGGAATGAACTCAAAAGTGAGCACATATCAGGTGATCTGGTGAGAGGAAATTTTGTATTGAGTTCACTTTTGGCACTAAGACATTAATTTCAAATGTAATAAACTAAAACAGGGAAACTAAGATAAGCTAGGGAGTCATATGTTTGAGTTGTACTGTATCAAATTGATAGCTAGAAGATATTGACTTAAATTGAAAAATATTTCTCCTTTACCTCAATACTGTGAAGTAAGATAAGAATGGCATATCACTGTTATAACTGAACTTTGATCTGTTGTGATCAGATTTAACTATACACTTAGCACTATGAAGGAGTGTTACTGTTGGAGGCAAGCTGGTTTATCTTCTGCAGATTGCACACTCCTTTTGTAGTATAAACAATTCAAAATGTAGGCCTACAATTTTGCCAACAATCTAGGGGCAAGAAGGGAATAAAGGCAATTGTCTTCTGTAACCCTAACTATAGCACTAAATATAAAAGTTCCTTTTAGCTAGTTTGCAAAAGTGCTGATCAGACTCTAGAATTCGTGAGTTAGCCAAGTAGGCGAAAACATGTAAAGGCCTTCCGGAGTTCACTGGAGTGTTTGAGTCATGATGCAACATTGTGATGCTCCTTCCCATCTCAGAAGAAGGCAGCCTGGAAACACTGGCACAAAGCAACACGTAACTAAATAAATGGCAGTATGAATCTGTGAAGATGTCAGGCCCGAACCTGACTATTTAAAGCTACTCTGAACGTAATACCACTTCATCAGTTTGCATATGTAGCAGATAACCAAGAAACATTTACTTCATAAAGTTTGAAGAACTAAGAAATTACAATTGCATTCTAATGCTCTATTATGTGAATTTGTATTTTTGTACATTTTCTGTTTAATTGAAGCTAGTAATCTTTAGAAAATTGGTGAGCCACAGTATTGTGTAAATAAGATAATGGGATAAGTGATTTCGTAGAGTTAAAATGAAAGGCTAATTGGTTTTTAACTTGCAGAATTTTAAGGTTACCTGTTCTATCGTTGTTGCGGGAAAGGGAGAGAAAGTTAACCTCTTTTTCCCCACTTTTAGTGACTTAATGATGCACCAGGAAGATTTCTTTTGTCAAAAAGGAAAAATATGATGATCCATAATTTCACAGGATTTATGATAGATTCAAAAAAATCATTGATAGAAGATTATTAGTCTTGAATAATAAAATTTGCATATGAAAATCGGGTTGCTTCTTACTGTGATCATTTTTACTATTGTGCATGAAGTTAAAATGCAATATTGACTTTTATTCTTTTTTCCCTTGCAACCAACCTAACAGCGACCAACTACATTTACCAAAGACTGGGTGATGTGGAATGGTACGTAAAGATGAAGCTGTCGACATGGCAACAATGAAAATAAGAAGTGCCGTTTGATCCCGATGGAGAACCAGTGCTCTTTGAACGGGTCACTGGAATCGGGGGCTTTGGAAGGTTGGGCACAGCACCATTAAAACCTAGGAACTCCTGTACTTGGTTCTCAGCTTTTTGTCTTTGCTGTCCAGGTGGTACCATCACATTTTTGCCTTAGTTTTTTTTAATAAATATCTACTCTGAATGACAGGGAGGTTAGAATGTTTCTTCAGAAACCTGAAGTGTGTAAAGAATCAGTTGCTTTTTCCCCAATTTATAATAGGGCTTTTGAAACTAGTGAGGTATTGTTGGAGATAGATCAAAATGTTTTACATGTTACACTGCTCAAATTTTAGAAAGTAAGAATAGAATTTTGTGGTGAATTGAGAAATTGTCCATTCTGTACTTAATGGTAAACATGCTCCAGCATTTGCACTTCTGTAAATGGGTTTTTTGTGGTATGATTAAAGGATAGAAGTTCATATTTTTGTGTTTTAAGACAGTGGTTATGGTCCAAAATACAACAAGCAGATTGTGCTTAATTCACAAATTCTTATAGTAATTTCAACTTTTCAAAAAAAGTTGTAGCTGCCCTTGCTATATTTTGCTTTGATATTTAACAATGCCAGCTGAAACCTGATTTTGAAATCACAGTAAAAAAAATGGGTTCAAATTGAACCCTTGCCTGAGTGAAAAATCCAGATTCAAGATTTCCTCCAAGACTTGATTGCACTGAAACATAAGCGTGGATTGCACAATGTTTGAGGGAATGCTGCTTTCAGTGATGCTTTTTTGATAAGTTCAACTGAGGTCCACCTTTAGACTCAAGTCATTGCAAATCTCATTTCAGACATATTTCCTTAACAGTGCAATAGAATCTTTATCAAACACCTAATGTTTACGATTTTGTTTTGTTCAGGAGTTTTCTCTTGTGCAGTGCTTCACTTTCACTCAACACATACAGAACAGTTCATTTTGGCTGTTCCATCTCATTGCTGTTTTGTTAGATTTTGCTGTTTGAAATGGTAGATGTTGATACTGTTAGATAAACATCTAATTCCTGTACATTGCAGGAATTAGATGTTTAATTGCTATATGAATGCAAGTCTTTGGGGGAGCATTTACTTCATGTCTACAATGCAGGCATGCAGTAGTTTTAATGAACATTGGCTTTGCAGTTAAAATTCAATTTGGAGTCAGGCTTGAATTGACATTGGAATCAGAGAAAGTGGAATTTTTTTTGGAAGCACACCACAGAATCAGTTAGGATATTTATGCTGGATGCAGTTCATAGCTGGAATTAAGTTACAGTGCACCAAACATCAGTAAGCATGTGCATGTTTTCTTGAAGTGTTTAAACTTCAAATGAGATGTCAAGCATTAAAACCCCAATGATTGTTGCTCTATTGTATGCCTGAGTTTGCTGAATCGAACTTCGTTGTCCCGATGTCTTAAAGATTTGTTCTTGGCATTAAACATCCTAAACTTGATAAATTCTAACTGCGCCAGTGAAGAAAAACATAGCTAGTAATAGCTTTTTCCAAATAAGTAGACTTTTTAAAAAAAAAATTAGTTAACCAGCAGTATCTGAAATAATCGGCTAATGTCTGGAAGATCATGGGCAAATTAAATAGCAAGGACAGTTGGGTCGTACCTCATATTGGAGTAATAAAGCTGGTGTGGGATAATATCAAAATATAAATGTGGTTTAGAGGGAATAGAAACTCTTAAGTTTGATTAGGCCAGAATCAAAATTGGAAGCAAGGGTGGCAAGGTGGCGCAATAGTTAATACTGCTGCCTCTCAGCTCCACAGGTCCTGAACACAGGACCTGTGTTCAGTTCCAGCATTTGGTGATTCTGTGTGGAAATGGCACATTCCCCCTGTGTCATTGGTTTCCTCCAGATGTTCTAGTTTCTTCCCACAGTCCAAAGATGCGCAAGTTAGATGAATTGGCCATGCTGATTGGCCCCTTACTGTCCCAATATTGTAGATTAGATGAATTACAAATGTGTGGGATAATGGGATGGGGCAGGGGAGAGGGCTTGGGTAAGATATTTTTGTCAGAATAATGCAGACTCAATAGGCCAGAAGTGACTCTTCTGCACGGTAGGAATTCTATTCAATCATTGGTGCCATGATGTATTAAATTTTGCAAAATTATTTTTCCAGCTAATCTTGTATTCACAATATAATTAGCCACAATTACTATTTTGTTAATCAGTGGATAAATTAGTCTTGCACTAAAATAATATTCAAATGTGCTCTTTTTTGTTGAAGTTTTAATTCAGTGCAAAGAGAAAAAATTTACTGCATGGCATCAGAAAGGATAGTTTTGTGCTTTTAATGCGACACATCTGAAAGAAGCATTTCAGCAAATTATAATTGCATTTTTGTTTAATTTCCCAAGGCATTTTGCGTGAAGTGACTAAATTGTCATAGGTAACATTGAAGAAGTGTGCAAATGCAAATTACTGCCTATTTTAGGTATCATTTTTTTAAAAAATATACTAAGCAGAATGTACAGTAGCTTTAAGATGCAGGGAAAGCTGTACGTTGCAGTTTGAGATTTTTTTGTAATCCAGTTCAAGATGTAAGGAAATATAAAACTCAGTTATAAATGTCACCACCAGTTGTGGGAGAGTGTAATTAGTGCATTGAAACTTTACATGGGCAGTTTGCAATATAAAATGTACATCCCAGATATTTATAATGGGAAGTTCATTCTGGCAACAAACTCTTAAGATTATTTTTGAGATAATTGATCATTAGAGTGACATGTAGATGCACGAATGCACAGTTACCTAAAATTAATTTTATAATTTTAAAAACCGTACCATGCTTGTGATTTTTTTTCACTTTCATTGCTTGCTTTCCCATTTCACTGAATTCCCTTCTAATGCATCCCCCCCTCCAAATCAATGTGTCAACTCTTTCTGGGGAGTAATTACATTGAGGAACCACCTGGTTATCATCAATCTGCATTTTGATTGTCCATGGAGGTAATTGTCAGTCACTCACTTTTTCTCTTCTTCATATTCATTTTCCAGTAGTGTGTATTTGGAAGCATAAGGCTAATGGTTTTTGTTTTTCCTGGTACCTACTTGTAGCAAATGTCCTGGCTAAGCTGAGACTAGATTTTAATCACAACTGTTGGTCTGTATTTCTCAATACTGCATGCAGGTAAAGATTTTTTTCAAATTTCGGGATTTTATATTGTCAGGAAAGAGTAGTGGAAGATCATCAAATAATAGCAGGTTGCTCATCAAAATCTGGAGGCATGTGCTCCATGTTGGATGACTGGTAAATATGCTGGTCACTAATCATATAAATCTATTTTAAGTTCCAACAGTGGAACATTCAATTTTCTATAAATAATTGAGTTTAAAAGGTACAAAATTCTAGTGGGTTAACATTACATATTTAATCCTTTGTATCTGAATATTAGTACCCTATCTTAACTGTTGACATTTTAATGTTATGAATTTAAAATGTTTGGTAAATAACTTAGGAAATAAAACTTAATTGTCAAAATCCAAAGAGAATATTATCAATACTGTAACTCGAGGGCAGTTAGGAATGGGCAACAAATGCCCACATCACTTGAATGAATAAAAAATAAAATCAATTCAAGGTTGCTTTTCTCTGATTTATGGTATTTTCATTTTACAAATGACTGAATCCAAATATTTATTAAAGTTAAGTGATACATTAATCATCTTTATACAAATCCATGAGCCATACTTAACTGTTAATGGTTTGCCAGTTAGAAACATACTTTGGACAAGTGTTCTTGTGAGTGCTAGCCTCTGCTTTCCTTTAAACTTGCTATACAGATAGTGCTCAGACTTGTGGTACAGTTGGTTCCCAAAAACAGTTATAAATGGGGGGTCCTTTCCTTAACCAAGGCCTGATAACCTAATTTTCATCAAAATAACCCAGAAGTTTACTCATCTATTGTGTTAAAAGTTTTGAAAGACAAGATGCACCAAGTAAAAATGTCTTGGAGCAGCAGCTGAGTGTCTCAAGTTGGGAAGATGGCTGATGCAGAGCATTGAAGTACATACATGAATATTTGAATTTATTTTCTTGTGTACATAAAGTTGATACTGATGTAAATACAAAATTGTCAGTTTATAAATTTAAGTGCCATTCAATGTAACTTTAACGTCGTAAATTTGAGGACATGCTGCATAATGAATTGGATGCATTTTTAACATCACCCTATTGACTCCAGCAAAAAAAAATTCATAGAAGATCAAAGCCTACAGTTAAGGAATGCAGGAAGCGTTCTGTGTATTTTGGTGATGTGGTTGGGACATGAAGATATTAAATGTGGATACTGGAATTTGCTATTATAGAATCCTACAGTGCTGACAGAGGGTATTCGGCCCATTGAGTCCACATTAACCACAATCCCACCCAGGCCCTATCCCCATAACACCATGCATTTACCCCAGCTAGTCTCCTGACACTAAGGGGCAATTTAGCATGGCCACCACCTAATCTGCATGTTTTTGAACTGAGAGGAAACTGAAACACCTGGAGGAAACCCATGCAGACATGGGCAGAACGTGCAAACTACACACAGGTGACCCAAGCTAGGGATTGAACCCAGGTCCTAACTGCTTCCATCGTGCTGCCCCAATTAGCAAAACAATATTTCAGGAAATAAAACTTCAGATTTTGAACTTACTAATGTATGTAATTACATTTTGTATTACTTTGTGGTGGCTTTGTTTCATAATTTTTGAGTACTGCTATGTGAAATGGAACTTATTATAGATCTTAGGGATAAATATATAAAGCTAGAGACAAATAATTATGTTTCATGACTACCTTAAAGGATTTTGTTGGTAAAGAAAGGAATATTGAGACAGCCTTGAAATCTGCTCCTATTTGGCCATTTTAACTATAAAATAAAACTTTAACTTAAGTCAATTTAGATTCAGTGAATTGAACTGTTGAATTAAGATTGACTTTAAATCAATGCTCTGTTTATTACCTAATTAGAACACCCCAGTGCTTACCAATGCATATATCTTGGAGAACATTAATTAGCTTGAGTTCGGCAGAAGGAAATATCTGCAAATGCATCATCCCATTTAGAAGTAGGTGGTTGGTAAGCAGTGTTACAGACTTGTAATTAGAAGTTAGCCTTGATACTCTAGAATAGAATAAAAATAATTGCCAATGAAGTGGGGGAGCCCTACCTATATAGGGGAAATAACTTGTTAAAACTGTTATTGATATGGAAATATTATAATTTCAGTCATTTTTTAATGAATGGTGGGTATAAGACAGATAAAAGTAGATGTTGGAACAGAGTTGGGATTTGTTGAACCCCAAGATATTCAGCTCAGATCTATAATATATTTAAATGCTCCAATTAATCTTATGAGCATTGCCATAAATGCTGGAATTGATGTCAAATTACTGTATATTTAAATCAGGTATTCAACATCTATATTGATACCTATTGATTAAATAAAAACAGAACTTCTTGAGCTGCCATTAAATGTCAAGTCAGCCATTTTGGCCTGTGGCTACTGCTCCAAAAGGTCTGGAGCTGAGTTGACTATGTCAATATTTGATTTATTGTTTGAAAATTGCACTTGAGGGTAATGGCATTTAATTGTAACAGAGCTAACAAATACAGCTCTTTAACATATGGAGGGGCAGAGGTAACACCTTGTAGGCGATTTGAAAAAAGCTTTATTTTTGTACAATTGTGTGTGTTTTTAGAGAATGCCTTTTTAAAGACTTGCATATATTGGTCTTGAATCAAAAAAACCCACTTTTCTCAAGTTGTTTTTGAAGTCTTGGTTTTAAATATAGTCAACAATTTAGACATCAAATAAGTCAATTATGAGTGTTCAAATTTTATGTTTTGCAGAATCTTTTCTATGGTTTAAGATGACAACATTAAGAAGACTTAGTTATGTGATTTTATGAGCAGATTGGCATTAGATGAATGATTAAAAACATTTTTTAAAAGTGTGTGAAGCAATTACTTTCAGAATAATGTTCTGTGTATTCTGCGCATTTAAATTAGATATTTTAAATCCGATCACTGTCAGGTTTTTGCACAGAGTATGATGTTTAAAATGTGAATATTAACAATCACATGATTTAGCTTTTAAAGTTTAGATATGCCTGATGTTCAGTAAACAGAAATTGCTAACCATCTAACTATTTTAATGGCCTTGTTTTCTTGGATAAATTCTACTACTGTAGAATATTGTTTACTTTCATAAATGGTGGTAACTGCTAAACAGGTTGTTCAGCATATTTGCTGTATAATTTTCAGTTTGAAATGGACAGCACAAGACCAAAGCTTTGGAGGCAGTTACAGGAGTTTCTTCTGGTTGGTTGGAAGGGAAAAAAAGTCCCTTGTAGAGAATTAGAAGAACAAACTAATTTTGAATTTCTGTTTTAGACTTGCAAATAGTTTTGATTTTTTTAAACCAGGACTCCAACACCATTGATACTTGATCAAAACTACATTAACACCAAAAACCAAGTGATCAAAGCAGAAAGGCGAGTGTTAAAGGAATTGGGATTTTGCGTTCATGTAAAGCATCCACACAAGGTAAGTCAGTAGACATTTGCGTTTTACTCATGTAGAACTGGAAATTACATTTTTAAAAATAACAACAATCTAATTCTCTTCCTACTAGATAATTTTTATGTATCTCCAAGTGCTCGAGTGCGAAAGGAATCAAACACTTGTCCAAACAGCCTGGTAAGTCACTTCTTTGAATGTAAAGCCAAGGAAACTATATCTGAAATTGAAAGTGTGTATTTAATATTGTACACCTAAAATTCTTTGTGTTAAAAATTGACAATTGGCATTCTAACTTTTGTAATTGTATCCATACAGAAACGGGTACAACAATTCGGTGTAACAACTTATTTTTTAAATGGTGTGCATTTGTACTGATTCTTGATGAACATGGTACTGTAATTTCGATATACTGTTTTCATGGCTTGTTTGTTCACTATCATAAAGGAGGACTCAATTTAACTTTGTTCTTTTTTCTACTCTTTTTAATTAAAGGGTAGTCCATGATGGTAAGTCATAGAACTCAAAGAACTCTGCCCTCTGAACTGCTTCTCAACTACGTGACCTCAGGATGGCCTTTGATTGGTTGCCCCTTCAGCCAATCCAGTGCAAGCTCTCATCCGAGACAGCTATTCACTGAAGTGGTCACAAAACATCTGGCAACATCATCTAGTTCTGGCGGGGTTTTGAAGGATTTGTATTGACTTCTGGAAATGGATATTCAACATGTGTACTTGCAGTAACTTAGATTATATGTCTAATGTTTCTAGTTGATTAAGTTTTTTAAAATGTGAACTTTTAAAGCATGAAGAAGCCACTAAATCATTAATTGCTACAGTATAAATATTTAATATTTCTGGAGCATCAAGATTTTGAAGCATACAACTAAACGTCTTAGATTATTTTACAGGCTGCAACCTCTCCTTGACTAGACCAACCAGCCAAGAATTCTCTCTGCTTTCTATATGGATATGACTTTAGCTCATTGCGTGAACTTGATGGGGGTGAGGAAGAGTAGATGTGGTTATGGGAATCTGAAAAATTATTTTAATATATTAGCTCCCAAATTTTAAACTTGTAGCATCATTAAGTCACTTAATTTACTTGTAGGTTGGTGAGTTGCATCTTGAACTAGTTCCATGTTGTTGATTAATTCTGTTCCCCTCATTGCATACAGCTCTGCTGCCAGAATTAGAATTGAGAGTAAAATGCAGAATAGAGGCTTGTGAACATTATTCTCTTAATCTCAACTAAATGATAACTTTTGTTTTCTGAGGCTATCTTTCTCTTCTAAATAGTAAAATGGGTTTGAATTTGACCTTTCTATATATGGTTGGTCTCACTTGGTCAAGGGTGTATTCCTCTAGCTGTGAGGTCATCTACAAATGGAAAATGTTATACAAAAATTCTGGTTAATATTTGAAAACTGAATTTCAGTTTATAATTGAAACTAATTAAGGCCAGGACCACTTTCTGAAGCCAAGCTACATGAGCCTGTTTAAATTGCATTTTTAAAAAAGTACAACTTCACCTTATTGGGACAGTGTTTATTGTAAACATTGAGTAGTGGGTACTGAATGTTGATGAGACTACTTGCCATGCAGCAGATTGCAACCAATAAAGTGCAAGCTTTTAAGAGAAAATGCATGCTTAGACAATTCTAAATTTAAGAAATAGATTTGTGCTGCATAGATGCCTCTGTCACAAGTGCAGATGCACGGAAGCTGTGAATGCACTCAAAATAGAATTTTGTTATTCAACCAGCCTCTCCTTTTTGTATCTGCATAGGAATACCAAACCAAGCTGATAATTATCCTCAGCTTTGAAAATGTTCCACTAAAAAAATGCTGTTAGCTTAGTGGCTCTAACATTCAGAATCCCTATCATTCCACTTTATACCTTAAGTAATTGCAGTGGTTGCAGCTAAGACAGTGAGTCATTCAAATTCAGCCTAACAATTTTGATGGGTATGAAAGGGAGCACTAGATATTTTGAATACTAAAGTCAATAAACTGGGTGTTAAAATAATTATACTTGCCAATTTTTGCTGCTGGCTAAATTTGATCTGAATCACATTGTTAATAAAGTTACCTTTGTTTCATTGTGATTTGAAATATTAGGTCAAACTGGTCACTTTATGGATGTTGCTGCAGTACAGAGTTTCACTTGAACTATTAGAAAAGATTTACCTGAAAAATCTTAAAATGGATTACCCTTTTCTTGTACGTTAATATGTTTTATAAAAGAAAGTGGAGGCATTTCTAACCTTTCTAGATTGGTGTAATATCTCAGCTAATATTCATGAATAGCTGAAAACCCTTTTGATCATGTCCATCTTTTACTAATTATGGTGGCTCTTGACAAATTGTGACAAAACTAAAGCACAGTAAGGGCTTAACTTGATTTTATATAAACTCTTCATCCCTTACCTGACTGATTTTGAATTTTTAAAAACTATTATTAAATGCATGCATTCTGAAATAAGTATTAGAAAATACAACCACAGTTTGAGAGACTGTTTTGGATGTAACTCTTTAATGGACCGACGTAATCACAAACTGGGGTTCTGTCAGCCATATGAAGGAACTTTTCCAACTTAACCTGGTCTAATGTGGACGTATACTTGGAAATATATGCTTTTTGCTCTCCCCTGACTATTCATGAAGGCAGTAACCCTGCTAGGATACAGTTCCAAGGGGACTTGGCATTTGAGGTCAGATTGTCAGTTTTGGTATGTGAATTGTGAAGTAAATCATAATGGCCATTCAGATCGTGGCTGTAGTTGAGTTCTGGCACTTTTTTCTCTCCCAGTCAGCAGAGTAGCAACAATGCTAATATTCTTGTATTTGGTAGGCTGGTTGCATTATTTGATTTGCCTCTGGTCTATACGCTGTATGGTGCCCTGCCGTCTCACATGATGCATTTTCCATTAGAAAAATCTTTTTGGATGCATTGCTTTTCACTTTGACCTGAGCACATTTTGAAAATGTAATTAATTGTTCTGTTGAGAAGCCAGTGAGTGCACATACAGGCATGAAATATCTACTTTGATTTATTCTATTTACAGAACAGGGACTGCATGCATCCTCTTGCTGTTAGCTTACTTTGGATGTTGTTTTTCCTTGAAAGCAGCTAGAGAATTTTAGCTGGATGGTTTGAAAAATTCCCTGAAGTTTTTTGTGTAAGCATATTTATAGATTTGAAATGTGGCTTAATGTGTGCTTATGTAGTGCATTCATTATTTAAAATGATGCCTTCATTAGAAATTTGAGGTCTGTGCTGAAGATATCAGAGGGCATATTCATAGAATCATATAAAATACTTACAGTGCAGAAAGGGGTCATTCGCCCATCATGCCTGCACTGACAGTGATTCCATCTAGATCCTTTTCCCACAGCTCCACATTTTTACCCTGCTAGTCCCTAACACTAAGGGGCAATTTAACGTGGCAATCAACTTAACCCAACTAAGAAAAAAGAACAATGTTCTGAGTCTCCTTTCTTCTTGTATGTACGTGGAATAAATTAACTACTAATAACTCTTATATGATGTCTTTCAGGAATTATATGAATGACAGTCTCCGCACAAGTGTATTTGTCCGATTTAAGCCTGAAACTGTAGCTTGTGCTTGCATCTATCTTGCAGCTAGAGCTTTACAAGTGAGTGAACAGTGGTTTAAAAGAAATCTGGAAATACTGTAACTTTTCCTCCCAAGTTGTTTGTCCTAATTTATAATTAGCCTGTGATAATTCAAAATAGGGCTCTCTAGTATTAACATCTGATTTAATAAGTGCCATATTAAATTCTCAGTTCGTTGCATGTTAATTGAGAGCCAAAGTAATACTGCGTTTTTGGGCCTTAATACCTTCTGGATGAAAACTTGTAGATTCTCTTGTGGTATAGTTGAGGTAAGGGAAATTCCAAAATGGGTAGATATCCACATGGTTGCCAATTAATGATCTAGTGGTATTATTAATAGATACGTGCAATTCAGTGTTATATGAGATTATGTATTTCATATTGTTTAGCTTCATTTTTTCTTCTTCAGATTGCTTTACCAAATCGCCCTCATTGGTTTGTGCTTTTTGGCGCAAAAGAGGAGGAAATCCAGGATATCTGCATCACCACTTTAAAACTCTACACTCGAAAAAAGGTCAGTTAGACATGTAATATTTTTTCTCATAGTTCTAATGTCCCAATAGGTTAAACATTGGCCATCCATTGTGTAAAACAGACAGTCCTTGGACCTGTAGTACAAGTGGTTCCTGAAAACCACAAGTCAGAATTAGTTTTCCCTTAGGAACAATGGAAGATTGGTTCCTGAACTGAGGTGGAAATCATTCATGCGGTGCTGGGCATATAAGTGCTCTCAACCCACGCCCTGTCAAGTTGCTTTTGCCTGCACAGATTGGCTCATGCTGCTTAGTTAGCATGAGGGACATAGTGAAACTATTGGTCACAGTCAGATGAATGTTTGTAACTTCTGGGTCTCGAGTGCTTATGAAATACAAGTGTATATTAAAATCTCAATTCCTATGTCAAAAGTTACTAGTATAGAACACTAATTTCCAATCTAACAAAGACTTTGATCTGTCCAGTTATATAGATGGATGCTGCAGAACATCAGTGTCTACCTATAAATGTGTTGTCATAAAAGTTGAAATTTATAAATGTAAGTGCTGTGATTGCCTATACTATATTTGGTAGCTTTTGATTTGATTACATGACTGTCTTAACAGCCTAACTATGAACATGTGGAGAAAGAAGTAGAAAAGAGGAAAGTTGCATTACAAGAAGCTAAATTGAAAGCTAAAGGGCTGAACCCTGATGGAACTCCTGCTCTTTCCACTTTGGGAGGCTTCTCTCCGGGATCTAAACCATGTAAGTATTTGAAATGTTTGAGTGTCAAATTGTCTTCAGTGGAAAGCAAAAGCAGAAAGCATACTAACTCTTCCTCCTCTCTGCTTTTGTGTGCTAGCTTGCTTCTCATTTTAACCAATAGCAACGTGAAACAGCCAAATCTGTATCAGCTCTGCTTCAGGGTGGTACATGGACATTGGGTGCATTTTGACCCTTGACTAAAGCATTATAGGAACTCTGCAGAGAGCCCCCCCAAAAAAGATGCACTGATGTTGTGTAATTTTTCCCACCAAATTCTGGAGCTAAGCCACTGCTACGTGGAGTTTGCATTCATTTGAACTTTACCAGGGTGGTCCCTGAAAACCGGACAACCCGTGGTCTCTATAAATTTTGCCCAGGCTTATACATTGGAGATAAGACACTTTTTTTACTTCAGAACATTATGGCTGAAGGTGGGCATAAGAGTTAAATAGCACTGCATAAACCATGGTCTTATGAGACGGAAGGCTGCTAATGTCTTCGAGCAAATGTATATTTGATGTCCAGACTCTACCTAATAAATACTAGCAGGTCAATCTCCAGTCCCAGGAGTGTCCATCAATCTGACTAGGATTGATAAAGCATCTCTCTGTGACTTAGGTGTGACTATTTAGCTGAAAGTTTAAGTTTAAAAATTGAGGTTAATCTGATGAATTGTAACTGAAATACTTTACCCTTGTATTTGAAGATAAATATACAGCTATATATGCTTCACAATTAAAAGACTATTATATTTAATGTCAAATTTTGAAAATATTTTGTTTTAGGTTCTCCCCGCGAAACTAAAACTGAAGAGAAGACACCTGGAATTCAAAATCCTAAAACAATCAAAAAAGAACCAGAAGACCGTCAGTTGAACTCTAAAAGCCCTTACAATGGGTTAGTACTGTCAGCTCCCTGTTTAACTTGAGTCTGAGTGCTTATTAAATACAAGTGTATAAATGCAATAAAATCTTGACCTTTTGTGCTAACAGTATAAAATATTAATTTCCAACCTAATGAAGGCTGTTCAACTTGTTTATACAGATAGGTGGCACAAGACATCAATACAGACATGAATGTGCTGGTGTGATGTCATGGAGTTGAAACTGACATGAAATTCTTAAATGTATTTAGAGCTGTTTTGTCTGTTTAAGATCTACCCCAAAGTAGACAAAAAATCTCAATCTTGCAGGGGAAAAAGTGGTGTTGGCTCCTTGAAAGATCTAATTGGCAAGTCTCTTTTCTTTGGCTGTGCAAACTTTTCCTTGTTCTTGATTTATGGTCATTAAGGTACTGCTGCTCAAAATTGTTACATTGTACTTGTAAATCATCTCCATATAATTGAAAAATGTTGTCTTTTCTAATCTATAGGTTGCGGAAAGAAGGTAAGCAAAGCCGAAACAGTAGAAGTGTCAGCCGTTCAAGGTCACGAACAAGATCACGGTCCCGTTCGCCAAGAAGGCAGTAAGTACTGGAATGTCTGAGTGGGTGTCCTGTGATGTATAAAGTCAATTACGTTTATGTTTATAAAAATTGAGATGGGACCCAAAATGCATGAAGCAATGCATTTTGATACTCTGGCATTTTGATCTATTTTATAGAAAAATGGATTCAGTCACCCTGTGCTTGGTATTCATGTTGTGTATGGAGCCTTGGCTAAGAATAGTCGTCAGGAGCAATGAGGATAATTGGACCTAGTTGTATAATATATTTTGGTCCTTGAAATTGTTTTTGTTCCTTTTTTTAAACTTCCAGTATTAATGTAAACTCATCATTTGAATTGCAACCTCCTAACAATAGTAGTGCTGCGTTGTCCCCATGCTGTGATAACACTGGTTGTGCCTAATCCCTATTATAGATTACTACATTTAGTGCAAAAAGTTGACAAACGTGCACCACAGATTGTTGCTCACAATTGGTGTCTATCTTGTCTTCATGCTGTATACCTTTTTTTAGATAGGGTGGTATGAATTATTGTGGCAGGGCAAAAATGCAACGACAGCAACCTGTACTTGGGAGTTAAAGGAGCTCCTTTATTCATTCTTTCTAAATTTTGTTTCCTTCTGAGATTTTGCTTTGGTTTTATTTACAAGTCCTTGCTTTCCTAGAAGCATCCCTCTTGTCACCAAGTTTTCAGTACACTGAACACAAAAAATGTGGAAGTTGTAGCCAGAACACTTGGCATTTTTCACTTTCTTGCGTAGCATGCCACCAAATAGTCTTTTTAATTAAAAGTAAATTTTATCCTGCTGTTCCCTTCAAATTACTGATAGAGTTAGATCAGAAAGTGATAGAAGCTTTTTAAAAATAACATCAATAGTTTTGGTACTGATGCTTCCAGGCAAGCTGCAAAATCCAAATTTTTGTTTAGGTGAAGATCTGGGATTATGCAAAATTGTGAAGACGTCAAAAGGCAATTTGAACAATAAGTATGATCAGTTTGGATTTTTAAAGTGTTTCAAATCTTGCTTTGAGCATAGGAATTAAAGTTATTGAGCAAAGCGGGTAGTATAACAATGGGAGATGGTGAGCAATTTGGATACTAGTCAGATTGTATACCAAGATCCATAAATAAAACATTGTGTGCACATAGGCAATTATAATGGGAAACATGAATGGGCATAAGATTCTTTACGGCGATATGCATTAGAATCCTAATCTGTTCAAAGTAAAATGAACCGTTACTGGATTACCAGTTATTTGTCACTGGCCAACTTTTATTTCTTTACTAACAAGCTGGAGTGGCCAATATTTATTGTCTATCCCTAATTGTTCTTGAGTAGATGAAGGTGGACTGCTGCCTTGAATATAATGGAGTGGTTTGTTAGATTTGGGGATAGTTAAGAGTCAAACCCACTGAGTATATACAGGCCTGACCAAATAAGAGTTGCAGATTTCTTTCTGTAAAAGGACATTAGTGATGCAGATGACAACAATCCATTAATTCCAAATCACCATTACTGATATTAGCTTTTTATTTCAAATTCCTGTTGTATTTAAATTCCTCGGTTGTCATGGTGTGATCAAATCTCCTGCAAACCTCAGGATTATAGATCTAAAGTAAAACAACCACAGTGATATCATATTCTGAATAGCAATACTTTACACTGAATTATTAATTTTCTTTCTTGCAGATCAAATAACAAAGGCATATCAAATTTAGAGCAAGAGTAACTAATATACAATGCTTTTGTGGATTTTAGTCATGTTTTATAATTTTTCTGATGTAAATAATTGTAGTCTCCAAATTTATAGGGTTTTCCCCCTTTGACCTGCTTCTAGTTTATCTCATTTTCCCAGACCATTTTTAAAGACATTTGTAGATATTTTGCTCAAATGGCCATTTTCATTGTGGAGAAAGTGATTGTAGGACAGTCTGATGTATAGAAACATTACAGCGCTGTCATTAGCTAATATTCACCTTTTAAATGTGAGTATGTTTACCTGATTGTCCCCTATTCTCATTCTTCATTCTGAGAACATTGAGGCTGCTTATATTGATAGGGAGAGTGTTATAAATGCTGGCCTTGTGTATTTACACTTGCTTTCGAATGATTTATGTTGAGTATTTTTTCTCATCCCTCTGTACAAAACCAACTGTAAATTATTGTTGGTGCTGGTTGTTTTGTTTTGCATCAGTTTAATTTTGTTTTTTATTTCCTTCAGTTACAATAGAAGAAGCAGATCTGGGACTTACAGTTCCCGATCAAGGAGCAGGTCCCATAGTCACAGTGTGTCCCCTCGTCGGCGTCACAATCATACATCACCACACATCAAATCAAAATCTCATCGCAATGAGGAAACAAAGATTTCTATTAGGCATGGTCACAAGAGGAAGAAATCCCACAGTAGATCACGCAGTCGTAGTAAATCCAGGGACCACTGTGATCTTGTGAAGAAACGACGACATGAGAAAGAGCACCATAGGGATAGGCATGAGCGTTCACGCTCTTATGAAAGATCCCATAAAAGCAAACATCACAGCAGTAGTCACTCAGGACACAGCAGGCATCGTCGGTAAATACTGAGAGCTAATTTAACAATAATGCCTAAATCTACTTACTTTAATGTGTAGTATATTGACTTGTAAATGATGCTTTTTATAAAGGGTTTGTTTAAAATAGTTATTGGTTTATGCAAAGATCATTAATGGAAAAGAATTTGCACATTTTCAGAAATATAAAAATACTTTATTTGACAGTGTACAGTTAACCATGGACAGATTTGTGTATGCAGAGTTTCTCTCTATTCTACAGAATTTGAAAGGAGATTGCTGTAGAAATATACCTTATTTTTATACAATGAAATGGAAAGTGGGTATATTTAAGTATGCGTTCATTTGTTAAAACTGTGGTGATTACTTTGTTAGACTGGTTTTTAGTCTGCATGTGGTCATACATTTTTACAGAAAAATAAAAATTTAAAAAGCTTGTGTTTTGTGATTTGCAAGAAGTTAGACTGGCCAAGAAAGGGCTACTTTGACAGTCAATAAATGTTTTTCTTTGTCTACACTGAACCAGTATATTTCCTAAAAATGATAAAAGCAAAATACTACAGATGTTGGAATCTAAAACAAACAAAATGCTGGAAAATCTCAGCCAGTCTGACAGCATCTGTGAAGAGAGTAGAGCTAACAGATGCTGTTAGTAGAGCTGAGATACTGTTTTTAATGAAAATGAATGTGCTAGATTGCAATTGATGTGGCAAATTACTTAATTTTCAGTTCATGGTCATTTAAGCCATAGGTCATGAGGAGGCAATGGCCTAGTACAAAGAACCACATAACACAGGAAACAGACCGTTCAGCCGCACGAGCTCACACTGCCATTTCCACCCATGACCCTTGTCTATGTTTATGGAAATTTGCATTGGAACCAAATTGGGGAGATAATCTATGGACAATTTGTTTTGCCAATCAGCCTAAGAGCACATTTTTGGGGTGAGGGGGGAAACCAGAGCACCTGGAGAAAACCCATGCAAACTCCCACAGATACAATAGTAATATTATTGCTCAACTATTATTTCAAAACCCCAAATGTTCTGGGGTTTGGGTTTGAATCCTGCTGCTGTGTCTGGTAAAACTTGAATTCAATATTTTTTAAAAAATGAAATTGATACTACGGGTGACTATGAAACCATTATCAATTCTAAAAAACCCATTTTGTTCACTAATGTCCTTTAGGATAGAAAATCTGCTATTCTTAACTGATCTGGCCTACATGTGACTCCAGAGCCGCCTGCCATCAACTAGACGCGAGAAAAGACGACAGTAAAACAAAGCCCTGTTGACCATGCAAGCTGGGTGCTCGTGCCAAAATTGGGAGAACTGTCTCAGATTAGTAAAGCAGAAGCCTGATAAAGTCATTCTCATGGAATTATATATTATGGATTACACCCCAGACACCACCATTATCATCTATGGAAATGTCCTATCCTGGCTGTGGAGATTCTGGCATTGGACTGGGGTAAACACAGTAAGAAGACTCAATACCAGGTTTAAGTCCAATGGATTTTTTTGATAGTAAATGTCACAAGCTTTTAGAATGCTGTTCCTTTGTCAGGTGAGTGGACAGTTCTCATCAGAAACAGGGCATATAAAATGCGCACAGTTTAGAGTTCTGATTATAATGTGAGTTTTCAAGTCTTAAAGGTGCAGACAATGTGAGTGGAGATAGTATTAAGCATAGGTTAAAGAGATGTATATTGTCTCCAAACAGGGCAGTAAGGGAATTGTTGCAAGTTCAGGTAAGTCATGTGGGTTACAGATAGTGTGACATGAGCCCAAGATCCTGGTTGAGGCCGTCCTTGTGCGGAATCTTGGCTATCAGTCTCTGCTCAGCGACTCTGCTGTCATGAAGGTTACCTTGGAGAATGTTTACCTGAAGATCAGAGACCAAATGCTGATGACCACTGAACTGTTCCCCAATAGGGAGATAACAGTCTTGTCTGGTGATTGGCACTTGACTCATCAATCAACAGTTACAACGTACCACAGTGGAAAAACCACACCAACCTCTTCAGTTGACAAACACTTTGGACAGAGTACCTGTCGTTGTCCAGTACTTCCCTGGAGCAGATAAGCTATGACATCTCTAGGGTCTTCATGTCATTGATGGAGATGATCACTTCTCCACTTCTTGCCTTCAAACAACCACACAACCTCAAACAGACTATTGTCTACAGCAAACTACCCAGCCTTCAGGAGAATAGTGACCACAACACCACAATCCTGCCACAGCAACCTCGGCAAGATGTGCTGGATCATCAACATGGATGACATCATCTCACGTGAGAACACCATCTATGAGGTACACAGCACATACTCTTGCCAACGGTGTCTACGTAATAGACTGCAGGAAAGGATGTCCTGAAGCATGGTACAGTGGGGAGGCTGTGCAGAAGCATGTCCTATCACACCAGCAGGACAGACCCAGTAGACGGGTGGCATGGTAGTATGCAGATGGGAGAGAGTCATCCTTGGAGTCCTTAACGTCAACTCTAGACGCCAAAAAGTCTCATGGCCTGAAGTTAAACATGGACAAGGAAACCTCTTAATAATTACTATGTAATGATAATGACCATCACCATGAGGTGACACCACCGCGCCTTGACTTTCAATAGTGTAACCATCACTGTATCACCTATTGTTAACATACTTGGGGTTACCATTGACCAGAAACTCAACTGGACTCACCACCTAAACAGTGACTATAGGAATAGGTCAGAGGCTAGGCACACTGTGGCGAGTAACTCACCTCCTGCCTACCAGACACAAGTCAAGTGTGTGATGGACTACCTCCCACTTGCCTGGATGAGTGCAGCTGCAACAACACTCAAGAAGCTTGACACCATCCAGGACAAAGCAATCTGCTTCATTGGCACCAGATCTACAAACATTCAATCCCTCCACCTTTGACGCTCAGTAGTAGCAGTGTGTACTGTCTACAAGATGCATTGCAGCAATTCATCAAAGATCCTTAGACAGCATCGCCCTAATCCATGATCACTTGCATCTAGGACAAAGGCACCAGATAAATAGGAACACCACCATCACTTGCAAGTTCCCCTCCAAGCCACTCATCATCCTAACTTGGAAATATATTGCTGCTCCTTTGCAGTCGCTGGGTCAAAATCCTGGAATTTCGTCCCTAATGGCATTGTGGGTCAATCCACAGAACATGGACTGTAGGATTCAAGAAAGCAGCTACGAAAGGGCAGTTGAAGATGAGTAATGAATGCTGGCCAGCCAGCAACATCCATGTCCCACGAATGAATAAAAGAAAGCTTCAAAAAAGCAGGAATTCTATGTACATTCTACCATTCTGCTTTGTGCCAGAATTGCCATTTGGAACAGTTTATCTTTGTGACAAAATTCTTCAGTATCAGCATACTGCTGATACTGGTAATCGACATAAAAACAATACTTTAAAAACTTGATCTGGCAACATCTGTGGAGTGAGAAAGAGTTAATGGTTCAAGTCTGTAACTCTTCAGAGCTCTGAAAAAGTCATACAGACGCAACATCGACTGTTTATCCACAGGTGCTGCCAGACCCAAGATCTTGGAGCAGTTTTCTTACCAAAGCATTGTTCTGACTCATGAATGATCTATGGTATGAAATACGTCTTATTGAAAGTGAGAGAAAATGTAGGGAAAGGCAAATTGTAGAATGTTTAGCATTTGTAAATGAGAATAGTGCTATAAAATATTGAGTCATACCATTTTGCTTACGCCTATTAAACAAACCTTGATATACAGCCATCTTGTTGGGTTTAAATCTCGAATGTAACTGATTTATTATTGCACTGGTATTAACATACAGTGAAAAGTATTGTTTCCTGTGCACTATAGAGATAAAACATACCGTTCACAAAGAAGGAAACGAGAGCAGAATGTAGTGTTACAATTGTAGCTGGGTGTAGAGAAAGATCAACTTAATGCGAGGGAAGTCCATTCAAAAGTCTGACAGCAGGAAGGTCTGTTGGCACATAACCTCAGACTTTTGTATCCTTTTCCCAAAGGAAGAAGGTGGAAGAGAGAATGTCCAGGGTGTGGGGGGTCTTTAATTATGCTGTTTGCTTTACCAAGGGAGTGGGAAGTGTCGACAATGTCAACAGATGGGAGGCTGGCTTGAATTACGGGTTGGGCTATATCCATGACATTTTGTAGTTCCTTGTGATATTGCGCAGAGCAGGAGCCATACAAGTTGTGATACAATCAGAAAGAATGCTTTCTATGGTGCATCGGTAAAAGTTGCTGAGTTATAACTGACATGCCAAATTTCCTTAGTCTGCTGAGAAAGTAGAGGCTTGGTGGGCTTTTTTTCATTATAGTGGCATTGGTGATCAGGTCAAGTTGCTGGTGATCTGGACTTGAAGCTCTCAACCCTTTCTTTTTCGTCCCCATTGATGTAGACAGGAGTATGTTCTGCACACACACTCTCATTTTGTTGACATTCAGGGTAATATGGAACCTTATGTCAATATATCTAAAACAAACTAATTGAGAAAAGGTAACAAGATGGACTTACAAGAGCCTGCCTGAGGCTGGAACAGGAGATTGAGCATGGGCACCTACCTCCTGGGATTTAATAGGCAAACAGTAAGCTGGCTTCAGTTTGATGCTTCCATTAGCCATTATCCTTTAGGTGAGTCCAAGCTAATTTTGGCTACTCATAAGCAGCCAACTTGGTAGTAAGGTTGTTACAAGTGATGAAGATTAAACCAACTCACCTTATCTTCCTGTGCATTCAATCTATGATCTCTAGTAGTTGCTTTGCTGTTAAAGATCAGGTGTCCTGATTGTGACCTGTCATTCTTGTTTCTCAGTAAACCACTTGTAACTCTGACTGAGTATCTGTGATCCTGATGAGATGTCTCTTCCCCTTTTATACCATCAGTCCTCCCCTTTAGTTGCTTTAGATGCTCCTTTCCAAAACCCATCTTTTAAGATTTTCTTGCTTACATACTGGCCAGAATTTTATGGTTCTGCCCACCGTGGGAATCAGTGTAGGTGAAGGGCAGACCATGGAAAGGACTTGACCTCGGGATAGTTTCGAGACGAGCGAGACTGAAAAATCCCATCATTAACATCTCATACTTCGGCTTTATTTTTGGTTCTTGCATGAAGGTGCCTCAGAAACAAGGGAACATTTTTGTGTTTAATGATATACAAATGTGAGCTTGGGAAACAAATGGGGCAGCATGGTGGCACAGTGATTAGTACTGCTGCCTCAGGGTGCCAGGGATCTAGGTTCAATTCCTGCTCAAGTCACTATCGGTGCAGAATTTGCATGTTCTTCCCACATCTACGTGGTTTCCTCTCGGTGCTCCAGTTTCCTTCCACAGTCTGAAAGATACACTGGTTCGGTGCATTGGCCATGCTAAATTCTCCCTCAGTATACCCAAACACACGCCAGAGTGTGGCAACTTAGGGATTTTCATCATAAATATAAATCTACTTGTGACTAATAAATAAACTTTAAATCTCATTAGTACAGGGGAAGCTCACTAGAATGAATATATGATGTAGAAATATAAAAAGGAAGCCCAGAAAAGCAACACTGCAGCAGCAAATTATACCAGTAATAGTCTCAGTTGTCAAGATGTGAAAAGCATAAAATATAAGTAATTAAGCAGAAAATGGTATCCTGAACACTGCTTTCAGAGAACTTTTTTATTCCTTTGTGGGACATGGACATTGCTTGCTGGCTAGCAGTCATTGCTCTTGAAACTGGATGGTTTGCGAGGCCATTTCAGAGGGCAGTTGAGAATCAACCACATTGCTGTCATTCTGAAGTCTATATGTAGATAAGACCAGGTAAGGACGGCAGATTTCCTTCCCTTTAGAAAAGAGACATTTGTGAACTAGATGGGTTTTTCCAACAATTGGCAATGGTTTTTTGGTCATCAGTAGATGCTCGATTCCAGATATTTTTACTGAATTCAAATTCCACTCTCTGTAATGGTGGGATTCTAAGGCCAATCTTCAGGACATTAGCTGAGTTTCTGGATTAATAGTCTTAGTACCACTTCACCATCGCCACTCCTAACAATCATTGTGCCCTCCCTAAACATAGTAGATAAATAAATGCAAAAGCAAAATAACTGCAGTGGCAAAACATGCTGAAAGTCTGAGATAAAAACTGAAATTGCTAGAGTAACTCACAGATCAGACCACATCTGAGGAGAGAGAAACTAAGTTACCGTTTCAGTCTGACAACCAAGCAAAATCAATGATTTAGAAATAAAACAGTTGGAAGGACCTAGCCTGGCTACAAGCCTCAAAAAAAAACCAAGGCTATTTAACCTAGCATGTTATGAGGGAATTTGTATAGCATTTGCAATAATTTTGAGGGCGAACCCTGGATATCGGGGACATATTGGACAGGAAATAAATTGGAAGATACAGCTCTAGTTATGGTATAGCATGGGCATAATATATATGTTACAGCAGTTTAATGTGAAAATGTAACCTTTAAAATTGAAGGTGAAAT
The DNA here is from genome assembly GCA_024679065.1 of Sphyrna mokarran. Lineage (NCBI taxonomy): Eukaryota > Metazoa > Chordata > Chondrichthyes > Carcharhiniformes > Carcharhinidae > Sphyrna > Sphyrna mokarran. Next base: position 41,057,615 of record JAGIQG010000003.1, on the reverse strand, counting down.
TTAATACTACAAGTGCACATAGGAAGGAAAATGAGTGACACTGTGCTGAATAGTGTTAAACAAAAGCTAAGACCAAAGAATTTTAGTCTTAGACTGAATGTTTGACATGTCTAACCAATTCAACAAATTTGTTCACAGGAGTTATTCAGAAAGTGAAGCAGGCCAGAAAAAAGCCATGAGGCTTATCCTCTTAGGTCTTCATAACCTTGAACTTTGATGCTATGAGGAAACTTGACTTTTTAACCTCAAAAGCAGCACCTCCCACAGTCCAAAGATGTGCAGGTTAGGTGAATTGGCCATGCTAAATTTCCCTTGGTATCCAGAAGATGTGTAAGTTTGGTGAATTAGCATTATAAATGTGTGCAATTGGGGTGGAGGTGAGATACTGCTTTGGAGAGTTGGTGTAGACTTGATGTGCCAAATGGCTTCCTTCTGCACTGTAAAGACTCTATGGAATTTATGAAAAAACAATTGGATATTACGATAAAGGACTAAAGTTGTTCTGGATGGATGCATTAAGATGACTAAATAGCCTTTCTATCCTTAATAATATGATTCTTTCATACATTTGTCTCTTTGCTGTTTGAAGTACTGAAACTACTGATGTCTCATCAGCCATAAGTTACATCACATTGGTTAAATGCAAAATCAATACTGCACATTATTGCAAATATCTGATTTATTAATGTTTTTAGAAAATAACTTTTAGTTTAGAAATTTAATTTTAAATGTAGGTAAATGGAAATATTTGATTTAGAAATTGGTAAATGGACCTAGGGTAATGAGAGCTGAAAGGGTATCCCATATATAGTTAAAAACCTCAGTGTTGGCAGTAAGAAAATTCAAACAATGGATGCCCTCCCCCTGCCAACCGTGTACTCCCTCCCCACCACACCCCTGGACAGGACGTCTAGATTTATTTCAATAAGAGATCTAAATGATTTATGTAGTTTCCGGGTCAAAGAAGTTAAAAGCACTTTTATAAACGAGGGATTTCTTTGTGGAATCAGCAAGATTGGAAAAAGGACTGTTAACTCAGTTAAAAATATAGATTATTCATACAATCCCTACAGTGCAGGAGGAGGTCACTTGATCCACTGAGTCTGTATCAACTCTCCAACAAAGCATCCCACTTAGGCACTATCCCTGTAACCCCATGTATTTACCCTAATAATCCCCACGTCCTGGGACACTAAGTGGCAACATAGCAATCCACCTAACTGGCACATCTTTGGACTGTGGGAAGAAACCAGAACATCCAGAAGAAAGCCACGCATATGGAACTTCGATGTTGTGGCCATTTCAGAGACTTGGGTAGAGCAGGGACAAGAATGGATGTTGCAGGTTCCGGGGTTCAAATGCTTCAGTCGGAGTAGAGGACGAGGTAGAAGGGGGGGAGGAGTGGCATTATTAGTCAAAGACTGTATCACAGTGACAGAAAAGAAGTTTGATGAGGACTTGTCTGTTGAGGTAGTATGGGCTGAGATTAGAAACAGGAAAGGAGAGGTCACCCTGTTGGGAGTCTTTTATAGACCTCCTAAAAGTTCTAGAGAGGTTGAGGAAAGGATTGCCAAGTCAATTCTGGTCAGGAGTGAAAGTAATAGGGTAATTGTTATGGGGGACTTTAACTTTACTAATATTGATTGGAATAGCTATAGCTCTAGCTCGTTAGAGGGGTCAGTTTTCGTACAAAGTGTGCAGGAAGGTTTTTTGACTCAGTATGTAGATAGGCCAACTAGAGGTGAGGCTACATTGGATTTGGTGCTGGGCAATGAGCCAGACCAGGTGTTAGGCTTGGAAGTTAGTGAACATTTTGGTGATAGTGACCATAATTCGGTTACATTCACCTTAGTGATGGATAGGGATAGGCATGAAGCTAGGGGCAGTAGTTATAGCTGGGGGAAGGGTAATTATGAGGCCATCAGGAGAGAATTAGGGTGCATAGATTGGACTAGGAAACTACAGGGACTGGGAACATCTGGAATGTGGAGCTTATTCAAGGAGCAGCTGCTGCGAGTCCTTGATAAGTATGTCCCTGTCAGGCGAGGAGGAAATGGTCGAGTAAGAGAACCTTGGTGTACAAAAAAAGTTGATTTGCTGGTTAAAAGGAAAAAGGAGCAAACTGGAAAGTATTGAAGTAGATAGGGAGGATGTGCTAGATATTCTTGAGGGTTTGAAGTTGGATAAGTCCCCTGGGCCGGACGGGATTTACCCTAGGATTCTCTGGGAGGCAAGAGAGGAGATTGCAGAGCCTCTGGCTCTGATCTTCAGGTCGTCGTTGGTTACGGGTGTGGTTCCGGAGGACTGGAGGATAGCGAATGTGGTCCCATTGTTCAAGAAGGGGAAGAGAGACCTTCCAGGGAATTATAGGCCAGTGAGTCTTACTTCTGTTGTGGGCAAAGTATTGGAGAGAATTATTAGGGATAGGATTTATAGTTATTTAGAGAGAAATGAATTGATTGGGGATAGTCAGCATGGTTTTGTGAAGGGTAGGTCGTGCCTTACTAACCTCATTGAGTTTTTTGAAAAAGTGACTAAAGAGATGGATGGGGGTAAGGCGGTTGGTGTGGTATATATGGACTTTAGTAAGGCGTTTGATAAGGTGGCCCATGGAAGACTTCTGCAGAAAATGCAGATGTATGGGATAGAGGGTGATTTAGCTAATTGGGTTAGGAATTGGCTAGCAGATAGAAGACAGAGGGTGGTGGTTGATGGGAGATATTCATCTTGGAGTTCGGTGACAAGTGGTGTACCTCAGGGGTCTGTTTTGGGGCCCCTGCTGTTTGTAATTTTTATAAATGATCTGGATGAGGGTATTGAAGGATGGATTAGTAAATTTGCAGATGACACTAAAGTCGGTGGAGTGGTAGATAGTGAAGAGGGGTGTTATAGTTTGCAGAGGGACTTGGACAAGTTGCAGAGCTGGGCCGAGAGGTGGCAAATGGAGTTTAATGTGGAAAAGTGTGAGGTAATGCACTATGGCAGAAATAATAAATGTGTAGAGTATAGGGCTAATGGTAGGATTCTTAGTAGTCTTGATGAACAGAGGGATCTTGGTGTGTATGTGCATAGATCCCTGAAAGTAGGCAGTCAAGTCGAGAAGGTTGTTAAGAAGGCATATGGAGTCTTAGCTTTTATTGGTAGGGGGATTGAATTTCGGAGCCGCAACGTCATGTTGCAACTGTACAAAACTCTAGTGCGGCCGCACTTGGAGTATTGTGTGCAGTTCTGGTCCCCACATTATAAGAAAGATGTGGAGGCATTGGAGAGGGTACAGAGGAGGTTTACCAGGATGTTGCCTGGTATGGAGGGCAGGTCTTATGAAGAGAGGCTGAGGGATTTGAGGTTGTTTTCGTTAGAAAGGAGGCGGCTAAGAGGGGACCTTATCGAAACATATAAGATGATTAGAGGTTTAGATAGGGTGGACAGTGATAGCCTTTTTCCTAGGATGGAGAAAGCTAGCACGAGGGGACACAGCTTTAAATTAAGGGGTGATAGTTATAGGACGGATATCAGAGGTAGGTTCTTTACCCAAAGGGTGGTTCGGGAGTGGAATGCCCTGCCTGCAGCAGTTGTAGATGCGCCAAGTTTGGTGGCGTTTAAGAGGTTAGTTGATAAGTATATGGAAGAGAAGGGAATGGTTTAGTTTGGAGGGGCATTGCTTTGTATATTGGTCGGCGCAACATCGAAGGCCGAAGGGCCTGTTCTGTGCTGTAGTGTTCTATGTTCTATGTTCTATATGTAGGGAGAATATGCAAAGTCCACACAGACAGTTACCTGAGGCTGGAATTGAAGTCTCTGGTGTTGTAAGGCAGCTGCGCTAACTATTGTACCACCATGTTGCTCTTGTCCACAAATCAAAGAGTTGTTTTGAAGATAAAAGATAATTATTTTACACTATTATTTGGAACATCATGGGATTGCCATGGAGGTAAGTTGCAGGGAACTGTCACTTTGTGTGGGATTTATCTGTGTTTTTCTCACAAAAACAAGCTTTGGGAAGCAACCAGGTTGGTGTATTAGTCTTTAGTTCAGAAGGCAAAGGCAAATGGTTCACCAATAGCTGTGGAAAAACCTTTGATAAGGAGAATAGAACTGTTAGAAATGAGCAGTGTTTCTAATTTTCAGTTTAAGTCACTGTACAGGAATTGCGAATGAAGTTCAGCCTAGAGTTCAAAAATCCCAGATTTTAAAAGGCAAAAGTTTAGAGCGAATCCCAAGAAAGTGGTATGCTTTAAGAAATTTATAAGTAGCCAAAAGACAATCTAGAGGCAGGTCACTGTGGAAAGGGAAAGCCCAGTTGAGGGGACTTTAAACTGTTAAATCTCGTGATTTCATTCTTTCAGTAGATCACCGGAATTTTGAACACCTTTTTACATGTTAACAATCTCCACAGAGAACAGTATATACATTCCAATTTTCAATATGGAGTATTGGTATCATTTTTACACATATATTTGTGAAAAATCCATCCCGACACTCCTAACCGGAATTTGGACAGATAGATCGTAAGTTTTAAGCCAGCCAAAGAATCACTGCAATATTTCACCAGGTGGCACTGTGTCCTTTTAGTATTCACAACTTTTCACAAAGGAATTAAACTCTGTCCCACATATAATGGATAATAATGTCCTTCAAAAATGTCAGTGAAAATATCAGCTGTAGTTTGAGAGGGAAGTATTCAGTGTCACCAATTATTCGTTTAACATCGTAATATTGGAGCAAATGAATCGGTAGAAAGAGCAGAGGGGTCCTATGAGAACAATTCAGGGAGTTGGGTAGTAGGCTAAAATGTAGAGCCTTTAGGGTAGCAATCTCTGGACTACTCTCAGTGCCTAGTGCTAGTGAGGCTAAGAACAGGGAGATCGTACAATTGAATACATAGCTAAAGGACTAGTGCAAGAGGGAGGGTTTCAAATTCATGGATCACTGGGAAGTCTTCAAGAGAGGATGGCACCTGAAAAGAAGGACGGGTTACGCCTAAACTGGGAGGGCATGAATATCCTGGCTGGGAGTTTTGCAAGCGTGGTTCAAGTGGCTTTAAACGAATGTGGCAGGGGAGTGGGGATCAAAACAATAGGTCAATAAGCATAGAGGCTGGGGACGAGCTTGGGGCCAGGACAAGGCTATCTAAGAGGAAGAGCATTCTGGGGGAGGATGACCTCAGTGGGCCTGGAGGTCTGGAGTGCATATACTTCAATGCAAGGCGCATAACGGGCAAGACAGATGAACTCAGGGCCTCAATGCTTGTGCAGAATTTGGATGTGGTTGCAGTGACGGAGCCTTGGTTAAAACAAAGACAGGACTGGCAACTGAATATTCCGGGGTATAAGTGTTTTAGGCAAGACAGAGAAGGGGCTAGAAGAGGTGGGGGATTAGCAATACTGGTTAGGGAACATATTACAGTGGTGCAGAGGGTGGACAATTTAGAGGAGTCATGTAATGAGTCACTATGGGTGGAGCTCAGAAACAGGAAGGGCGCAGTCACTATGCTGGGGTTATACTACAAGCCCCCCCAACAGCCCACAGAAAGTGGAGGAACAGATATGTAAGGAGATTCTGGATAGATGCAGAAAAAATAGGGTTGTTGTAATGGGAGACTTTAATTTCCCTTGTATAGATTGGAAAGTGCTTAGGGCTGGGTGTCTCAACGGGGAGGAATCTATAAAATGCATGCAGGAAGGTTCTTTGGAACAATATGTTGATAGTCCAACTAGAGAGGGGGCTATACTGGACCTAGGAAATGAGCCCCGTCAGGTTATCAAAGTTTCAGTAGGGGAACATGTGGCAAATAGTGACCACAATTCTGTAAACTTTAGGATAGTAATGAGAAAAGACGAGTGTTGTCCTACAGGTAAAGTGCTGAATTGGAGAAAGGCTAACTATAGCCAGATTAGACAAGAATTGGTGGCTGTTGATTAGGAAAGGCTCTTCAAGGGTAGATCCACATCTGGTATGTGGGAGTCTTTTAAGGAACAGTTGATAGGGCTGCAGGACAGGCATGTGCCTGTAAAAAGGACGGTTAGGAAAGGTAGGATTCGAGAGCCCTGGATAACCAGGGTAATTGAGGGTCTGATTAATAAGAAAAGAGAGGCATATCTTAGGCCCGGGTAGCTAAAAACAAATGGAGCACTGGATGGATACAGAGAAAGTAGGAAAAAACTCAAACTGTGAGTTAGAAGGGCAAAAAGAAGTTATGAAATGTCCTTGGCAGGCAGGATTAAAGAGAATCCTAAGATATTTTATTCATACGTTAGGAACATGACAGATGTCAGGAGCAAAATCGAACCTCTCAGGGACAAAGGAGGGGAATTATGCTTAGAGCCCAAAGAAGTAGGTGAGATCCTAAATGAATACTTTACATCAGTATTCACAAAGGAGAGGGATGTGTTGACTGGGAGTCTCTCAGAGGGATGTGTTAACCATTAGGGAAAATCTCATTTATAAGGAGGGAGTGTTAGATTTTCTAGGGACTATTAAGACAGACAAATCCCCAGGGCCTGATGGCATCTATCCGAGACTGCTCACGGAGGCAAGAGATGAAATTGCTGAACCTCTAAAGAAATCTTTGTCTCTTCACTGAACACAGGTGAGGTCCCAGAGGATTGGAGGATAGCAAATGTGGTTCTGTTATTTAAGAAGGATAACCCAGGTAATTATGGGCCGTGAGCTTGATGTCCGTGGTAGGGAAATTGTTGGAGAGGATTCTTAGAAATAGGATGTATGCAAATTCAGAACGGAATAATCTCATTAGCGATAGACACTATGGTTTTGTAAGAGGGAACATAGAACATAGAACATTACAGCACAGAACAGGCCCTTCGGCCTTCGATGTTGCGCCGACCAATTAAGAAAAAGCAATGACCCTCTAACCTAAACCATTCCTTTTTCATCCATAAACTTATCTACTAACCTCTTAAATGCCACCAAACTTGGCGCATCTACAACTGCAGCAGGCAGGGCATTTCATACCCTTACCACCCTCTGGGTAAAGAACCTACCTCTGACATCCGTCCTATAACTACCACCCCTTAATTTAAAGCTATGTCCCCTCGTGCTAGCTTTCTCCATCCTAGGAAAAAGGCTATCACTGTCCACCCTATCTAAACCTCTAATCATCTTATATGTTTCAATAAGGTCTCCTCTTAGCCGCCTTCTTTCTAACGAAAGCAACCTCAAATCCCTCAGCCTCTCTTCATAAGACCTGCCCTCCATACCAGGCAACATCCTGGTAAACCTCCTCTGTACCCTCTCCAATGCCTCCACATCTTTCTTATAATGTGGGGACCAGAGTTTTGTACAGTTGCAACATGACGTTGCGGCTCCGAAATTCAATCCCTCTACCAATAAAAGCTAACACTCCACATGCCTTCTTAACAACCTTATCAACTTAATTGCCAATTTTCAGGGATCTATGCACATATACACCAAGATCCCTCTGTTCTTCAACAGGGAGATCATGCCTCACAAATTTGGTTGAGTTTTTTGAGGATGTGACAAAAACGATTGACAAGGGAAGGGCCATGGATGTCGTCTATATGGATTTTAATAAAGCATTTGACAAAGTCCCTCATGACAGGTTGGTGCAAAAGATTAAATCTCACAGGATGAAACAAGAACTAGCTGGGTGGGTGGAGAACTGGCTTGGCCACAGAAGACAGTGGTAGCAGTGGAAAGATCTTTTTCTGGCTGGAGGTCTGTGACTAGTGGGATCTGTACTGGAACCTATGGCGTTTGTGGTACATATAAATGATTTGGAAGAAGGTGTAACTGGTGTGATCAGTAAGTTTGCGGATGACACAAAGATGGCTGGACTTGTGGGCAACGATGAACATTGTCAGAGAATACAGCAGGATATAGGTAGGCTAGAAAATTGGGCGGAGAAATGGCAGATGGAATTCAATCCAGATAAATGTGAAGTGATGCATTTTGATGAAGTAATATAGGGGGGAGCTATACAATAAATGGCAGAACTATCAGGAGTAGAGATGCACAGAGGGACCTGGGTGTGTAGATCCACAGGTCCTTGAAGGTGGCAACGCAGGTGGAGAAGGTGGTGAAGAAGGCATATGGCATGCTTGCCTTTATAGGATGGGGCATTGAGTATAAAAGTTGGCATACGATGTTGCAGCCATATAGAACATTGGTTAGGCCACATTTGGAATACTGCATCCAGTTCTGGTCGCTGCACTACCAGAAGGACGTGGAGGCTTTGGAGAAAGTACGTAAAAGATTTACCAAAATGTTGCCTGGTATGGAGAATCTTAGCTATGAGGAGAGATGGGGTAAACTGGGGTTGTTCTCCCTGGAAAGACTGAGGATGAGGGGTGACTTAATAGAAGTATATAAAATTATGAAGAGCATAGATAGGGTGAATAGTGGGAAACTTTTTCCCAAGTCGGAGGTGACAAACACAAGGGGTCACAGGTTCAAGGTGAGGGGGGCAAGGTTTAACACAGATGTCAGAAGGATGTATTTTACACAGAGGGTGGTGGGGGCTTGTAATACACTGCCAAGGCAGACACACTGGGATTACTTAAGACTTATCTGGATAGCCACATGAACAGACTGGAAATGGAGGGATACAAACGAATAGTCTAGTTGGAAGCATGAGCAGCACATGCTTGAAGGACCAAAGGGCCAGCTTCCTGTGTTGTATTGTTCTTTGTTCTTTGTATAGTATGGGGCTGAGATTAATCTTGCAAAATGAGTGATAGTGAATCAGCCTGTCTCACAATTTTTCTTTTGATGATTGAGTGATAAAGGCATGGACTAGGTTTCAGGATGAGAAATGAAGAATAGAATGGAAAGAATGGGAGCCATGATACAAAGTTGGAAAAATAAGCTGTTATGATAGAGAAAGCTGAATGTAACATTGAATGCACAGTAAGGCCACAGAGTATGGCTCTATCACATCATATGTTCGACACTATGGGTTCCCGTTTGAGTGCAAAATGGTATCTGATGCTTCCAGTGCAACCTGATGTCATCTTGGTGAGGGCATCATTGCAGGCAGTAGGACCTTGATCTAGAACTAAGGAGAGAAGGCAGGACATGACAGCAGTCAGTGTTTAATGCTGATTGGAGCTTGATAGTGCTAGTTTCAACCTCACTGATTCAACTGATACCTTCTCTTAAAAGCATACAATGGAATATGTATGCAGCAGCAAGAAAGACCCCACCATCTACGCTATTAAAAGGATCATCAACTAGTTCCAGGTCAGTTGCTGATTCATTTCCACTGGATTTTGCTGAGTTAGAAATGATGTGAGGTTTCTCTTGCTGTTTAAAGATAGGGATATCTACAGGGAGTGCAGTTGCACAAGGTGCAAGCTTTGGTTCTGATTTCAGATCACTTGCTCCCAATTACGAGTGCTCCAGTTAGCATCATCCTTGGTCTCAAGAGAAATTGAACAGAAGCAATAGAGTAGGTCAAGCTGCTTGAACAGGGTGAAGGAGAAAAAAAAGGGGCTGTCATTAGGAGATCTCATTCTCTCTGGATTTTCAGCGAGGTTAGGTTCAACTTGTGCAAAATCTCTGCTTCACTAAAGAGGTGTTCATTGAAATCTACCACCTATTGCAGGCAGACCTGCAGCCTCAGGACAGGGTGAAGATGACACTACCGAAGATAGTGAAGATAACCATGGACATCTTTGCGCCTTTCCAGCCTGGATGAGACATTGCTAACATCTTTCAATTTGCTATGTACACACACTATGTCAGGAGAAGACAGTATATTTCATTCCCTTGAGCCTGAGACAGGCAGCCAGAATGTGCATGTGGCTTTGTCAAAGTAGTGAGCTTCCCCATGGCGCAGGTGCCATCAACTACATATATCTGGCTTTGCAGGAGACATATCTAAATTCAGCAATGTACCGCAACCACAAAGGGTTCCCACTCAGTGATGTGTAGTTGCTTATAATTATGCTTAACATATTCTTAGATGTGAATGGCAGGCATCCTGGCAACTACAACGATGCTTTTATTCTGCGCCAGTTCTCTTTACCGCATCAAACTATAGTATTGGATGACAGGGATTATCTGCTAGCTCTGGGGCTCAACACCAACACACATGGGCAGTATATGTATACCAAGAGTTATGTTGCCACACCATAGAGCAGACCATTGAAATGGTTCAGTAAAGTTTCCAGTTCCTGCAACATTTTGGAGGAGCCCTTTAATCGCTTTCAGAGTATGTATCAAAATTCATCATGGTCTACTATCTCATACACGGCCTCACCAACACGAGGACACATAATTTGCCAATGAGGTATTTGGCAAGTTGCTGCAGACAATTAGGCAGCTACAGCCCCATTCTGGCTAGACTGTCTGCAATCTATTTATCTGCCTGCAGTACTAGTGAACACTAACCGAATTCTCCATTTTACAGCAGTTCCTCAGCTTATCTTTCCTCTGTCACTGGCTACAACTGGCCAACATTCTCTTGATCACAGAGCTTAAATAAAAGCCACCAAAAAAAAATGATCCCAAACCTACTTTGTAAAACAAGCCATCTAATATTCCATATAAGTCAACTAGTTACCCTTGTGCATTCCCTTAGCATTTGTAATCTGAGCACTTTTGCCTGTCCTAGTTCCCCAACCTGAGTGACTGCAACACAGTTGGTGGAAGATTACTCACTCCTGTTGAGGGAAACTGCAAATGGTCTTGCAGAATACCTGGAAAGGCTCTAAGCCTCAAAAGCCCACCTTTAGATTGCACGATGTCAACAGGGGCAACTGCAAACTGACGTGACTGGTGGATAGACAAAGGTACTAACACTGGCAGAGTGATAGTGATGAGAGGATAAATGTTGTCACCCTGACAGTGGACAGTCAATTGTACTCCATGGAATCACTGGCACTCTGTAATCTGGTGAAAGACAGAATGCTGGAGAGTTGAGAAATTCTGGGAGTCGCTTTGAACACTGATCGTCCCAACATGATGGCAGCATTCTGAGCCTACAATGTTATAAGCTGAGATTGCAATATTCCGGTCTGAGTTTCCACTCCAGTACTCAGGTGTTGGTAGATTCTGGTTGTGCTGCAGCAAAAAAATTGGCATCAGAGGCTGCGTCCTGATTGGGCCTGTGCAATGCAGTTGGTTCCATATCCACGCTGGAAAAATGGATCCAAGCTCTGCTTGAAGCCTTGTGTCAAGTTGGTGAGAGTGTCCTCCTTACTACTCGAAAATCACAGTCAGCTTTCTGGAAATCCTGCCAAAGCACCAAAACATTTCTTTGTCCATACCCATCGATTTTTTCTTGGATGTCATCTATCAAAGCCTCGTCTAAGTCTTCTGCCAAAGAATCTGTGTGCAACCTCGCTATTACAGTTATGGTTTCTCTCAGTTATGACTATAGGCCAACCGTGCCCAGTGGGTCATTGTGTGTGGTTCCTGCTTCTATACAAGCCTATCAGTTATGTATATTGTTAGTATGTGAAAGGATGGATGCAGAAGTGAGACCACGCAATTGTTTCATCAGCAACAGTCTCTGCTTCCTCTTGCATTGTTTCACTCTTACAGAGAATTGAAGATGCCATTTGGCTGAGGACAGAGAAGAGGGTAGAACTGGAATAGAGTGGGGAGAAAGCAGTTTTTATTAGTTCCAGAACAGCAGCAGTTAAGTACACACAACTGAACAGTGGGTGAAGGCTGCAATACCACCATTATCACAGTGAAGGTGCAGGAGGAAGGGGAAGCCATTCAGGAGAATCCTAAAATTATAAGACATAGGAGCAGAATTAGGCCACTTGGTCATTGAGTCTGCTTTGCCATTCAATCATGATTGATATTTCTTCATTCCCATTCTCCTGCCTTTTCCCCATTACCTCTTATCCCCTTATTAATCAAGAACCCATCTATTTCTGTCTTAAAGACACTCAATGACCTAGCTTCCACAGCCTTCTTTGGAAAATTCATGATCTCTCACCACTCTCTGACTGAAGAAATACCCCCTCATCTCTATTTTAAAAGATTGCCCCTTCAACCTGAAGTTATGTCCTCTGGTTCTCATTTTTCCCGCTAGTGGAAATATCTTCTCCATCTCCATTCTACTCACAATATCCTGTAAGTTTCAATAAGATCCCTTCTATACTCCAACGAGTAAGACCCAGAGTCCTCAACTGTTCCTCATACGACAAATACTTCATTCCAGGGATCATTCTTGTGAACTTCTTCTGGAGCCTTTCCAATGCCAGCACATCCTTCCTTTGATATGGGGCCTAAAACTGCTCACAATACTCCACTGGGATATGACCAGAACATTATGCAGCCTCAGAAGTATATCTCTGTTCTTGTATTCCAGTCCTCTCAACATGAATGCTAACATTTGTACTTGCCTTCCTAGCTGCCGACTGAACCTGCATATTAACCTTAAGAGAATCTTGAACAAGAAGTCCCAAGTCCCTTTGTGTTTCAGATTTCCTAAGTATTTTTCCATTTAGAAAATAAACTATATGCCCATTCCTCCTGCCAAAATGTATAACCTCACACTTTTCCACATTGTATTCCATTTGCTTCTTCTTTGCCCACTCTTCTAAACTGTCCAAGTCCTTCTGCAGCCCTCCTGCTTTTTCAATTCTACCTGTCCCTCTATATATCTTTGTATATTAGCAACAATGCCTTCAATTCCTTCCTCTAAGTCTTGTGAAAAGTTGTGGTCCGGCACCAACCCACTAGTCAAAGGCTGCCATCCTGAAAAAGACTTCTTTATCCCCACTCTCTGTCTTCTGCCAGTCAACCAATCCTCTATGAATGCCAGGATCTTATCATTAATACGATAGGCATTAACTTATTTAACAGATTCCTATGCGGCACCTTCTCAAACGCCTTTTGGAAATCTAAATAAATCTAAATAAATAGTCCATTGGGTCTGCTAATTTTCTTGTTACCTCCTCAAAGAACTCCAACGGATTTGTCAGACATGACCTCCCCTTGACCAAGCCGTGCTGACTTAGTCCTATTTTATCATGCACTACCAAGCACTCCACGATCTCATCTTTAATAATGGACTCTAAAATCTTGCCAATGACTGAAGTCAGGCTAACCGGCCTATAATTTCCCATCTGCTGTCTCCCTCCTTCTTATCTAATCCTAGAAAAGGTGGATCGTATCCAGCCATTGAAGCACAATGAGGTGCAAGAGACTCCTTCGAACATCAATTGTTCTTGAATTGCTGAACTTATTATTAACTGATTTCCCAATCAGGTGTTTCCAGTGAGTAATACTTTCAAGGAGCGTTGGTGATGAAGCAGGCTGGGAGCAGTTTATTTTACATTATTTATTTAGCCTATTATTTAAATAATCTGTGAGAAATTGGGTGTTGCCAGCCTACGATTTCCCAAACAGCAATCTTTGCAAACACAATCATTCAGAGATAGAACACATTCAAGGGATCAAATATTTATTCTAAATTCCGACACCAGACATCTGAGGTCTACAGAATCTATTATCATGTGGCATTATTATCTGACCACTAAGGGTGAGATATTAACTTAGGTAGAAATCAGCAATGAAAGGCATCTGTCACTGCACACCTTAGGAATGTAGAGGGCATAACTACTGATTTCCAGGGCCCGGCATGTTGAAGTAGACTGAGAAGAATGAGAATGCATTAAATTGCCTGCCAGTGAGCCAACCAGACAGCAAAGAGGATACAGGCATCTTTCGTGTTCATAGCAGATTTTATCTGCTTCTCGTGAGTGCCATTGTAGCCAGTTTGGTGTTCCTGGGGGAAGAGCAGAGAAAAAGAGCACCACTTCAGCAACCAGACAGTAGCGTGGCATATTAGAAGCAGCAGATGAAGAGGCTGCTGATAGCATATAGGCTATACAGATCTAACCAGCTTCTTAGTTTGATGTTATATATAAGGAGGTCGCGTCTCTACAGCTTTCAAAGAACAAAGAACAATGCAGTACAGGAACAGGCCCTTTCCTTCTCCAAGCCTGTGCTGATCATGATGCCCTAACTAAACAAAAAAACCTTCTGCTGTTACTTGGTCTGTATCCTTCTGGTTCATGTTCCCATCATGCTTTTTAAATATTGCTAATGTGCTTGCTTCCTCTGACAGCATATTCCATGCACCCACCACTCTCTGTGTGAGAAACTTGCCCCTCTACATCTCCCTTAAACTTTCACCTCCTCACCTTGAACCCATGCCTCCTTGTAATTGACACTTCCAACCTGGGGAAAAGCCTGTGACTATCCAGCCTGTCTATGCCTCTCGTAATTTTGGAGACCTCTATTAGGTCTTCCTCAGCCCCTGCCTTTCTAGTGAGAACAATACTAGTTTATTCAATCTCTCCTCGTAGCTAACACTCTCTACACCAGGCAACAACCTGGTAAACCTTCTTTGCACTCTCTGCACGCTTCCGTGTCCTTCTGATAGTGTTGTGGCCAGAACTGCTCACAATACTCCAGAAGTGGCCTAAGTAGCTTCAATAGCTTACATAACTTCAAACCTAGCCTGCTGAAGAGAGCTGGAAGAAAATCTTGCCCGCAAGTGACCTTTCTCCTGGGCTGTCTCTGCCATAAGAACCTGCTATTGCTCACTCATGCTGGGTGTTGCACCACAGGCAGATACTTCCACAAGATTGTATCCCATAACCAGAGAACCAGTGTATGTACAGGTTCCTGAGAAGGGTGGAATGTGTTGCAGTGGATCCTCAGGATCTTCACTGGGATCCAGGGATGGAAAGTAGCAGAAGATAAAAGATAGATCAAACATCAAACTTTTAAATCAGGGAAAGGCCAGTTTTACCAAGCTCATATGTGAGTCAGCAATGGTGGACTAAGAAAGTAACTTGAAAGTCAATCAGCATTTTCAGCAAATTGATCAGCAAATCAGCATTAAAACTATTGGCTGCAATCAAAGAGATGTTAAAGAGGATTCAGATTAATTATGTTCCCACAAAATAAAAGTAAAAATCTAGACCCTCCTGAATATCAAAGGGCATACAGAGCATAATAAGAAACAAGTGTATGGTCAAATCCCAAAAGCACAATTCTTAGAGGAGCTTGGAAAGCAAAATGAAAAAGGAGGCACAGTGGTTAGCATTGTTGCCTCACAGTGACAAGGACCTGGGTTTGATTCCTAGCATGGGTCGTTGTCTGTGTGGAGTTTCACATTCTCCTCATGTCTACGTGTGTTTCCCCTGGGTGCTCTGGTTTCTTCCTACACTTTAAAGTTGTGCATGTTAGATAGATCGGCTATGCTAAATTGCCCTCTAGTGTCCCAAGATGTGTAAATTCAGGTGGTTATGGGGATTGGGTTTGGGTGGGATGCACTGTCAGAGAGTTGATGCAGACTTGGTGACCTGCTTGTGCAGTGTAGGGATTCTATGAAATTAAGAATGCAAAGAAAGCATGAAATTAGATTGGCAAATAAAATCAAGGAAACACAAAGATGATTTATATAAAAACATAAAGATCTAGAGGATACAAAGGAAAGATTAGAACCAATAAGAAACCAACGTGTGTGGTGGCCAAGAAGTGGACATGATCTTCAATGAATTCTTTGTTCTGCTTTCTCAAAGGAGGGGGACAACATTAGTTAAAGAGGTGGAATGTGAAATATTCAATGGGATAAAAATAGTGAGTGAGGAAATATTAAGATATTTAACATCTTTGAAAGAAAAAATGACCAGGTTCAGATAAAACATATTACATGCTGTTAAGAAAATCAGGGAAAGAAATATCTGGAATTCTGAGCATCATTTTCCAATCCTCTTTGTCTACAGGCGTGATGCCAAAGGACTAGAAAATATCTTGTGTTGTAACGCTGAATCAATTGTTTAAAAAGATAGGAAAAACCTTTGGAAAAAGTTCTGAGAAACATATAAAAACTGTTATTCAGAAAGACAAAGATTAATGAAGGACAGTCAGCTTGGGTATGACCTACTTGTCTGAATTTTTTGAGGAAGTGAAAAAAAGGACCAACAAGGATCATATGTTTTATATGGTCTACATGGATTTGAAAAAAATTTTCGACAAATTTTCTGACCAGATGGCAGACTAGTTAGAAAGCTAAAATCCCAAAGGGATATAGGGAAAGTGGCAAGTTGGATGTAGAATTAGCTCAGTAGCTGGAAACAAAGGGTTATGGCCAATCAATATTTATCTGACTGGGAGGCTGTTTCTTATGGGTTTCCTCAGGGGTCGGTACAGAATTCTGTGACAAATGCCAGTGAATTAGAGTTCATTGTAGGGGAGCATAATTCATACATTTGAGGATGACACAAAAGTTAGTCCTGAGGTTGATAGTGAGGAAAAAAGTTGAGGGCTACAAGAAGATATAATGGGTCAGTCAAGTAGGCAGAAAATGGCAAATTGAGATCAACCCAGAGAATTGTGAGCTAATGAATTTGGGGAGGACAAACAATGTAAGGAAATTCATCATAAATGGGGGGATTCTGAGAAGTGCCATGGAACTGAGCAACCTTGATGTGCATGTTCACAGGTTCCTGAAGATAGTAGGACAAGGGACTGAATTGGTCAAAGAGGTTTACAAGATATTTGCTTTTATAGGCTGGGGTTGAGTGCACACAGTTCCCAATTTGGAAGAAACTTCGCCGAATGGTCAGAGTTTTGTTTGGGGCTAACTGGAATTGGGCTTGCCACCCTGGAAACAGTGCAGAGCCAGCCACAGCAACTGCCGCATGTGGAGGAAGGCTGTTTAAAGGACCCACTTCAGCGATATGGGGCTTGAACCAGGTTGTAATAAAAGCAGTACAACAAAAAAGAGCCCTTTAGCCCTCACCTATCAAATCCCCTCACCTCATCCGCCCATACACATAACACTCCCTGTGCCCACACATTCTAGTCCACCATTCCTATGGTCTCCCATAACCTCCACCAACCTATACCCTTATATTCATGGTTCTGTATAGACCCTATACCAATTTAGTGCCAACTCGTTGCCCACTACTTACTACCAATTAAATTGACGCCCTCCATCCCAACTCTCCCTGTATCTACCGTGCTTTGGAGCCATGCTGAACTTAAATAAAATAAAGTTGTATTACAGCCTTCTTTATATTAATAAAACACTCTCATTGATAAAAGCCAATTTAATACATATGCATTCTTCAAATACTTAATCCTCTATGAATAAATATTTTCTTTAAATACTTAATCCCTTATGAAAACAGACATTTTGCTTATAGCCCCATTTCTCAATCAAAGTATGAATGTACAGGCCCTGCACTGTAATAATTATAGGTTATGGAAGCAGTCAAAATGGTAGAAATAATGCTGTAATGATAGCACTCAGATGTTGACAACATCTAGTGAAACGGTGAATACTGATTTTTTTTCAACAGTGGGGATCCTATAATTCTAACTGGCTGTTTTTTTTTATTCAAAGAGCGAAGGATTTAAATGAGTTGACAGCTTGTCAGTTCCAGAGAGCTTATCCACTTTTTAACACACACTCATGTCTATTCTTAACAATCCCAAAGAATTACTGGTCACTCCCAAAGAGGTTGCTTATTTCTCTGCAAATACTTCTGGCAATTTTAGATCTTTCCCTCAAATAGTTGAAGCCCACAAGTCATGATTCAGAAACCTCGGTGATCCAAATTGTTTTTGCCTGAAGGTAGCTATATTTTTAAAAGTTCAGCTGCCTTTGTGAACAACAGGTTGAATCATGATTGTTCCCATTCCTCTGCTACAACCTGGTAATGGGTGCCGGGTTCAGAGGTAGGTCTTCCAGAATTGAGGTTCCATAGCACAGAACCCTTTTAGATTTGCTAAAATTAGGACCCTAGAGTATATGAGATTGTGCTTGATTTGTATAAAATACTAGTTCGACTTCAGCCACAATTCTGCATATCATTCTGGTCCTGGTTTTACAAAGAAGATGTGGTTATACTAGAAAGAGCATGATGGAGGTTTAAGGGGATATTGTCAGGGCTAAAAAAAAAGCTATGATGAAAGTTTGGGTAGACTGACATTGTTTCCTATAGAGCAAAGGGGGCTGAAATAGGATTTAATGAAGTTGTATAAAATTATGAGGAGCATAGACAGATTGGAGATATAAAACTTCCAGTGGCATAGATTTAAAATAATAGATCAGCAACTTGGGGGAGGGGGCGGTGGTGGGTGCAATTGAACAGTAATTGTTTTTACCCAGAGGACAGTGAGAATCTGAAACTCAATCCAGGACTTCCCAGTCCCACCAGTGACAGGACTGAAACTTCTGACCCAAAGACCTCTAACCACTCTCTAAATTTTACAGTCCTACCTGCAACAGTTCCAGTTACTGACAGGACTGGAAAATTCAGGCTTCAGTCACACTTCAAGGGTACACACTTGAATATACTTTAATATGCTCTTGAAGCGCTACAGGGTTTTGGAGCAAGAGCTGGAAAGTGAGATTAGTCTTTTTCTGCTGGCATGGACATGAAAGGCTGAATGGCCTTCTTTCTGTGATGTCAATCTTTCTATGTTTCTACCCACTGTACTTATCAGTCCCTGAATGCCAGGAGCTGAAATGAGGTGGAGTTGTTGAAATGTGAGGAAGCCACATTGGGATGGCTCTCCAACTCACTCCCACTGCGAGGAAAGTTTTCCATTGGAGGGCTGGTTGCCAAAATGGCTGTATGCCCCACAAAAGCGAGCAGTGCATTGAAGCAGTTAAGGCCCCAATTACAGACAGCTAGCGTTTTGCAAGTTGCAGATCGTCCCCTCTCTCACCACCATATTGGGAAGCTGCTTTTGGCACAATAGCACAAAGAATTCTTTGTACCCATCCCCTTCCCCAGAGGTGACGAGGGGGCTATCTCTTCTTCTATTTACCCTATCCCACCATTCCCACACACCCTTCCCCAACAGCAGGGCTTGCTATACTCATCCACCCAATTTGTAAATTTCAAATTATCTCTGAGGTAGATTTTGGGCCATCTGGTGGCTGTTGTCAAACCCTGGCCCACACTGCTGAGAATTCAAAGCTATCAGCCCTTTGACTGGACCATTAGGAATCCATCCATCTGGAGGTGGTCAATTAAAAGGCTACTGTTTGGTAACATTGCCATGCTGGACCACTGTTGGCAGGTGTGGGCTTGGGATCCAGACTTGGTTCTGACATTAGTTTTCTGAAGCCCATGGTAAGTTTCAATTTTGTGTTTCTAATTCCTTTCTAGTTTTTGTCTCCCTCACATGGGAACATGCCTATCTTCCAATTGTCATTTTACTTGCTCTGAGCAACATTGGGGCTCAACATGTCTCATGGTGGCACTCAAATTAGTTTATTCTAATAGGAACAGTTCCACCACAAGGGTCAATCCTATAAGTTTTATTCAATGTATAAGTAATGCTTGCATATTTAATCCTATTTGTTAAGAGGTTGAGGCCCTTATTAGGTGATTCTTCAGTATTGTTTCCTCCATAAATGAAGTTGGCACTCCAAACTATGGAAACACAAAGTAAAGAGAATATAGATGATTGGAATTAGGATGGAAAAAATATTCCCTGGCTTATGACAGTAAAGAAACTATTGTCTTTAAACAGCATGGAGTGATTCCACCTGAAGCAACTGTTGTAATATATGTAAAGGATGGCAGCATGCCAAAACTGAAAGCGAAATGTGTGCCATGTGATCAAGTCTCAGTTTCACTTTTGCTTTTGAGCACAGCTCAGGGCACACAACCCTGCTGCTAATGTCTTCAAGCTTTCTATCATATACACATGTTTTTATGAGCTTGGTTCAAATAAGTGAATCCATAAAGTTTTTACACAATCCCCTTTAAGCAATTTATGCCTTTATATCATCATAAAACACGGCTGCATCCACAGATAAATACAGAAAAATACTTCAGTTTCGGATCAAAAAGTGATGGGAAAGGGACTGAGAATGGCAAGAATTTCGAACATGACTATAATGGTTTATTAATGAATTCAAAACTTCACCCAACTGCAATTTGAGAATTAATTGATTCACAAAATTTCTGGATAAACAGAGTTTCTTAAGACTAAAATTGTAAGTGAAACTTATTGCATTTATTTATGCACGAGGACAAATAAACCATCACTGAGCTCCGAAAATTTTCTGTTGCATTTTCAACGCCAGACAAAGAAAGCACCAAAAAATATTAAAACGATAAAGGCTGTTTGTCACAACATTGGAATGAAAATTTTCCTCTACTTTTCCTGTCAACACATTGAAAAAAATGTTCTCAACAACTATTGCAAAATAAGCAGGATTGTTCAGAGCACTTTGTGGGTTTTAACCTTAGGCAATGTCAAGTTTATGAAGATGATTCCAATTTGTCTGCAAAATGTATAAACTAGCACTGATGCTTACTCAATTCAATGGAAAAGAAATTATTCTTTGCAATGTCATTATATTGTTGTAAAGTGAAAGATGGGTAAACATACCCTGACTAACCTTGATCAATTTGCAGTAACCTTTTTTTTAACTCAGGCATGTTACACAATGAAATAGACAAAAGGTATAAGAGTCAGGTGAAGGTCCAACACAACTTTATTGAACACGTTATCAAGGAAAACAATATTTATTAGACTCAACTATTGTAGTTTAATTCAACTCTATCAAATTCTATCAGTGTCTTCACAGGATTCTTTAGTAAATAGTCTTAAATCTCTAAGCAAACAGTCCCAAATCTACAATAGTTATCTACTTCTGGCATATGTATCCAAGGATTTACTATACCCGATCCACAGGTCTCTAGCACTATATTTGAAATTTTTGTCTGAAAAGACTGGTAATACCTGTTCATCAAGGCTTGGCAGGTTGTTCTTTCCTCTTTGAGAGTTGACTGATGTTTCAGGATTGACAGCAGTTAATTAGGACTTCCCTTGTCATCTAGGCTGGTTTTGGCCTTTAGGTTGTCTGACTGGGGTGATCTTTTGGGTCTGATCAGTCTGATAGTGCTCGCTATGAGGTACAAGGAGCTGGAGATGCTGAGCTGCTTGGTCACTGGTCGAAGGTGCTCTGTGTAGATGCTGTTATTGAAGGTGCAAAAGCAGAGAAAACTGGCTCCAGATTGCCCTTTCATTCCCCTCGTTGTGCTCTTCTTGAAGATTCTGTGACCTCCATCCAATACTAGCATCAGGTGGGGGGCAGGAAGGTCCAATGAAGTGATTACTTTCCATATTTGGATGTCGCAGAATGTGGTTTGGGACCTTTAGCTATCAAGTTGCTGTCCTTGTCACACTGCCTCTGATCTCCTACTGAGCTGGGTGCCACCAAGTCTGCATAACAAAGCAGGTTGACTGGAGTGTAAAGTGAGGCGGATATTGACAGGAGTTACAAAGAGATAGTCACTCCTAAAAGAGATTCTTGGGTAACTGCCAGGAAGAGGGGTAAGGAGCAATCGGGGAGACAATTCCCCGATGCTGTTCCCCTCCAAAATAAGTTTTCTGTCCTGGAGGCTACAGTTGAGAAAGAATCAACTGGAGATAGCCAAGGGGAGCAGGTCTCTGGAGGTGAGCCTGCTGTGAATGCCCAGGTGGGTCGGGGAAATAAAAGATTAGGCCTGGTGATTGGGGACTCCATAGTTAAGGGGACAGATAGGAGAGTCAATAGTAATGAACGGGACTCAGGGCTGGTGTGTTGCCTCCCAGGGGCCGGGGTCTGGTGTTGTCTCGGAGTGGATGTTCAAGATTCTTAAGGGAGAGGGGAGTCAGCCCCAGGTCATAGTTCATGTAGGGACACATGACATAGGAAGGATAAGGGAAAGGGATATTAAACAGAAATTTATGGAGCTGGGATGGAAACTTAGGGCCAAAACAAACAGAGTGGTTATCTCTGGACTCTTGCCTGTGCCACGGGATAGTTTAGAGAAGAACAGAGAGAGGGAATGTTTGAACTCGTGACTAAGGGGATGGTGCAGGAGGGAGGGGTTCAGGTTCTTGAACAATTGGGGCTCTTTCTGGGATAGGTGGGACCTCTACAAGAGAGATGGTCTACACCTGAACCAGAGCAGAACCAATATCTTGGGGGGAAAATTTGCAAAGGCTATGCAGGGGGGTTTAAACTGATTCAGAGGGCGGGGGTCGGATCCTGAGTAGCTCGGATGTTAAGAGGGATGAGAATAGGGAGGTCATAGACGAGGGCTCTAAAGCACAGCATCGTACGGGTGGAGTACAGCATAGTTTGAAATGCGTATACTTTAATGCAAGGAGTATTCGCAATAAGGTGGATGAACTTGCAGCTAGGATCAGTACCTGGAACTTTGATGTTGTGGCCATTTCAGAGATATGGATAGAGCGGGGACAGGAATGGTTGTTGCAGGTTCCGGGGTTCAAATGTTTCAGTCAGAATAGAGAAGGAGATAGAAGGGGGGGAGGAGTGGCATTATTAGCCAAAGACTGTATCATTATGACAGAGAGGAAGTTTGATGAGGACTTGCTGTTGAGGTAGTATGGGCTGAGATTAGAAATAGGAGAGGAGAGGTCACCCTGTTGGAAGTCTTTTATAGACCTCCTAAAAGTTCTAAAGAGGTAGAGGAAAGGATTGCAAAGACGATCCTGGACAGGAGTGAAAGTAATAGGGTAATTGTTATGGGAGACTTTAACTTTACTAATATTGATTGGAATAGCTATAGCTCTAGCTCGTGAGAGGGGTCAATGTGCAGGAAGGTTTTTTGATTCAGTACGTAGATAGGCCAACTAGAGATGAGGCTACATTGGATTTGGTGCTGGGGAATGAGCCAGACCAGGTGTTAGACTTGGAAGTAGGTGAGCATTTTGGTGATAGTGACCACAATTCAGTTACGTTCACTTTAGTGATGGATAGGGATAGGCATGAACCTGGGGGCAGTAGTTATAGCTGGGGGAATGGTAATTATGAGGCAATTAGGAGAGAATTAGGGTGCATAGGTTGGACTAGGAAACTGCAGGAGCTGGGAACATCTGAAATGTGGAGCTTATTCAAGGAACAGCTACTGCGAGTCCTTGATAAGTATGTCCCTGTCAGGCAAGGAAGAAATGGTCGAGTAAGGGAACCATGGTGTACTAAAAAAGTTAATTCACTGGTTAAAAGGTAAAAG
This sequence comes from Sphyrna mokarran, assembly GCA_024679065.1. Classification (NCBI taxonomy): domain Eukaryota; kingdom Metazoa; phylum Chordata; class Chondrichthyes; order Carcharhiniformes; family Carcharhinidae; genus Sphyrna; species Sphyrna mokarran. Next base: position 41,034,603 of record JAGIQG010000003.1, on the reverse strand, counting down.
GAGACTTATGTCAGGATGAGGCATGAAGGCTCAGTTAGTGCACTGGAAAATTATAGATTAGCCAGGAGGGAGCTAAAGAGTGAGTTAACAAGAGCTAAAAGAGGACACGAGAAGACTTTGGCTGATAGGATCAAGGAGAATCCTAAAGCTTTCTTTAGATATGTTAAGAATAGAAGATTGGTTAGGGCAAGATTAGGGCCAGTCAGAGACAGCAGTAGGAAGTTATGCGTGGAGCCTGAAGAGATTGGAGAGGTACTGAATAAATATTTCTCTTCGGTATTCACGCAGGGAGACATAAATGCAGTTGTGGAGAACACTGGGATACAGGGTTGTAAACTGGAAAGTATTGAAGTAGATAAGAAGGAGGTGTTAGATATTTTTGAGGGTTTGAAAATAGATAAGTCCCCTGGGCCGGATGGGATTTACCTAGGATTCTCTGGGAGGCAAGAGAGGTGATTGCAGAGCCTCTGGCTCTGATCTTCAGGTTGTCGTTGGTTACAGGTATAGTGCCGGATGACTGGAGAATAGCGAATGTTGTCCCATTGTTCAAGAAAGGGAATAGAGACTTTCCTGGGAATTATAGACCGGTGAGTTTTACTTCTGTTGTGGGCAAAGTATTGGAAAGGATTATTAGGGATAGGATTTATAGTTATTTAGAGAGAAATGAATTGACTGGGAATAGTGAGCATGGTTTTGTGAAGGGTAGGTCATGCCTTACTAATCTTATTGAGTTTTTTGAAAAGGTGACCAAAGAGGTGGATAAGCGTAAGGCAGTTGATGTGGTATATATGGACTTTAGTAAGGTGTTCGATAAGGTTCCCCATGGAAGGCTTCTGCAGAAAATGCAGATGTATGGGATTGAGGGTGATTTAGCTAATTGGATTAGGAATTGGCTAGCTGATAGAAGACAGAGGGCGGTGGTTGATGGAAATTATTCATCATGGAGTTTGGTTACTAGTGGTGTACCTCAGGGATCTATTTTGGGTCCTCTGCTGTTTGTAATTTTTATAAATGATCTGGATGAGGGTATAGAAGGATAGATTACTAAATTTGCAGATGACACCAAAGTCAGAGGAGTGGTAGATAGTGAAGAGGGGTGTTACAGTTTGCAGAGAGATTTGGACAAGTTGCAGAGCTGGGCCAAGAGGTGGCAAATGGAGTTTAATGTGGAAAAGTGTGAGGTAATTCACTTTGGCAGAAATAACAGATGTGTAGAGTATAGGGCTAAGATAGGACTCTTAATAGTGTTGACAAACAGAGGGATCTAGGTGTATATGTGCATAGATCCTTGAAAGTTGGCAATCAAGTCGATAAGGTTGTTAAGAAAGCATACGGAGTCTTGGCTTTTATTGGTAGAGGGATTGAATTTCGGAGCCGCAACGTCATGTTGCAACTGTACAAAACTCTGGTGTGGCCGCACTTGGAGTATTATGTGCAGTTCTGGTCACCACATTATAAGAAAGATGTGGAGGCATTGGAGAGGGTGCAGAGGAGGTTTACCAGGATGTTGCTTGGTATGGAGGGCAGGTCTTATGATGAGAGACTGAGGGATTTGAGGTTGTTTTCATTAGAAAGAAGGCACCTAAGAGGAGACCTTATTGAAACATACAAGACGATCAGAGGTTAAATTAGAGTGGACAGTGATAGCCTTTTTCCTCAGATGGAGAAAACTAGCACGAGGGGACATATCTTTAAATTAAGGGGTGGTAGTTATAGGATGGATGTCAGAGGTAGGTTCTTTACCCAGAAGATGGTAAGGGTATGGAATGCCCTGCCTGCTGCAGTTGTAGATGCGCCAAGTTTGGGGGCATTTAAGAGGTTAGTAGATAGGTTTATGGATGAAAAGGGAATGGTTTAGGTTAGAGGATCATTGCTTTTTCTTAATTGGTCAGCGCAACATTGAGGGCTGAAGGGCCTGTTCTGCGCTGTAATGTTCTATGTGAAACAATTGTTCAATATAAAACAATGTGGCTGTTAGCACCTGGACAGGCAGTTTCAGCACTGTCTTGTTTTGATAGGAAGCTGAATATTCAAGGCCTGGCTGTATGAAAACTTTCTTTTCCAGCTCTGCTGTTTGCAAATTGTGATGACCGGCTAGTTCAAACTTGGCTTCCACATTTCAAGTTTTTATCCATGGCTCATGAAAAATATTAATATTTCTACAATAATCCTGGAGATCATGGGTCACTTGACTACAATGTAATTTAAAATTGTTAACTAATACCAAGCATCATCAGTTACAGTCTAATAGATTTTGCATTTGATTTGCATAGAATGTTATATTTTACTACAACTCCTTAATAAAGTGAGATCAAGGCAATTAATAATTCTGTCAGCGAGAAACAGTTCAACAGCTGTCCATTCTCAGGTTGTTTTATTAAAGTAGAAGGTTATTTATATTCTCATTTGAAAGGAAGTTTTGTTTTTTATTGGAAACTCTTATGCAAACCTTTTCATGTACAGCAACTCCCTTTGATTTTCATTGCTAGTCATGCAAAGAAATTTACATCTGGAATTCTATGATATGTACTTGGACCAGTGTATGATCTCATTTTCATGTGTTTCACATGTGGACTTGCTATAATCAGTGTTGGTCTGTGCCTCTGCTGTAATACGTTACAAAATCCTTGCTTCTTCATTTATTGGTTGGTGAACCATGTCTGCATCTAATTTGGAACTATCCAACTGTCAGAGATCTATCCAATAAGTCTAAAGAACAAGTGTAACGCTGTGGTTTTTCTACTAATCTACCAATCTTTCCATCACAAACTTCTGTGTGTCACACAGGGTGCTGACGGAATTTATTTTAAATTATCTGTTTTATGCCACTTTCCTGTGTTTCCACCAGGCACTGCCTTCTTTTAGTCGGGAAGTCACAGCTGTCTGGGTCATGACTTTCTCTAATGACTCTCCACTGATAATCCATATCAGACATGGTTAATGTGGGACTCAAATCTTTGCCCTCTGAATAGTCTGTCAGTTTTGATTGCTTTTAAATTATGGCAGTGGTCTAATGTATATTATATCATAAAATAAATAGCATTAGAAATAGCAATGTTGTAAATCTTGTCTGTTGTACATATTTTTCAAGTTATTTCCCTGTGGTATTAGAAGGAATGTGTTTTAATTTATGCTTTTATGATTGTTTAAGGACTTCATGAAAATTAAAGTCATTTTTTTACAAGGGGAAGCAATAGTACCATTGTGATTGAGGATCTTAGGTTAATGCTTTGGGGACATGGATTCAAATTCTATCATGGCAGCTGGTGGAATTTAAATTTGATTAATACATTTGGAATTAAAGGTTAGCATTGGTCATGGTGACCATGGAACCATTGTCAATTGGCGTAAAAACCCACCAGATTCACTAATGTCTTCAGGGAAGATAATCTGTCAGACTTATCTGCACTGGTCTTCTTTTGACTCCAGATTCCCAGCAATAGTGTTGACTCTGAAATGACATCTGAAAGGCCTACTGAGCCATTCAATTGTATTAAAATCTCACAAAGTCTACAAAAGGGAATGAAATTGGATGGATCACCCGGCATTGGCTTAGGTCGGAATTGACAATGGCTAGTTTAATCCCGTTGACCTTCCAAAGTCCTCCTTATTAACGTCCGGTTCCCACCAAAATTGGAAGAAAGATCCCACAGACTAATCAAATAACAGCTTAACATAGACATACTCACAGAATCATACCTGATAGAAAATGTCCCAGGCACCACCATTACCATCCCTCAGCATGTTCTGTCCCATGACAGGTCAGGCACTTCAGAAGTGGGTGGCACAGTGGTATATAGTTAGGAGGTTGTCCTTGAAATTCTCAACATTTTTCCAGACCGAATGAAGTCTCACTGCATCAGACATGAGTGTGGAAACTTCTTGCTGATTATCAATCTACTGACCTCCTGACTGATGAATCAGTTTTTCTCTATGGTGAACACCAATTGGAAGAAGCACTTAGCATGGAAAGGATACAGAACATACTCTGGGTGGGGGACTTCAGTGTCCTAAATGAAAAAGGGTTCTTTACCACCATTACTGATTGGGTTGACCGAGTCCTAACGGCCATAGCTGATAGACTAGATCTGAACCATGTGGTCAGGGAGCCAATAAGAGAGAAAAACATAGTTGACCTTGTACTCACCAACCTACCTGTCATAGAAGGAGCTGTCCATGACAGTATTGATATCTGTCACTGATTGTCACTGCACAGTCCTCGTGGAGACAAAGTGAGGTTACTCTCTATCATGTTATATGACATGGCACCATGCTAAATCTTAAGAAGGACAAGGCAGTAATTGCATAGGAATACAACTAGCTGCAAGTTCCACTCCATGCTACACATCACCCTAAATTGGAACTATGGGTGGGATAGTCCCGAAACCGTCAAAAACTCACCTGAGGTCAACAAACCTCTCAATGGTCCATCCCTCACCCACTTTGATTCCCATGGCAGATGGGACAGTAAAATTCCAGCCTATAATCTCCATTCCTTCACTGTCACTTGATCTAAATCATGAAACTATCTTCCAAATAGAACTGTGAGTGTACCTACCTGAACTGTAATGGTTTAAGAATTAGGCATGAGCAATAAATGCTGGCCTCGTCAGTAATGTCCACATCCCATGAAAGAATTTTACAAACCGATGCTCAGCTTGAGTTCATGACGTGGAGATGCCAGCATTGGACTGGGGTAAACACAGTAAGAAGTCTGACAACACCAGGTTTAAGTCCAACTGATTTATTTGATAGGGGTTTGCTCCTTTGTCAGTTTACTATCAAATAAATCGGTTGGGCTTAAATCTGGAGTTGTCAGGTTTCTTACCCAACTTGGGTTCCCCAGGGCATTCAGCTCCTGACCATTAGAGCCAGGCTGAAGCATGGGAAAACAGCTAAACTCAAGAGATGAAGTGAGAATTACTGTCATTTGCATCAGTCCAGCTACTAACTGAATGTGGCATCAAGAAGACCTACCAAACTGGAACCAATGGGAATCAGGACGCAAACTCTCCACTAGTTGGAGACATATCTGACACAAAATAAGATGATTGTGGGAGATCAATCACCTTAGTCCCAGGACAATGCAGCAGGAGTTCTTCACAGTAGTGTCCTCAGCCCAACTACCTTCAGCTACTTCAACAATGACCTTCCATTCTTCATAAGATCAGAAGTGGGATGTTCACTGATGGTTGAACAATACATTCACAGTGCCTCAGATATTGAAACAGTCTGCATCCATATGCAACATGACCTGAACAACATTCAGACCTAGGTTGATAAGTGGCAAGTAACATTCACGCTGCACAAGTGCCAGGTATTGAGCATTTCCAACAAGAAATCACCACCCCTTGATAATCAGGTTTATTCGCTGGAATTCTACCATCTTGTTCGCCACAGAATTGAAGCAGTGAGGGGCAGACAACAGAAATATCTGCTGACCTCGGATGGGAATTTCTGGTCTTGCTTGAGTGAGGTTGTAAACTCCCACCCATAGAAACTCTATAGTGCAGAAGGAGGTCATTCAGCACATAGAGTTTACACTTTACTCAGGCCCTATCCTCATAACTCCACATATTTACTCCACTAATCCTCCTAGTCTATACATTTTGGGATACTAAGGGGCAATTTATCATGGCCAGTCCATCTGATCTATCCACTTTTGGACTGTGGGAGAAAGTTGGAGCACCAGAGGAAACCCATGCAGACATGGGGAGAATGTGCAAATTCCACACAGTCACCCAAGAATGGTATAGAACCTGGGTCCCTAGCGCTGTGAGGCAGCAGTGGTAACCAGTCTGCCAAGATGCCACCCTAGTTAATGAGGGCTCTTGCATGTTTTCAACAGGATTGTTGGCTGCTATATTGGGGTAACTATTTTAAGATGTTTCTTCAATGCTAATGGCCCTTGTTCCTGATGTCTGAGCAGTACATTGAGCAGCATTAAACTGCTCCATTGGGTAATGTGGGGGTGTGTGGTGAGAGGAGATGGTTGTAACTGCAGTCAAACCGCATCTTATCCTATTTGGCATTCACAAGCAAGCAATCTGAAGCAGTATTGACTGGATAATGATTAGGAATAGGAAAGATGCCTGATTTTTTTTGCTCTTTTTCAGTCAAGGTGCATCAATTAGCAAATTGTCAGTGCTAGAAATGAGATCAGCTACTTCAGCACAGCCTGGGTTCAAACCTGAGATCTCACTGATCTGGCAGCGCTGAGACAATTGTACACATTAGCAATTGTACATATTATCCCTACAATACAGAAAGAGACCATTTGGCCCATTGAGCCATCACTGAGAACAATGCCACAGTATACCCTTAAGCCCACATATTTATACTGCTAATCACCCCAAAACTAGGGTCACTTTAGCATGGCCAGTCAACCTAACCCACACATATTTGGACTATGGGAGGAAACCGGAGCACCCAGAGGAAACCCACACAGATACAGGGAGAACATGCAAACTCCACACAGACTGTGACCCAAGCTGGGAATTGAACCCAGGTCCTTGGCTCTGTGAGGCAGCAGTGCTAACCACCGTGCCACCGTACCACTCATCAAATAACATGATTACATTCTGGCCATTTTATTCTGTAGTAGGATATATATAACATTAAGTTCAGCAGCAGAAGGGTTAAGAAATATTTTTTCATTTCAAAATCAGACCTTTAATCCTTCAGGTTGAACTGACATTCTTTTTTCAATAAACAATCTCTCCAGGCAGTAAAACAAGTCTGGGCTAAGGGGGAACCATACGTGACTGACTGAAGAACACACCCAGTTGAAGGCATGCAAATAAGGAACAGCATGTGGGTGATTACCATATGAAGGTGCACACATTGTACTCAATGTGATATGGCTTTGCATATTAAAATGTTTGTAAAATAGCAATATTGAAAACAAATTTTTGATCAACATTACTTTAATGCTTTCAGTGACCCATTCTTTTAATGTGTTGGCATGAGTGTTAAAATAATAACAATTAGAAAATGTAGGTCATTTATCATTTAATTCAACTTAGTAAAATGGTCAGTGTTTTTACAAAACGTTTGCTCATCAGACTGGAATCACAGAATCATAGAATCCCTACAGTGCAGAAGGAAGCCATTTGTCCCATCGAGCCTGCACCAACAACAATCCTATGTAGGCCCAATCCCGATAATCCCATGTATTTACCCTGTTAATCCCCCTGATGCAAAGGGCAATTTAACATGGCCACTTCATTTTGTTTTTTGTGAACTTACATATTCCTCTTTTTTCTAATTTTCTTTACCAAGAAAATATTTTTTATAAAAAGTAACTCCTTTTGAGTATCTGTTTAAAAGACATCATAGTTTCTGATTGACCATGATTGTTATGTGGGTAAATTTTTTTCTGATCATTAGCACAAGTCAAAAGGGGAATTGAGAAAAAGAAGATATCCATGTGAACATGGCTAGTAAAGGCATCATTGATTGTCCGTTCCTAATAAACCTTAAGAAGGTGGTGTTGTCTTGACCACTGCAGTCCCCAATACCAGTAGGTAGGGAGTTGCAATGGGCGGGATTTTACAGCCTCGCTTGACCCGAGACTGGAAAATGTCACTCCAGTCCTTGGACCTTCGCATTGTTCACCCCTTGCCTGCTCTGATTCCCGTGGTGGGCGGGGTGGTAGAATTCCAGCAAATAACTCCAGAAATCAGCTATAGAGGAACAGTGTTTTTACTGCACAAAATAAAGTAAAATGAAAATCACAAGCCTTGTCCCAACCAGGACAAAAGGAATAATAGACCTATTCAGGGACTTACTTTATTGAGATCTCAGTATTCGAGCCATACCTGGTTGGTTAATTACCATTCCCCAGGGAGTTTGTATTCAATGAGTCTATAGAGAGGTCAGCCATTGATTCCCTATGCAAATCATGGGAGTTATCTCAGGAATTATGATGGTGGAATGCCAATACATGTCTAAGTCAGGATGGTGTGAAACTTGGAGAGAATTTGGAGGTGCTGGTGACTTGCTGTCATTGTCTCTTCAGAGGAGTGGAAATTGCATGTTTGGAATTTGCTGCCAGAACCTTGGTAAGTTTCCGCAGTGTAAATTGTAGATTGTATACAATGTAGCCGCAGTACACCAACAATTTATGTTTAGACTAGTGGATGAAGTGAGAATCAAGCATCTTGCTTTTTCCTTGATGATATTGAACTTCCTGATTATTTATTCCATCAGATTCCTAACTTGTTCAGTCTAGGTGATGGGGAGGCTTTGGGGAGGAATGGAATGAGCTACTTGATGGAGAATATGCTGTACTCCATAGTCACAGTACTTAATGAGTTGGGCCAGTTCTATTTTTGGCCAATGACGACTAGAATGTTGATTGTAGGTGATTCAGCAATGATATTGCTATTGAATTCATGGGGAGATGGTTAGCCTCCTTTTTGTTGGAGATGGTCGTTGTCTGGCACTTAGGTGGGCTAATTTTACTTGCCAACTTTCAGCCAAGTTTGGATATGCTCCAGGTTTTGCTGCTACCTAATGAATTGCTTCATTATCTGAGGAAACGTGAATGGATCTGAATAGTATATAATCAACAGAGAGCATCTTCTCTCCTGACATAATAGCGAAGGCTATTTATGAAACACTGGAAAATTGATGAGCATAGGGCAATGCCTTGAGAAATTCTGCAGTAGTGCACAGGGGCAATGATGATTGGCCTCTAATAGGTGCAACAATCTTCCCTTTTGTATAAATCCAACCAATGAAAGCTTTCCCTCCTCTCCTTCTTGATATCAATTTTACTAAAATTTCTTGTTTCCATAGTGGGTTAAATGCTGTTTGATTTTAGAGGCAGTTGCTTTCACCTCATTTCTGGAATTGAGTTCTTGCCCTTATATTTTTATCAATGTTGAAATAAGATCTGTAGCTGGGGGATGCTGGTGGTGCCAAGTTGAGCAATAGTAAAAATATATAACAGGAAAATGAATTTTCTTGAATTACTCTTTATACATTAACTTTCTTCCTCATATTGGTGACGAGAAGAAAATATATCTGATAACACTCCTTATTTTACAATTTCTTGTTTGAAACCATCCTCAGTGTTTGTGGAAAGGCATATTTAATAACTATTTGATTCAAAGTTTGATACAATGGGAGAAACATGAGAATGGCTTTAGAAAGGCAGTGAATTTTGAGTGAATTGCAGTTAAGGTTCTTTATAAGCCAATGTTGCTAAATGAAATCAAAACAAATTTCTTCTTCGCATAAGTTCAGAAATATCAGAGACCCTGACTTATGTCTTGGATATGAAGATTATGCTAGAAGATTAGAGAGTTGGTAATGTTGTAGCTCTGCTAAAAAGATAAAAAGAAATACATCAGAATGAGAATGCAGTTATTCTAACCTTCTTAGTGAGTAACCTTCAAGAAGTCAAATAGCAAAATAATTAATATTTACCTGGAAATAAATGAGATTAACTAAAGACAATGAAATGCAAGTCATGTCTGACAAAAGTAATAAAGTTCTTTGAGAACATAAGAACATAAGAAATAGGAGCAAGAGTAGGCCATCTAGCCCTTCGAGCCTGCTCCGCCATTCAATAAGATCAAGGCTGATCTGAAGTGGATCAGTTCCACTTTCCAGCCTGCTCTCCATAACCCTTAATTCCCTTACCTATCAGAAATCTAATCTTATATATCAGCAATGCTAACCACTGTGTCACTGTGCCGCCTCATTGAAACTTCACAGCATGGAAAGTGTGTCAGGGAATTATACACACGGGGCTCGATTTTACCATTTTTTTCTAAGTGCTGAACCTGGGTGTAATGCAGATCTGATTTGGAAATCTGCTTTCAGGTACCCCCATACGCATTCAACCTGAAAAGAAAATCGCACGTCCGGATTGTGCTGTGGGGGCAGGGTTTAGTGCACCCAAAATGTTTGGAGCTCCAAAATGCACATGTGCAGTTAGAAAAAAATTTGAAAAAGTGCACCTGTTTCAGATCTCTCCTGGGCCGCAGAAAGCGGAGAAAGCAGCCCCGGAGCGAAAAGCAGAGCGATGGCCCCCACAGACATCATTGTCCCCCTTATCTATCCACCCCTCCACTACCCACATGCATCGCTGTCCCCCTTATCAAACCCCCCCACTATCCACACACATCACTGTCCCCCTTATCTACCCTCCCCACTACCAATATACATCACTGTCCCCCTTATCCACCCTCCCCACTACCAATATACATCACTCTCCCCCTTATCCACCCTCCCCACTACCAATATACATCACTGTCCCCCTTATCCACCCTCTCCACTAACCCATATACATCACTGTCCCCCTTATCCACCCTCCCCACTACCCACACACATCACTGTCATCTTATCCACCCTCCCACTATACCCATATACATCACTGTCCCCCTTATCCACCCTCTCCACTACCCATATACATCACTGTCCCCCTTATCCACCCTCTCCACTACCCATAACATCACTGTCCCCTTATCCACCCTCTCCACTACCATATACATCACTGTCCCCTTATCCACCCTCCCCACTACCACCCATATAATCACTGTCCCCCTTATCCACCCTCCCCACTACCCATATACATCACTGACCCCCTATATCCACCCTCCCCACTACCCACATGCATCGCTGTCCCCCTTTCTGCCCCCCACCCAATACACCCCCCACCACCTCCCATACCCATCTCACTGTCCCCCTTATCCGCCCTCCCCACTACCCATATACATCACTGTCCTCCTTATTCACCTTCCCCACGACTCACACACATCACTGTCGCCCTTATTCACCCTCCCCACTACCCATATACATCACTGTCCCCCTTATCCACCCTCCCCACTACCCATATACATCACTGTCCCCCTTATCCACCCTCTCCACTACCCATATACATCACTGTCCCCCTTATCCACCCTCCCCACTACCCATATACATCACTGTCCCCCTTATCCACCCTCCCCACTACCCATATACATCACTGTCCCCCTTATCCACCCTCCCTACTACCCATATACATCACCGTTACCCTTATCCCCCTCCCCACTACCCATATACATCACTGTCCCCCTTATCCACCCTCCCCACTACCCATATACATCACTGTCCCCCTTATCCACCCTCCCCACTACCCATATACATCACTGTTACCCTTATCCACCCTCCCCACTACCCATATACATCACTGTCCCCCTTATCCACCCTCTCCACTACCCATATACATCACTGTCCCCCTTATCCACCCTCCCCACTACCCATATACATCACTGTCCCCCTTATCCACCCTCCCCACTACCCATATACATCACTGTCCCCCTTATCCACCCTCCCCACTACCCATAAACTCACTGTCCCCCTTATCCACCCTCCCCACTACCCATATACATCACTGTCCCCCTTATCCACCCTCCCCACTACCCATATACATCACTGTCCCCCTTATCCACCCTCCCCACTACCCATATACATCACTGTCCCCCTTATCCACCCTCCCCACTACCCATATACTCACTGTCCCCCTTATCCACCCTCCCCACTACCCATATACATCACTGTCCCCCTTATCCCCCCCCCACTACCCATATACATCACTGTCCCCCTTATCCACCCTCCCCACTACCCATATACATCCTGTCCCCTATCCACCCCCCCACTACCCATAACATCACTGTCCCCTTATCCCCCTCCCCACTACCCATATACATCACTGTCCCCCTTATCCACCCTCCCCACTACCCATATACATCACTGTCCCCCTTATCCACCCCCCCACTACCCATATACATCACTGTCACCCTTATCCACCCTCCCCACTACCCATATACATCACTGTCCCCCTTATCCACCCTCCCCACTACCCATATACATCACTGTCCCCCTTATCCACCCTCCCCACTACCCATATACATCACTGTCCCCCTTATCCACCCTCCCCACTACCCATATACATCACTGTCCCCCTTATCCACCCTCCCCACTACCCATATACATCACTGTCCCCCTTATCCACCCTCTCCACTACCGATGTACATTACTGTTACCCTTATCCACCCTCCCCACTACCCATACACATCACTGTCCCCCTTATCCACCCTCTCCACTAAACATATACATCACTGTCCCCCTTATCCACCCTCCCCACTACCCATATACATCACTGTCCCCCTTATCCACCCTCCCCACTACCCATATACATCACTGTCCCTCTTATCCACCCTCCCTACTACCCATATACATCACCGTTACCCTTATCCGCCCTCTCCACTACCCATATACATCACTGTCCCCCTTATCCACCCTCCCCACTACCCATATACATCACTGTCCCCCTTATCCACCCTCCCCACTACCCATATACATCACTGTCCCCCTTATCCACCCTCCCCACTACCCATATACATCACTGTCCCCCTTATCCACCCTCCCCACTACCCATATACATCACTGTCCCCCTTATCCACCCTCCCCACTACCCATATACATCACTGTCCCCCTTATCCACCCTCCCCACTACCCACATACATCACTGTCCCCCTTATCCACCCTCTCACTACCCATGTACATCACTGTTACCACACCCCCCACACCCACACCCCCCCCCCCCCCACACAAAAACCCCCCACCCCCCCCCACTACCCATATACATCACTGACCCCCTTATCCACCCTCCCCACACCAAAACACCCCACACCCCCACTACCCATATACATCACTGACCCCCTTATCTACCCTCCCCACTACCCATATACATCACTGTCCCCCTTATCCACCCTCCCCACTACCCATATACATCACTGTCCCCCTTATCCACCCTCTCCACTACCCATATACATCACTGTCCCCCTTATCCACCCTCCCCACTACCCATATACATCACTGTCCCCCTTATCCACCCTCCCCACTACCCATATACATCACTGTCCCTCTTATCCACCCTCCCTACTACCCATATACATCACCGTTACCCTTATCCGCCCTCTCCACTACCCATATACATCACTGTCCCCCTTATCCACCCTCCCCACTACCCATATACATCACTGTCCCCCTTATCCACCCTCCCTACTACCCACATACATCACCGTTACCCTTATCCGCCCTCTCCACTACCCATATACATCACTGTCCCCCTTATCTATCCACACCTCCCCATCATGACCCAATATACATAACTGTCCCCCTTATCCACCCTCCCCACTACCCATATACATCACTGTTCCCTTATCCCCCTCCCCACGTACCCATATACATCACTGTCCCCCTTATCCACCCTCCCCACTACCCTATAAATCACTGTCCCCCTATCCACCCTCCCCACTAACCCTATACAATCACTGTTTTCCACTTATCCACCCTCCGCACTACACCACACACGATCTGTATACCACAGGAGAGGCATATTAACATCACTGTCCCCCTTATCCAACCCTATCTCCCTACCCATATACATCACTGTCCCCCTTAAGCCACCCTCCCCCACTAAACCCATATACATCATGGGGGGGACCCCCTTTTAAACCCTCCCCCTACCCATATACATCCTGTCCCCCTTATCCACCCTCCCCCTCCCATATCATCACTGTCCCCCTTAATCTACCCTCCCCACTTACCCATAATACATCATGGTTCCCCTTTATCCACCCTCCCCACTACCATATACATCACTTTCCCCGCCTTATCTACCCTCCCCACTACCCTACACATCACTGTTCACCCTTATTCAACCCTCCCCACTACCCATATCATCATCTGTCCCCCCTTATCCACCCTCCCCACTACCCATATACATCACTGACCCCCTTTATCTACCCTCCCCACTACCCATATACATCACTGTCCCCCTTATCCACCCTCCCCACTACCCATATACATCACTGTCCCCCTTATCCACCCTCCCCACTACCCATATACATCACTGTCCCCCTTATCCACCCTCCCCACTACCCATATACATCACTGTCCCCCTTATCCACCCTCCCCACTACCCATATACATCACTGTCCCCCTTATCCACCCTCCCCACTACCCATATACATCACTGTCCCCCTTATCCACCCTCCCCACTACCCATATACATCACTGTCCCCCTTATCCACCCTCCCCACTACCCATATACATCACTGTCCCCCTTATCCACCCTCCCCACTACCCATATACATCACTGTCCCCCTTATCCACCCTCCCACTACATATACATCACTGTCCCCCTTATCCACCCTCCACTACCCATATACATCACTGCCCCCTTATCACCTCCCCACTACCATATACATCACTGTCCCCTTATCCACCCTCCCCACTACCCATATCATCACTGTCCCCCTATCACCTCTCCACTACCCATATACATCACTGTCCCCCTTATCCGCCCTCCCCACTACCCATATACATCACCGACCCCCTATCCACCCTCCCCACTACCCATATACATCACTGCCCCCTTATCCACCCTCCCCACTACCATATACATCACTGTCCCCCTTATCCACCCTCCCCACTACCCATATACATCACTGTCCCCCTTATCTACCCTCCCCACTACCCATATACATCACTGTTCCCCTTATCCACCCTCCCCACTACCCATATACATCACTGTCCCCCTTATCCACCCTCCCCACTACCCATATACATCACTGTTCCCCTTATCTACCCTCCCCACTACCCATATACATCACTGTCCCCCTTATCCACCCTCCCCACTATCCATATACATCACTGACCCCCTTATCCGCCCTCCCCACTACCCATATACATCACTGTCCTCCTTATTCACCTTCCCCACGACTCACACACATCACTGTCGCCCTTATTCACCCTCCCCACTACCCATATACATCACTGTCCCCCTTATCCACCCTCCCCACTACCCATATACATCACTGTCCCCCTTATCCACCCTCCCCACTACCCATATACATCACTGTCCCCCTTATCCACCCTCCCCACTACCCATATACATCACTGTCCCCCTTATCCACCCTCCCCACTACCCATATACATCACTGTCCCTCTTATCCACCCTCCCCACTACCCATATACATCACCGTTACCCTTATCCGCCCTCTCCACTACCCATATACATCACTGTCCCCCTTATCCACCCTCCCCACTACCCATATACATCACTGTCCCCCTTATCCACCCTCTCCACTACCCATATACATCACTGTCACCCTTATCCACCCTCCCCACTACCCATATACATCACTGTCCCCCTTATCCACCCTCTCCACTACCCATATACATCACTGTCCCCCTTATCCACCCTCCCCACTACCCATATACATCACTGTCCCCCTTATCCACCCTCCCCACTACCCATATACATCACTGTCCCCCTTATCCACCCTCCCCACTACCCATATACATCACTGTCCCCCTTATCCACCCTCCCTACTACCCATATACATCACCGTTACCCTTATCCGCCCTCTCCACTACCCATATACATCACTGTCCCCCTTATCCACCCTCCCCACTACCCATATACATCACTGTCCCCCTTATCCACCCTCCCCACTACCCATATACATCACTGTTCCCCTTATCCACCCTCCCCACTACCCATATACATCACTGTCCCCCTTATCCACCCTCTCCACTACCCATATACATCACTGTCCCCCTTATCCACCCTCCCCACTACATATACATCACTGTCCCCCTTATCCACCCTCCCCACTACCCATATACATCACTGTCCCCCTTATCACCCTCCCCACTACCCATATACATCACTGTTCCCCTTATCCACCCTCCCACTACCCATATACATCACTGTCCCCCTTATTCTACCTCCCCACTACCCATATACATCACTGTCCCCCTTATCCACCCTCCCCACTACCCATATACATCACTGTCCCCCTTATCCACCCTCCCCACTACCCATATACATCACTGACCCCCTTATCCGCCCTCCCCACTACCCATATACATCACTGTCCCCCTTATCCACCTTCCCCACTACCCATACACATCACTGTCGCCCTTATTCACCCTCCCCACTACCCATATACATCACTGTCCCCCTTATCCACCCTCCCCACTACCCATATACATCACTGACCCCCTTATCTACCCTCCCCACTACCCATATACATCACTGACCCCCTTATCTACCCTCCCCACTACCCATATACATCACTGACCCCCTATCCACCCTCCCCACTACCCATATACATCACTGACCCCCTTATTACCCTCCCCACTACCCATATACATCACTGTCCCCCTTATCCACCCTCCCCACTACCCATATACATCACTGACCCCCTTATCTACCTCCCCACTACCATATACATCACTGACCCCCTTATCCCCTCCCACTACCATATACATCACTGTCCCCCTTACCCTCCCACTACCCATATACACACTGCCCCTTATCACCCTCCCCACTACCCATATACATCACTGTCCCCCTTATCCACCCTCCCCACTACCCATATACATCACTGTCCCCCTTATCCACCTTCCCCACTACCCACACACATCACTGTCCCCCTTATTCACCCTCCCCACTACCCATATACATCACTGACCCCCTTATCTACCCTCCCCACTACCCATATACATCACTGTCCCCCTTATCCACCCTCCCCACTACCCATATACATCACTGTCCCCCTTATCCACCTTCTCCACTACCCATATACATCACTGTCCCCCTTATCCACCCTCCCCACTACCCATATACATCACTGTCCCCCTTATCCACCCTCCCCACTACCCATATACATCACTGTCCCCCTTATCCACCCTCCCCACTACCCATATACATCACTGTCACCCTTATCCACCCTCTCCACTACCCATATACATCACTGTCCCCCTTATCCACCCTCCCCACTACCCATATACATCACTGTCCCCCTTATCCACCCTCCCCACTACCCATATACATCACTGTCCCCCTTATCCACCCTCCCCACTACCCATATACATCACTGTCCCCCTTATCCACCCCCCCCCACACCATATACATCACTGTCCCCCTTATTCACCTCCCCACTACCCATACACATCACTGACCCCCTTATCTACCCTCCCCACTACCCATACACATCACTGACCCCTTATCTACCCTCCCCACTGCCCATACACATCACTGTCCCCCTTATCTACCCTCCCCACTGTCCATACACATCACTGTCCCCCTTATTCACCCTCCCACTACCCACACACATCACTGTCCCCCTTATTCATCCTCCCCACTACCCACACACATCACTAGCCCCCTTATTCACCCTCCCCACTACCCAGACTGATCGCCAAGCCTACCCCTCCCCGCTCACCGATTGCCCAAAGAGTGACAGCGGACCCCCTGTACTCCCTCCCCCCCACCAGAGATTCATCTGATACCCCTCCACCAGAGACCCATCTACCCTCCCCTCATCTCCCCCCTCGTTCCCCACAAGACAACAATCTGGCCTCACTCCCCTCCCCACCTCCCAGAGAACAGTCTGGCCTAACTCACCCTCTCCCTTCCTCTCTCTCCAGACAAGAATAATATATTGATAAATGAAATGCAGGAGAATCGTGTATATAGATTTTCAAAAGATGTTTGATAAGGTGCTGAACAGAAGATTTGTTGCTAAGTTTCCTTAGCAACCCTGGCTCAGAGGGTGTGTGGTCTAGTCAGGTTAGGTCAGTTCAGGGTGTCAGGTTGGGAGGTGGGGGTGGGATCTGTGTAGTGAATGAAGGGGTGTGGGGTCAGAGATGGAAATAGCATGTGAGGGGTGGAGAAGGTGGGGTGGTGGGAGAAAAGACCCTGTGATGTCAGCAGATCTGACAGCATCTGAGGAGAGAGAGAAAAACAGAGTTAGCATTTCAGGTGATTGACCTTTCACCAAGACTGGGAAAATTTCAGAAATGTAATAAATTTTGAAGAAGTGAAAGAGGGAAGGGTGGGACCAAAAAGAAACAAAAGGGCAGATCTACAGTAGGGTGGAGGACTGGAGAGATTAAATGGCAAAGATTACATAGGCGTAAGGGAGTGATGGTGAAACATAAAAAGAAACAATGATTTGACTATAGCAGATGTGACTGACAGGATCCTGAATAACTGCCTACCAAAAGCAAGGTAAAGGAAAATAGGAAGGAACAAGTATAAAAAAACCAATCCAGCAAAGAAACACAAAATGTAGGGATGTAGGGATTGTACTGCGAAACTGTTGAACGTAATGTTGAATTCAGAAAGATTTAATATGTTCATTCAGAAGATAAAATTGCATTGAGCTTCATTGAAATGCTGCAGCAGGTCAAGGAAGAAAGGAGAGAGTGGGAGCAAGACAGAGAATTAGAATGACAACCAGGAATGAACCTGGTGATCAAGATCAAGCTTGCAGTCTGAATGAAGGTATTCTGCAAAGTGATCACTCAGTATGTGTCCGTCTCTCCAAGGTAGAGCAGACTGCATCACAAACAACTAAGTACATTAAATTGAAAGAAGTGCACGTAAAATCGAAAGGTTATTGATCTGAAAATTTAATGCTGTTTCTTTTGCACAAATTTTTCTAGATCTGCTATGTACTTTGTATGATGTCTAAACATTGTGTGGGTTTTCAGTTATGCTAATTCATTATGGAGGAACTTCTTTTCTGTAGTTAGTGTATTAGTTGCCTTGTCGACTAAATGCCTTTAATCAATGTTGGTTTTAGTTTGTTTGCTACAATTAAAGTCTTAAAAATGAAACCTTGTGCAATTATTTCCATTGATAACAGGGAAAATCGTATCTCTTTGTGAGAGTTTTTGA
The DNA here is from genome assembly GCA_024679065.1 of Sphyrna mokarran. Taxonomy (NCBI): domain Eukaryota; kingdom Metazoa; phylum Chordata; class Chondrichthyes; order Carcharhiniformes; family Carcharhinidae; genus Sphyrna; species Sphyrna mokarran. The sequence continues at coordinate 41,015,846 of JAGIQG010000003.1, read as the reverse complement.
TCTTTATGGGGACCATAAAATGCTCTATGTAACTTGTTACACTGTAAAACTACTTCTTACTTCTGCATAACTATTTTAAATGTCCAGATTGATCACAGGGCTGCTTCCACTCTCCTAACCTCATAGGGGACTCCACAAGAGCCCTGCCCCCCCCCCTTCCCCCCCGCCACTCCACCACAGTATTCCCACGCCTAAATTTCCATCTGCACAGAATTTGCCATTCAAATTTGATGCCCTGAACTGAGACTGCATCACCCATCACCCCAATCTCACCCAACCCAATCCCAACTCAATCCAGCTCTCTCTGCTCTTTCTCACTAATACTAATGCTACGGTACCAAAGTTTCCCACTTCTTACCTCCTCATCTATCCTGCAGAGATGCTCCTAAAGGTTAATTAATTCTACTGATCTGCTCACTAAATTTCTGTAGGACATTATCGTATTAAATACAGAATGAAATCAAAGTTAAGAATATAAAGGTCTAGGTTGCACAGATAGTGGTGAGATGACAATACTCACAGCTGAATTTGAACATTAAAACATACCAGGAACAGGAGTAGGGTGTAGGGCCTATCAAACTTGCTCAACCATTCAATTCACTCGCATGTATCCAGTATTCACGCGCATACTGGATACAACAAGATTTCTGGCCCTTAAAGCATCACAGCTTCAGTACTGAAGAATTGCTGTTTCGGTGTTGTACACTGGCATCACTTGACAAAGTGGAAAGCACCCTGGTATGCCCTGGCAAAAAGAAGCAAGGAAATCCAATCTGATCTCATCAGCCTACTCTCAATTATCAGTAAATTGATGGAAGGTCACATTGTTATGCTATTAAACCATGCTTACTCACTAATAACCTGTTCATCAATGCTCAATTTGGGTTTTGCTAGCATCACTTGGCTCCAGACTTCATTATAACCTTGGTTCAACTATTGGCAAAGGGCAGAATCTAATATTCCACCTGGGAGTGTGCTGGGACATGGCCAGAGACAGGAAATGGGAGGGGGCATATCTTAGGACAGTAAGATGGAGAGCCCATCATCATTCTGATTCCTGCCCGAGTGAATTTGAGGTAAGTAGGTCAAGAATTACCACCTGGAATCCAATTGAGGTCCTTAAATAACCACATGAAGATCTTGACCTATTGCCATTGATATTCAACTGGCAGTGAATCATAGAATCATAGAGGCTCTTTGGCCCAAGGAGTCTGCACCGACCACAATCCCACCCAGGCCCTACCCCATATCCCTAAATATTTATTCATTAATTCTTCTAACCTACGCATCCCAGGACACCAAGGGTCAATTTTAGCATGGCCAATCAACTTAACCCACACATCTTTGGACTGTGGGAGGAAACCGTAGCATCCAGAGGAAACCCACGCAGGCACGTGGAGAATGTGCAAACTCCACACAGACAGTTACCCGAGCCAGAAGTGAACCCAGGTCCCTGGAGTTGTGAAACAGCAGTGCTAACCACTGTAAAGGTCATGCCATGTAGATAAACTAACAGATGAATTATGGTGAGTAAGCCTACAGCCTCAAAGGGATTTCCTCATCCTGAGCTTTCTGTGCTGAACAGAGGGGCGCACAGTGGTAAGGGAGGACCCCATAAGAAGATACCTGCCCATTGCTGCGATAATTAAATTCCACCCAACAGATCCAAATTCCAGAGGTGAGGAAGGTGAGGTGATTGACTGGCCTTGATGTAAAAACAGGATCTGAGCAAATGTGGCATCAAGGAGTCTTAGCAAAACTGAAATCAGTGGGAATCAGGGAAAAAAACATTCCACTGTTTACAGGCTTATGTAGCACGAAGGGTGCCAACCATCTCAGCTCCAAGCCATTATTGCAAGAATTCCTCAGGACATTGTTCTAGGCCCAACTTCATTCAAGCCAGCTCTGTGGGGATGTGTAGCTTTTATGCTTGACACCAGATTGCCGAAGCAACTGTTGTATTCAGAATTCATTGACAACAGGGAACTCCCAGGAGAACAGTGGAAAAGTTTTAGCTGTGTCCTCAAAGCACCCATGAAACAGCCAAATATCCTGACAGCCATGTCTTGTAACCAACTAAAGGAAAAGGCTCATTTGGGAAGGGATTAACCACATCAAGAGAGTTTGTCACAAATATGCAGAGACAAAGTCGTGGCATTATTGAGAGCACACCAACCTCCAAACAACTCATTTGCGCAATCCTTCAAGCACCATCTGCCCACATGTGGCAGAGTCTGCATATCATTCATTGCACTCGTCAACCATCTCTGAACCCATCGAACTGGAATGGAAATAGGTCAATATCAAACAAAACGGACTGTCAAGAGACGATATAGGCCCAGGAATCTTCAAATGCTTCATCAATGACATTGCTCCCATCCTGTGACTTGAAATGGGGAGTTTTGTGATGTTCATACAAAGTTTAATTCCATTCTCAAGTCTTCAAATAATGAAGCATCCTGTATTTTGTACACACAGCTGTCAGCATGCACCAGTGGTGGAGAGAGGGAATGTTTAAGGTGCTGAATGGGATGCCAATCAATCAGGTTTATGTCAAGTGATTTCAGATTTCTATCTGTGGATCTCTTCCTCGAGAGGAGCTGAAAATCCCTGGCAGAAACTTTTGTATTTCTGCCTTTAACAACCCATGTGCAGATGCTGGAATTAGCTAATGGTTTCACCTTTGTAACAAATACAAACAATGACAATTTTACCATCATTACAATCACAAATCTAACCATTCTTTAACTTTAAAAATGGGATTGAATCTAATTATTCTTTGCAGTCTCATGCCACTTCACCTGAAAACTTCAGTTGGCCTTGACTCTGTGAATTGTCACAGGAGATGACCTACTAGTTAAAACACTGATTTTGCATTACAGTGCAAAGTCACCAAGAAGCGACACAGGAGTACACAAGCACCCAGAGAGCAGTGATCCTAACATCAGTGTGGCATAGCTGCATTATTTGCAGCATTTTTTAATTCATTGTTTTCCCTGCAGTGCACATGGAGGCCATTTGGCCCATCGAATTTGGAGCAACCACAATCCCACCCAGCCCTATTCCTGTAACTCCACATGTTTACTCTCTTAATCCTCTGACACTAGGTCAATTTAGCATGGCCAATCAACCTAATCCGCACATCTTTGGACTGTGGGAGGAAAACGGAGCACCCGGGGGACTCCCACAAAGATACAAGGAGAATGTACAGACTCCACATGGAGAGGGACACAAGCCTGGAATTAAACCCGGGTCCCTTGTGCTTTGTGTGTTAGTCTCTTAATCTGTTAATAGTATATATGATTTCAATACTTGGTTCATTTGTTAGTATTCTTGCCTCTGAGTCAGAAGGCTGTGAGTTCAAGATCCACTCCAGTGACTTGCACACAAAAACCTGCTGACATTCCAGTGAAGGCGTGGTGCACTGTTGAAGGTGATGTCTTTTGGATGCAACATTAAACCAAGGTTCCACTTGCTTTTTCATGATGGTCTCTTGGCACAATTTCGAAGAAGAGAGGGAGTTAAACTCATTATCCTCGCCAATATTTATCCCTCAATCAACGTCATTAAAAAGCAGATTATCTGGTCATTCTTGCAATGCTATCTGTGGGAACTGAGCTTGCTGTGTGCAAATTTGTTATATCTTTCCTACATTAAGTACTGACTATATTTTAAAACCACTTCATTAGCTATAAAGCAACTTGAAACCTGATTGAAAAAGGCTCTGTGTTAACATAAATATTTTTCTTGGAGACAACAGTCTGAAAACTTCAACAAATTTAAAATAAACATTTCTTTAGATCAGGAGTCACTCATTATGCAAGGAAGACTACCTGCACCATTTCTAATACCAAGACAAAATCCATCAATGTAAAAGCAGAAACTCTTGCTGGTGCGATAACAGCGATAACCAAGAGAGGTGGTGAAGCACAGCAGCATCCTTCAGTTGGCTGAAAATTTCACGTCTAGCATGCAAATCATAGCAGGTGGGACAGAAAATCCAGTGGACCATTTAAAGGTGAGAATTTCCGGTCTTGGGGTTCCCACACTGGAAAATCCTGCCCTACATTTCATGAAGGGCCTTGACCATAATTGGGAACATCAATTTCCCTACTTTAGAGGGACTTGGAGCCTTTATCAGCAAGCTCCCACTACCTGTGATCACAACCCTGGAACACAATGATGGGTTTATTGGACAAGGTGAGAAAATATCCTGAGCATTTGGATTATGGTCCCTCCTCCCCATCCCTACCCAGATCACCATTTGTATTCGGTGGGCAAAAAAAAGGAGCAGCCAGTGGTGGTCTTAAGGGAAATGAAGAAACCCTGATTGGGAAGTGAGGCAATATGATCGGCTGCATCATTGCTCTGATTCTACAGGATATCAGACAGGACCATGGGGGACATTGCTCCCTTCCCCTTAGGTCTGTTCCTTATCATTCTAATCAACTGCAACCTGGTTTTTTAATGTGCGGTAATTTAGGATATAACTGCATTACATATATTTACTTTACATCGTGTCTAAATGGCAGAAATTGCTCAGAAAATTGTGAATTAATGCATTTGTGACTGATTGTTTAAACAATGAATATAATTGAACATAAATATGTATACTTGAAATGTAAATCTATCCTGCAAAAGTATGCTTTTTAAAATTGATTCATAAATCAACTTGTATTCTTGCAAATATTAGTTGAGAATTTTTAATTTTTCAATGAATTCAGATTTAATTGATCTACCACAAAATTAGATTTTTTAATTTAAAAAGATCAGTAAATGTATAAATTGGCCAATTTATTTTTTGTTTTGAACATGCTAATATTTTCATTTGTAAAACTGTGATATTCTTTTCAGAATACATTTTAGTTAACTTCAAGTTGTTCAGAATTAAACACATGAGTGAACATAAATCTTATTGCTGCAATTGTATTTCAATTCAATCATTTGATTTTTTTTAGAAAAAGATCACGCTAAGTGTATTTCATTACTGGAGAACAAAAAGTCACAACATTGTACAGAGTGTTATCATCAGAGAACATGTAGTTCTCCTCAGCAAATGTCAGATGTTTATTCCACGCCTTAAGGGCACTATCCTTCATTGTGCTGAAAAAGCAAAGAGGCTTCAGCAAGAGGCAGTGGATAGAAAACATGAACGTTGGAGAAAAGGCAAAGAAGAACAAAGAACAAAGAACAAAACAGCACGGGAAACAGGCCCTTCAGCCCAATGAGCCCACGCCGCCACCTCGATGTTCCCACTTCTACACGCGATCCCTGTCCATGTTTATAGATCTATGGATTAAAAACCAAATTTGCGACAATTTAGGGAGAATTTGTTTTGCCAATTAGCCTAAGAGCACATCTTTGGGATGTGGGAGGAAACCGGAGCTCCTGGAGAAAACCCACGCAAGCACGGGGAGAATGCGCAAACTCCCACAGACACAGGCTCAAGAACATAAAGAACGGAAAGTACTTTCTGATGATAATGTTTTACAGTAATCTGATCAGAAGATTAATGTAGAATTCCTCTGAGTTGGTCTTCTCTATTCCTGGAGCTGTGATTGGCAGAGATAATTCATCAGAAGGGGAATTCCATCTCTTAAAGAAGTGATTCTACCTCTGTTTCGTTCAATGCTACAAATTAAAGGTCAACGCAGTAAATTGCCCACTGTGCTCAGAGGAGATGTGAATCTTTAGTGTCATAACAGCAGGAATAATGGAGCAATCTGCACTGGCCTCTCAGGCACACACACTTCAATCCTTCCACACCCAGTCACTTATTTGGTGAGTTGCAATAATTGTAACATTACGAGGGGGGGCGTGGTCTGAACATGCTAGTGAGCCTTGCTTTGGAATGATTAGGTAACATTTTGCAAGGGCAGTGGGGGACTCCCTTTCCTTCTCATATGGAAATCAGCACCCCCCCCCCAGCCCATTCCCCCCCCACCCTCCATCAGGGGTATGTTCCCCCACCTCCCCTCGACTTGGGCTCTCCTGACCTACAACATGCCTCATTATGACCACCATAATGCACCCCCCCATGCCCCCATCATGACTGTCTTCATGATCAGCCCTGACAACCCTCCCCTCATCAGTTCCCTCTCACATATCCTCCCACCATTGTCAGACTACCGCAGACAGCCCTCCCCATCATAGCCCCACTCAGGTCCCACCCCCTTGGATTGCCTTTCGCACATTGGCATTGCTCAACTGCTATCTCTAGGACTGTTTGGTGGACACTGCCAGTATTACCTGATGGGCACTGCCAGCCATGCTCCCGACCACCCGAGGGTGTCAATGGCTCCTGAACACCCCGCTGTGATCATCATCTCAGGTCTCTGCTAGTGAATACCAGTAGTGATTCTCTCACCAGTGAGGTGGGAACATTCTGGGAGAGGGGATGATCACATGCTGAACTCACTAATGAGATTGAAATCCAGTCAAACTCATGCAAATCAGCCATGTGTCCTTTCTGGGAATGATCCAATTCATGCCATTAGAAAAGGGCCAGGAGAATCACAACCTATTTGGCTCCAGGTGAGAAATCGGTTTTTAGGTCCGCACACATTTCTTTGGGATTGGTGCAATTAGCAGCAGGCGTGACGAGATTGGAGAATCGCCCCCCTCCATGTTTTTTTTGGATTCTTTGACAGAAATCATTGAAGTAAAGTCAATACGGAATAAAAGGTAAACTATTCTGCCATATCACCATAGAAACGTGGAAGCTCCCAAATTTGAAATAATCTCATTTGAGGTATATTCAACTGTCAAAGCTGGTCTTGCATCTTCAGAATTAATTAATCCACAAACCATTCATAGTAGGGTTAGTTCTGAGAGTTGACCTCATAGGGAAATAATATTAGATTATTTTGTGTTCTTATTCTTTCTCATCTCTTTCTTTAATGTCAGTGTTGTTTTTCATTTTAATGTTCTTGAGGATTTGTGCCAAGAACTATGGGTAAGAAAATGGTTGTCATCTTTGTTTTGTTTCCCATCCAGAATGAATGGCTGAGAGCTTCTGTCACCATGAACGATGATCATTTTCAAAATCCTCTCTCTAATATTCATTGTATGAAACTTGGCAAACCCTAACTGCCAAAAATAATTTGATCAAACGCGTTGGTTATATTTAGAAATTTAGAATAATATTCTGAGGCACATGCAGTGTACACAAAAGTAATAATCTCTACACACCTGCCAACCTATCTATTTGCCATCCCACTCAGCTATCACTCTGCCACTCTCCCCAACTGCCACTCAACCTTCTTAATCATTTACCCACCCACTTACCAAGATTGTCTAATTCTGTTCTGTAGTTTATCTCTGTTTATCTCTGCTTCAGTTCATGTGCTGCTGAAATCTTCATCCATGTCTTTGCTACCTCCAGACTGAACTATTCCAATCCTTTCCTGGCTGGCCTAACATCTTGCACGCTCCATAAACATGAACACATCCAAACCTTTGCTGTTGCTATTCTAACTTGCAGTAAGTTCCATTACCTATCACCCCTCCTATGTTAGCTGATCTACATTGACTCCTTAATCAGCAGATCTTGAATTTGAAATTACCGTCCTTGTTTCCAATTCTCTCATGCTGTCATCCCTCCTTATCTCTGAAACTCTGGTATCAAGGGTCTTGAACCTGGTTCAAGAAGGCAGCTCACCACCACCTTCTCAAGGGCAACTAGGGATGGGCAATAAATGCTGGCCAGCCAATGATGCCCATGTCCCACAAATGAATAAAAAAACTTTCTCCATCCCTTCCACCCTTGGAAATCTCTGCACTGGTCTAATTGTGACATTTTGTACAACTCTAGTTTTCATTGTTCCTTCATTAGCAGCCATGTTTTCAGCTATTTGGGAGGATCTTGAATTTCTTCCCTCCCCTTCTCCAGTTATCTAATTCTCTTTCTTTAGGACCTTTCTTAAATCCATCCTCTTTGAACAAACTTTTGGTCAGCTGTGCTAATCACTCATAATCTGACTTGTATCAAAAGTTGTCCCATAATGCTTGGGTGAAAAGCCTTCTGACATTTTATTATGTTGAAGGAGCTGTAAAAATTGAACTTATTCTTGTGGTATTGCTTCAAATTGCGAACTACACCTTAAACCTGGCTTTATATAAATTGCTATAGCAGGACCACCAGTGAAGTCTATTTCACAGCTTCACACATCAGACTGAAATCTCTCTGTGTTAGAGAGTTATATAAACTATGATGTAAGGTGGGGCAGGAGAATTTTGTTTAAAGACTTTACATTGCAGCAATTTCCCATTATTCTTCCATTAAAAAGAAGAAAAATGGATGTGATCCAGCTCAGAGACAGTGGGGGTGGAATTTCCCTTGGATAGTGATTCAAAAAATAGGAATGTTAGCAGCAGGAGCAAAAAAATTCAGTCCCTCAAGCCTATCCTGTCACTCAATTAATTGTGGGTGATCTGTATCACAACTCCTATTAACCCTCTTTTGCTCCATGACTCTGGATATCCTGACTAAACAAAAACCCATCTCAACCTGGAACTTCCCAATTATCCTAGAATCCCAGGTCATCAGCCTTTGGGGGAACAGGGTTCTAAATATTAGAACATAGAATATTACAGCGCAGAACAGGCCCTTCGGCCTTTGATGTTGCACCGACCAATTAGGAAAAAGCAATGACCCTCTAACCTAAACCATTCCGTTTTCATCCATAAACTTATCTACTAACCTCTTAAATGCCACCAAACTTGGCACATCTACAACTGCCACAGGCAGGGCATTCCATACCCTTACCACCCTCTGGGTAAAGAACCTACCTCTGACATTCGTCCTGTAACTACCACCCCTTAATTTAAAGCTATGTCCCCTCGTGCTAGCTTTCTCCATCCTAGGAAAAAGGCTATATTGTCTACTTAATATGGAAAAGTACTTCCTAGTGAATGGCCTAACCCATATCTTTATGACTCTGAGTTCTCCAAAAAAAGGAAATAGCTGCTTGATATCTATCCTCCCTAATCCTTCTAATATTAGATTCCTACAGCAATTCAAAGAAAACAGAACAAAGAGGTTGAGTGTAATTATATTGTGAAGCTACAAGCTAAATTCCTTTTGAGACATACAGGCCAGAATTTTACTGCCCCACCAGCTACTGAATTGGAGTGGGCAAGGGGCAGACAATGGAAATGTCTATTGACTTCAGGCAGAATTTTACAGTTTTGGGACAAGTGAGGCCATAAAATCCCATCACAGTCTTAATTCATACTGTTGATAATATGATTGTCATCACCATCTAAGGTCACAATTTAATGCTTTACTTTCTAAGATTCCCTCTTTGAAAGACCTTCCTATTAAATGGATGGGAGAAGATATGAAGGAAAGATTAGCTTTCCAGGATTTACCTATTAGTGTCACAAGTCAGCTTACATTAACACTGCAATGAAGTTACTGTGAAAATCCCCTAGTTGCCACACTGTAGTGCCTGTTTGGGTAACACTGAAGGAGAATTTAGCATGTTTAGTGCACCTAATCAGCATGTCTTTCGGACTGTGGGAGGAAGCTAAGTACTGAGAGGAAACCCATGCAGACATGGAAAGAAGGTGTAGGCTCCAAGCTGGGAATCAAATCTGGGTCCCTGGCGCTGAGAGGAAGCCGTGTTAACCACTGTGCCACTGTGAATTGAGGCCTATACTTGCCCTCTTGGAGAAAGGCCAGAAAGTAAGGAGTAGGAAACACACATGAAAAATAAGTACATAGAGAAAAGATACGCCTCTTCCAGAAGACAATCACAATGATCTCAATAATGGAGAAAGAAAAGGCAACGCTAGAATTTTTAGTTGACCAAGGAGCCGCTATGATCCACAACAGAGCAAACAACAAATTAACAATAGTCTCCTCTGTCCCATAGGTTTGAGCACATCTTATTCTAACTGAACACTCTTTACAGATGATCAGTCAGTTCCCATGCCTGTGAGTCAGATTTGCTGTTTTATTTGATGGTTGGAAAGGCCTGTGCCTTCTGTAAATAGTGAATTAAAGCCGTAACACATTTCCAGAAGTGTCAGTAAAGTCATATTTAGAAAGCACAGCTCAAGAGGTGCTAGGTATTGCAATAAAAACAAAGAATGAGTTGATTCCAGTAGCAGTCCTCAGAAATGTAAAGTTACTATCACGTAACAGGACGTGAAAGAAACAGACAGTGTTTTGATTTGATTTGATTTAATATTAGCAATGTTAGTTGCTAATATTAATTTATATTAATGATTTAATATTGTCACATATATTGGAAACAGTGAAAAATATCGTTTCTTCTGCACTATACAGACAGAACATACAGTACCTAGAGTACATAGAGCAGAAGAAAAGGAAGGTGCAGGATATAGTTGAAGAGAATTAAAGTTAAGTTTTAAGAGCATAAAATGAGAGTAAAAGATAGAATTAGAGGATATGCTGGGGGTAGCTCACAAGAAATCACCATGCTCCAGTTTAACGTCTGATCCATTCTGAGGAGTGGACTTCAGGGCATTAAAAATAATATGCCTCTTTATGTGGGAATGGAGCTGATTCATTGAGGAGGGAGATAGGGAAGTTATTGGGTTTTGTTGCTATTTTCAACATTTGCCTTCAATCCACAGCCCATTCTGCTAATATGTTCTCTCCAGGACTGATCCTAACCTTGTTTGCATCAAGTATTCTTTAGGTAATTGTCCAACTTTCCCACCGAGGTACAGACTTTGATCTGATCCAGGGTTACACCATAGGGTGGGGGGTCAGAAATGTTTTCTTGCTGCACACACACCAACACACAAATTAAGAGATGTTGGCTAGCGTTCTCCCCCAAAAAATTGAGGGAAATTAGGACAAATTCCTGTTAATTGCTTCAATTTGATTCCTGGAATGAATTTCCAAAACTCTGAATCACAAAGTGTCCTAGCATGATTCACTCTAGAAATCTGTGGGTGGGACCTATTCTCACCGGGAGGCTAGCAGTACAGAACTGCATGGGTCAATGCACATGCACCGATTTGTCTGAACATAGAACATAGAACATTACAGCACAGTACAGGCCCTTCGGCCCTCAATGTTGCGCCGGCCAGTGGACCCTCTAACATAAACTATTCCAATATCATCCATATGCCTATCCACCGACCATTTGAATGCCCCCAAAGTAGGCGAGTCCACAACTGCTGCAGGCAGGGCATTCCACGCTCTCACCACCCTCTGTGTAAAGAACCTGTCTCTGACATCCGTCCTATAACTACCACCTCTTAATTGAAAGTTATGTCCCCTCGTGTTGGTCATCACCATCCGAGGAAAAAGGCTCTCACTATCCACTCTATCCAGTCCTTTGATCATCTTATACGCCTCAATTAGGTCATCGCGTAACCTTCTTCTCTCTAATGAAAATAACCTCAGGTCCCTCAGCCTTTCCTCATAAGGCCTTCCCACCATACCAGGCAACATCCTGGTAAACCTTCTCTGCACCCTTTCCAATGTTTCCACATCTTTCTTATAATGTGGCGACCAGAACTGTACACAATACTCCAAGCGCGGCCGCACCAGAGTTTTGTACAGTTGTAACATAACCTCACGGCTCCTAAATTCAATCCCTCTACCAATAAAAGCTAACACACTGTATGCCTTCTTAACAACTTTATCAACCTGGGTGCCAAATTTCAAAGAGCTATGTACTTGTACCCCAAGATCCCTCTGCTTGACAACACTATTAAGGATCCTTCCATTAGCCCTATATTTCATATGCCTGTTATTCCTACCAAAGTGAATCACCTCACACTTATCCGTATTGAATTCCATTTGCCACCTCACGGCCCAGCTCTGCAACCTATCTATGTCCCTCTGCAAACTGTAACATCCATCCTCGCTGTCTACAACTCCCCCCACTTTGGTATCGTCAGCAAATTTACTAATCCAACCCTCTACACCCTCATCTAGGTCATTTATAAAAATGACAAACAGCAGTGGCCCTAAAACAGATCCTTGAGGTACACCACTTGTAACTGCACTCCAGGTTGAATATTTCCCATCAACCACCACCCTCTGTCTTCTATCAGCTAGCCAATTCCTAATCCAAACTGCTAAATCACCTTCAATCCCATGCATCTGCACTTTCTGCAGTAGCCTACCATGGGGAACCTTATCAAACGCTTTGCTAAAATCCATATACACTACATCAACTGCCTTATCCTTATCTACCTCTTTGGTCACCTCCTCAAAAAACTCAATAAGGTTTGTGAGGCATGACCTACCCTTCACAAAACCGTGCTGACTATCCCTAATCAATTTATTTCTCTCTAGATGCTTATAAATCCTATCCCTTATAATTCTTTCCAAGACCTTGCCCACAACAGAAGTCAGGCTCACCGGTCTATAATTTCCAGGATGGTCCCTACTCCCCTTTTTGAACAAAGGGACAACATTTGCCATCCTCCAGTCTTCCGGCACTATACCTGTAGCCAACGACGACATGAAGATCAAAGCCAAAGGCTCTGCAATCTCCTCTCTAGCCTCCCAGAGAATCCTAGGGTAAATCCCATCTGGCCCAGGGGACTTATCAATTTTCATACCCTCAAGATTCGCTAACACCTCCTCCTTATGAACCTCAATCCTGCCCAGTCTACAACCTGGTATCGCAGTATTCTCCCCGACAACATTGTCTTTCTCCTGCGTGAATACTGACGAAAAATACTCATTCAGTGTCTCTCCTATCTCCTCAGGCTCCACGCACAACTTCCCACTGCTATCTCTGACTGGCCCTAATCTTGCCCTAACCAATCTTTTATTATTTATATACCTGTAAAAAGCTTTAGGATTCTCCTTAATCCTATCCGCCAAAGTCTTCTCGTGTCCTCTTCTAGCTCTTCTCAACTCCCTCTTTAGCTCCTTCCTAGCTAATTTATAGCTCTCCAGTGCCCTAACTGAGCCTTCATGTCTCATCATTATATAAGCCTCCTTCTTCCTCTTCACCAGAGATTCAACTTCCCTAGTACACCATGGTTCCCTCACTCGACCACTTCCTCCCTGCCTGGCAGGTACATATTTATTATGGACATGCAGAAGCTGTTCCTTAAATATGCTCCACATTTCAGATGTCCCCAGCCCCTGCAATATCCTGCTCCACCCTATGCATCCTAAATCTCTCCTAATAGCCTCATAATTATCTTTCCCCCAGCTATAACTACTGTTATTCGGTATGTGCCCATCCCTTTCTATCACTAAGGTAAACGTAACCGAATTGTGGTCACTATCACCAAAGTGCTCACCCACCTCCAAGTCTAACACCTGGTCTGATTCATTACCCAGTACCAAATCCAATATAGCCTCACCTCTTGTTGGCCTATCTACATACTGAGTCATGAAACCTTCCTGCACACATTGAACAAAAACTGACCCCTCTAACGTACTTGAACTATAGCTTTTCCAATCGATATTAGAAAAGTTAAAGTCCCCCATTACAACTACCCTGTTACTTTCACACCTATCCAGGATCAACTTTGCAATCCCTTCCTCTACTTCTCTGGAACTTCTTGGAGGCCTATAAAAAACTCCCAACTGTGTGACCTCTCCTTTCTTGTTTCTAATCTCAGCCCACACTATCTCAGCAGACAAGTCCACATCAAACGTCTTTTCTGCCACTGTAATGCTGTCCTTTACTAACAATGCCACTCCTCCCCCTCTTCTACCACCACCTCTGCTCTGACTGAAACATCTGAACCCTGGAACCTGCAACAACCATTCCTGCCCCTGCTCTATCCACGTTTCTGAAATGGCCACAACATCGAAGTCCCAAGCACCAATCCAGGCTGCAAGTTCATCCACCTTATTGCGTATGCTCCTCGCATTAAAGTATACACACTGTGCGGAGATCTGCACATGAACAGTGAACACACATTGCCAGCCTCCAGATTGCTGACCAGCCTGCCCCACAATCCCCCATCGCTGGCCTTCTGCCCCTACCCCCAGATCATTGATTTCCTGGGCAAACCCTCATGTCCCTCTGCTCTGTGCCAGCCCCAATCTTCCCTCCCTGCCCCTCCTTCCCTGGCCATGCCCTATCTCCCCTTTCTCCCTCCTTACCCCCAAACCCCCACCCCTCCAGCCAGCCCCAATCTCCCTTTCCCCACTCCTATCCCACCAAACCAGGTGAGCCCCAAACTCCCAATCTGCCCCCACCAACCACTCCCCAGGCTGGCACTGCCCAAGGGGCACACCCCTTAACACCAGCCACCTGGTGGGGAGGAAGGGGGGCCTCAATGGCATCTCTTCCCTCCAACAGAGTCAGGGTGCCTGTTCCCCGTTTGTGGCAAGCAGCAGTAAACCCTGCTGGAATGAACCACTTTTGTCGGGGGAGGGGATATGTTCTGTAGGAAGGGATGCTGGCAAGACCAAAAACCTCAGTCTCTGGCCCATTAATGAAATGGAAATGAAGATTTGCATATGCTAATTAGCTCAGCACTAATTTTCAGCATGGACCTGATAATGCTGGGAATCTTTGGCCTGGATTTGCATGGAGGCCATGAGGCCTAGCAGGAAGCTCACAAATTGGTCTCTTCTGACATCTCCCAGCCCCCTGCGTTACTCGAGCAGCGCAGCATGTTGGGAGAATCAACCCCGTCACATTTTAGGTTTCACAAGATGGAGTTGATAGTAAAATTAACCACCAGAAATAAAATTCACTCAGCCGATTTTGACTTTGAGGTTAAACCTGTTTATGATTTGTTATTATGAGTTCTCTCTGAATTGCTGAACAAATATAACAAATACCAAAATCTCTGTATTGCCATGGAAATCCCAAGGAACACAATGAAAATATTACCCACGTGTGGCTTTTATTTTGATAAATCATTCTTGGACTCACTTAATGATGCCCCGCAAACTGCCTTTGTTTATACGTAGTTATCGTGTCACCTTAGCAACAGTGCAGCTTCAGAATAGCACTAAATTTTGTGAAAAATACAGCTGGAAAGTGAATTTTTATTGGATGTTTTCTTAACTATCCAATGATTCAGCAATTTAGTGAAGCACTGTATTTCTTTTGTATTAATTACAGGTTTGCTTTTTGCTTAGAAGATAAAAGACAGTTATACTTCTGACAAAACTGATATCTTCCTGGTTGATTATGAAGATTCCCTTTGCTTATCTTCATCATTTGGCTTACTTATATGGTGTTTAAGTTGATCCTTTTAGAGGAATTCTGCTCTTTTAGCACTCCGTGCACACTCCATCAGTGTACGTAACTAAAAACCATACTGCCTATTTTTATCATCAGAATGGTGAAATGCTTGTTCTCATAAGGCAAAAGGTACACAATACAGATCTTCAATCATTAAGTACCACAGAAAGTGCCTATTATTCAGTGAATTGTTTAAGGCAGGTAAGGTAAGGCAGCGAAATACCCCACCCAATTTTACACTTGAAGCCTCTTTAATTTTACATTGGTAAGCAGATCTCCAAATCACATGGTGGGCTGGGCAGATTCTTCCATCCTGCTGCCATCATTGGAATCAATATTTAAATAACACCTGAACACATACATTCACACTCTGCAGCCCAGCTATGTTCACCACCAATCCTGAGATGGCACCCAAGACAAAGATTACTGTAGCCCTGAGGTCTAGTCAAAAGGCTTTAATAAGATGTCCAGCAACACCAGAATGTCCTTCAGCTGAAGGATGGCTCCAAGAAGTTGAACAACTTCACCTCATCAGCCTGGGAGACAGTCGCAAAGGAGGTACTCCTTACCACCCAGTGGTAACTATGTAAACAATGTGGCCCAAGAGAGTGAATCAGGAAGTAGAAGAGTACCTGACAGAATGCTGCAGGTGATTGTGCATTACTTGAATATTGAGTGGAATACTTTCCGAATGTAAAAGGGTAGGCTTGATGGGTTGAATGGCCTCCTTCTGCACTGTAGGGATTCTATGAAGATCAGGGGTTGTTGCCAGGTAGCTCTTAAAGTGACATATGTGCAATCGATGGTGACACCCTGCACTGTGAGAAGATAGAGATCACCATAAATCCCAGAGTCCAGCAAACTTATCCATTGTGAACTTTACATGATGAAGTTTGCTGGAAAGGCAATTAGTCGCCTCCTTTACACATTTCTGTATTAATTCCCAATCGAAGATGCACAGGTCTCGAGTGGATCTCTGGAATGTTCCACTTGTGAAAAGGTTGAGTGCGACAGTGACCTTCAAGAGCAAGTGGCTTCCCAGTCCATGTGGTGTTAGATCCTCCTGCAGAATGTAGCAGATATAAGCCACGGCATCTCTTGATAACCGCAGAAGTGCAACACCACCATCTTGAAACCCCAAACCAATAATTGTTTAAAAATGAAACTGTAAAGAAATCTCCATAGGAGGAATCTGATGCAGTGTGGGAGGAGGCCATGCTGAACTCTGGGGTCCTTTCAAATGACATTCTCAGACTTATTAGATTCTCATGGAGATGCAAGCTCGGCTTGAACACATGAACATGCACGGCATTAACTCTCGTTCATCTCCAATAGGAAAAGCATCTTTAGTCAAGCCTTGCTATGCCACTCACCTCTGCAGGATGGATCTGACATTCTCAGGCTCTAGGTCTTCATGGGGATCCCCTGGATCACGCAACTCAGAGCTTGACTCTTGTCTATGCTGTGCTAGACAGCATTGGACATTTCCTCTTCTCAATTATAGAATAATAGGATCCCAAAAGTGGCCAGTCAGCCCATCAAGTCTGCACTGACTCTTTAACAGTGCATTTTACCCAGGCCCTCCCCCTCCCCTAGCCCCATAACCCTATGCATTTAACCCACTAACCCCCACTAACCTAAGGGACAATTTAACATGGCCCAATCCACCTAATTTACAAATCTTTGGACTGTGGGAGGAAACCAGAGCACCTAGAGGAAACCCACCCAGGCAGGTGGAGAACATGTAAACTCCACACAGTCACCCAAAGCTAGAATCGAACCCTGACACCATGAGGCAGCACTGTGCCATAGGGCTGCCCAATCTGAGCACTGTCATCAAAATGGCAGTATTGAACATGGTCACCATTATTAAATCCTCTTTCTTCCTGTGGACAGTTAGATACAACTGATGAATTTAGATTGACCAACTACAGTAAACCTCCCACTCCCAGCCAACAAACCATTGTTATGCCATAGTACTGTCTCTGTGCCACTCACCTTCATTATTGTAGCTGAGGCATTCACTCAGATTATAGGTGCTTAAGAAGCCACCCCAACAGCCTGACATTTCAATTCCATAGGTGAAGACCTAGAGTCTGAGGATGTCAGACCCATCCTGCGAAGGTGAGTGAATAGCAAAACTTGACTAAAGATGCTTTTCTTATTGGAGATGAATGAGAGTTAGTGCCATGCGTGTTTATGTGTTCATGTGTTCCATCAGCTGGGTTTGCATCTCCATGAGAATCTAATACGTCTGAGAATGCCATCTGAAAGGGCCCCAGAATCCAGCATGGTCATTCTCACTAAAGGCATAGGCTGCCCGATTAAGTTTAGAGATTACTTCTGCCTTGCACTTTTGGAATGACTGCATGTCTTATGGCCTGTGACCCATGCCAATAGGATTATGCATTTTACAGGGTCCCATAGAGCACCTTATAGATATCCAGCATCTGTGCTCCCTCTTTCTTTCTCCCATTCCAGTGAAGTTTAAATACTCAATGAGACCAGCTCTAATGTGACCCTAATGATAGCCTGTGCATTAAAGTGATTCTAACTGAAACATTGCAATAAAGTGTTCATGTGTTCCATCAGCTGAGCTGCAACTCCATAAAAATCTAATGACTAGGAGAGTGCCATCTGAAAGGACCTTAGAGCCCAGCAAGGGCTCCTTCCACAATGCCTCAGACCATTACTTTGGAGATTTCTTTACGGTTTCATTTTTAAACTGTGTCAATGATTCAGGGTCCCAAGATATGGTGTTGCATTTCTACTTCCAGAGCAACCACGAGGCTTCCTCATCACCATACATACCCTCCTGGTGTTCCTGGAAACCTATGATGTGGCCTAATTCCTGGGACTATGACTCTCTGTCACTCAGGATCCCTGTTTCTTCAGGACTGACAAGAAAACCATTCCTGGGAACTGGCAGTGCAAACTGCCACTGCCACCATTATTGAAGCTGCTGAACTCTGGCAGTGTTTCCAGTTTGCTCTGGCTGCAGCAGGATTCTCCTTAGAATTGCTGACGCTGTTCATTTTAATATGAATAAAGTCCTGTCTATTCAAAAACATTTGCATTTAACTAACAATTGAATATCACTGAGCCAAACAAAACACATGAGCAAACTCCATGTTCACTAACCAGTGGCAGTGGCAATGTAACCTGGGCCTGCCTACCACTTCTCACTCTTCAGTAAGGATTGGAATCAGTACAATGCCTCCAGTTTATAACTGCTCCCTTTATAACAACAGTCCACTTAAACAAATACCATTCAGACTGGTGTAGCCACCAATTTGGAAGGTAAGAATTTGCATTAATATAGCACCTTTCATGACAAGACCTCACAAAACATTTTAATAGCAATGAAGTGTTTTTGAAGCACTTGTAATAATGCTAAGAAATAAGGCAATCTGAAAACAACAAGGCCCCAGAAGAAAACAATGATATACATGGCAAGGCTCGCTCTTTTTGTTAAAAGGAATGCTGAAGGAAAAGTGAATATTGGCCAGGACACCAGGAAATCTCACCTGCTATTCTTCACCTAGTGTCATGAGATCTTTTACTCCAGCTTGAGGACATACAAAGCCATGTTTTAATGTTCCATCCAAAAGATGGCGTCTCTGACAGAGTCATACTCGCTCAGTACTGTATTCAATATCAACCTGATTTGTGTTTCTGGAGCTTCCTTGGACTCACAACCTCCTGCCTCAGGACAAAAAAGAAATCTCCACAGTCTTGCTGACTTAATGAGTATTATACTTTTCTTACTTGGTGCTGTCATTGTGTATCCATACTACTTACTAAATTCATCAGCCATTGCAGAACCCATTGAACCAGAGTCAGAGCAACCATATCCTTGTTCCCAAGGGATTGCCTAAGAAGAACACATTACATCCCTATTACAAACCAGAGAGAATAACACATCGGAGAACAGAGAGATTGTGTACTCTGCTGCAGTCTTCCAGTTTTTCAGTCAGAGAGGTTTTCTGTTCCCGTGATACCCTGTTCCTGTGATACCCTGTTCTAATTTTTAATAAATGGCACAGTGACCTAAAAGAAAATAATGCAATCATTGCAGAAAATATTTTAATAGTACAAAGGAATACAAATACCACAGTGGTGAGTTAAGAAGCATGTGCATGTGGTATGCCTTAGAGCTGATAAACAGATATCTGTTGAGGTCACAAACTCCTTAGGAACCCTATCCAAATTCTCAATGGTCTGCAGAACACATTTTGTAATCCACATTCTGCAAGAGGAACTCCCAGCCTGTGGTAATCAGGAATGAGCAAACATCTGCCATACCTTCAGCAGAAAGAATGCAGTATTTGAATTTGACTAAACTTGCAACTGGTAACATTATAAATGAGAACAATAAAGCTCTGACATTCTTTAATGTAAGATGGTGAGTGCTTATTATTCTAACAGCAAAGTGCATATTGAATATTAAAGGGATTATTACTGCTGCCAATCCATCATTATTGTCAGTCATTTTTTTAAGATCATAAGAAATAGGTACAGGAATAGGCGATGCAGCCATTGAACCTACTCTGCCATTTAGTAAATCGTGGCCAATGTGATGGTGGCCTTAACTCCACTTTCTTTCCTGTCCACAACAATTCTTGACTATTTTGTCAATCAAACTTTGCATAACTCAACCTTGAATATTCAATGGCCCACCCTCCACTGCTGTCTGTGGAAGACTAGCCACCCTCTCAGAGAAGGAATTTCTCTTCATCTCTGTCCTAAGTGGGAGCACTTTATTTTTAACCAGTATTGCCCACTTCTAGATTTCCCTTTGAGCATCTATCCTGTCAAGCCCCTCAGAACCTTGTGAATCCATCTTCTGGTCGAAGTTGTTGCTGCGCATACTGATACATGGCCATGCCCATGAAGATTTCTGATTTTGCATCAAAGGCTCAATGCATACATCAATGGAGAAGATCATCAAGTGCAATAAGAAATGGAAGATGGGAGGACACAACCCTTTCTCATAACAGTGGTTGCTGTATTCTGGTAAGTCGTTAAAGGCCCAGGTGTAGATACACCCACAGTGCTGTTAGCAAGGCAATTTCAGGATTTCGACCCAGCAACAGTGGAAGAACCTATTCCTCAGGGACTGTAGCAGTTCAAGAAGGCAAAGCAGTCCAAAGATGTGTGGGTTAGGTTGACTGGCCATACTAAGAAATTGCCCCTTAGTATCCAGGGATGCATAGGTTAGAGGGATTCGTGGGAATAATATATAGGGATATGGGGGTAGCCTGGATGGGATTGTGGTCAGTGCAGACTCGATAGGCCGAAGGGCCTCTTTCTGCACTGTAGGGTTCTATGATTTCTATGATTTCTAAAGCAACTCGTTACTGCCGTCACCCTGCCCTGGTGTAGGTACTCCCATTGTGCTGTTAGGTCATGAGTTCCAGATTATCTCTCAATAGGATTAAGGAACAATGATATAGTTCTAAGTCAGGCAGGGCAATCAGAGATGGACAATAAATGTTCACCTAGCTAACCATGTTCATATCTTATAAATTAATAAAAAAGGTTAGAGAGTGCTTAGTGACTAGATCAGGTGTGTAGGTGGGTGAAGAGGTAATTGGGTGATGTAGGAAGTGGGTACTTGAGTTGGGGGAGAGAGAAGCTTGGTTGGTGAGCAACAGTCAGGTTCGATCAGAGGAGAAGTCAGGTGGTCAGGGGCTACTTAGGTCGGGTCAACGCGTACCAGGTGGTCAGAGGAAATATCAAATCATGTCGGGGTAGTTCGGTGGTTATGATGGTTTGTTGGCTGGTTGTGGAGGGTAATTGGGTCAGCTTCGAGAGGTGATTGAGCAGGTTGGATGTGGTGCTCAGTTGAGTTAAGTTATTAATCACTGAGTGAGACAAGGTATTATACTGCGTAGCATTTCCAGGGTATGTTTGCAAGTTAGTCGCAGATATCAGGCCCAAGTCTCTGACCCTGAGCTGAGTATTGGAAACTTCTAGTCTCACGGAACAGAAATCGTCACATTGGAAGTTTAAGGATCATTGCTGGAGTTTGTCCCAGGCTCAACTATCTTCAACTGTTTCATTAATGGCCCTTCTCTCCAACATTAAGTCAAAGATGAGAATGTTCATTGATGATTGCAGTGTTTAGAACCATTTGTAACTCATCAGATAACAAAACAGTTTGTGCCCACATGCAGCAACACCAGGACAGCATTCAGGTTTGAACTGATGTGTGTCAAGCAACATCTGAGCCATACCAGTGTCAGGCAATGGCCATCTCTAACAAGTGTGAATTTAACAACGTCTCTTTAACATTCAACAGCATCAGCATCACTGAATTTTACACTATCAACATCTTGGAGATTACTGTTGATCAGAAATATAACTGGACCAGCCAAATAAATCCTGGGTGGATTTATTTCCACTTGCCACAGGAATCATAGCAGACGGGACAGGACCATAAAAAGGTCTATTGACTTCGGGTGCGATTTTCCGGTCTTGGGGTGAGTGCAGCCAGAAAATCCAGCCCACCGCGTCCCCTAGAGCAGATCAGAGGCTGGGAATTTTATAGGGAGTAACTTACATCTTGGTTCCCTAGAGCCTTTTCACCATCTACAAGGTACAAGTCAAGATTGTAATGGCATACTCTCTACTTGCTTGGACGAGTGTAACTGTA
The DNA here is from genome assembly GCA_024679065.1 of Sphyrna mokarran. Classification (NCBI taxonomy): domain Eukaryota; kingdom Metazoa; phylum Chordata; class Chondrichthyes; order Carcharhiniformes; family Carcharhinidae; genus Sphyrna; species Sphyrna mokarran. Next base: position 40,994,027 of record JAGIQG010000003.1, on the reverse strand, counting down.
GCAATACTCAAAATGCTTGGCACTATGCAGGACAAAGCAATCTATTCAATTGGCACTCCATCCAAAAACTTAAGCATTCACTTCCTTTATCATTGGTGAACAGTGAGTACCATCCACAAGATGCACTACAGCAATTTACAGCAAGCTTCCTCTGTCAGCACTTTCCAAACCTGGGAGTACTACCATATAGGCAGCAGATGCATGGGAACACCACCTCCAAGCTACATGTCATTCTGATTTGGAACTATATCATTGTTGCTTACTCTTACTGGGTGAAAATCTGGAACTCATTTCCTAACAGTACAATGAAAATAGCTACAGTAGGCAGATTACAGGTTTATACAGTGGCAATTAGGGATGGGCAGTAAATTCTAGATTAGCAACAACACTTACATCCCATGAATGAATAAAGAAAGAAAAAGATTAAATATGTGCAATAAACTTCATTATATTATTTATGATCAACTTTTAAGGGGCACTTTGACAAATACATGAATAGGATGGGAATAGAAGAATATGATTCCCGGAAGGGTAGGGGTTTAGTTAAGTCGGGCAGCATAGTCAGTGCAGGTTTGGAGGGTTGGAGAGCCTGTTCTTGCCTTGTATTTTTCTGTGTCCTTTGTTCTTGTTCTTTAACTGTGACCTTGGAGCGAATTGTTCACCTGTCCTTCATCTTGCCTCCATTGAAACTGAAAGTTGATGGGTGAAGGCTTAAGATTTTAAAAAATGTACATATCCCATCTGACTCTAATGTACAAATTTTTGAAGGATAACATTCCCCACATACTTTCCTGACTGATGTGGTAGCATGATTCTTGCCTACACTTGTGTTATATGTTGTCTAGTTACACAAGTGACCACAGTAGCTTTAAAATTGCTCATGTTTCTGGGTCCCCAGATGTGGCAATAAGAGAATGGTGTGAGGATTTCCATTTGTATCATGCAAAGAGACGGTAATAAGTTGGTGAACATTGTCAGCCTCCGGGCTGCTGAGATTCCTCTTTTAGCTTTTGTAGGAATTATGTCTATCAGATTTTGATGCAAATAAAGGTCTCACAACCGCCTACATTCATCCAAAATTAAATATGATCAAGGTATGATTATTTCATTGTAAATCAGGAACAAGTTGACATTTCAGATTTGAGCAAAAGGCAAAACATTTACTGCACTCCTCCAGATTCGAGTTTAACTATTCATGTTATTTTTTTCCCTCTCCTCTCTCCTTTAAAAAGATTTCCTCTACTTTTATTATGCTCCCATTCCTCAGCTCTTTTTTCAGAAGTGCCACGGCATCGCACTGCAGAGTTAAAAGCAAAATTTGAGATTTTCTTTTCTGTGTAGCTCACTCTCTCTTCTCCCCGAACCCTTGCTGGTACCACTACACACTTTCCTCCTTTGAACATATGCACACTATCTGATCAATAATAATAGTCTCATCTCATCACCAAGGAGAGACACAAAGCACAAGAGAGAACAGATCCCAGGAAATGTGGGTGCACATTAAACACAAAAATTCATATGGTGGGGAGACATGACTTGCTTTAGACATTGTGTTTCAAATCACTTGATGACTTTTTCCAGTTGTTATTCTTGACTAAGATATTCACAAAGCCTTGTGTGCACATTATATTGAATGAAAGTATAAATAGCATTTATTATGAAGTTCAGTTGGCAACACACAAGGAAAGACATCAGATCTCAGAATGTGCTCCTCTGATCAGCATTTTTTGTTAATGGCAAGCAGATGATAACCATAAAAACATTCCAGGCCAGGGGAAAAATCAGGAAACTTCCTCTTCTAGACTGTGGATAAGAAGTTAGACCTGTATGCTGGATAGGTATTTAGCACCTTGGAAAATGAAGTTAGGTGCCCAGGGTTCTATAACATGTGTTGTAAACTGGCACTATTCTCTTATCCATTTCTGGAAGGCCCCGAATTTTTCAATTGTTCAGGAATTTATTGAGTCTCCTGCTTAGTTTGTGTGACTCAGGCCTTTCTGCCCAATACTAAGGAAACCTGCCCATATCTACACGATTTAAGTGAAAGGTATGTATTTTATATATTTTAGAATTCCCATATATAATTGAAATTATCTTAAAGTCCAACAGGCTTGATAAGATTATATAAACTGAGGAAATAAGCATTCCTGCATATTGAATGAGATAGTCTTTAACTTCCGGCCCTAATCCTGACTTAAATCTATTGTGCGCCACATACATAAGTCGGGACAATACTAAAGTCCCGACACATGGGCATGTGCCATGGAAATGCGCTAACTTTCTGTTTTGATGCCAGTATTGAATTGCTGCACTGCAGTCTCTCTCTAACAACTGTCACTTGTACTGACGATAGGTGAGTATTTACACTTACTTATTTGTACACTATTTTTGGGTCCAGCTGCAGCGAGTAGAGGCAGCAAATGTTCTTTGGGTATGTTAATTATTTTTGTGAATGTTTTAAAAATGTTTAACATATATGCAATGCACAGAAGGTGAAAGAAAGATCTTTTTTAAATTACATCTTTGTCGTGGCATAATTAATTTTGTTAAAAAAATACATTCATATAAAATATAAAATAAGTTTTATATTATCTAAAATAAGTTTCAGTTGAAGATCATTTGGATTTTGCTATGCATCTTACACAGTCTTTATCCCAGTTTTAAGAGTCACCTTGAACCAATGTTGATGTTTAGAATCCTACATTTACAGTGGGAAATATGCAACTTGACTGGTTCAAATGTTTTAGAGAAGTATCCTTAAAGTGACATATGCAATTCTCTTGGAAGCTGAATGAACTATCTGTCCAATAGATATTGCAGAATCTAGTGCAGATTGAAAACATGGCGTCATTTTCCCCCACCGCTGATACATCACACTTTTAGTTTTGCTTTTTAACTAAAGTTATCCTTGAGGCTTCGTCAGAGGCGCAGAAGAGTCAAGCTACATGTAAAATGTACAGTTTTTATATCCAACCACACCCACCTTCCCTGTTCCCTTCTTCCCCCTGCATCCTCTCCTCCCTTCCTCCCTTTCTCTTACCTCTCCTCATATCTCTCCCTGACCTCCTTGTTTAGAGACAACAGAACTGTTGTGTTAATGTATAAGAATATTTTATTGATTGTTGCTAAGGAAAAAATATATTTGTAAGAAATTTGAAAAGATGAGGTAATTAAACAAAATGTCATAGCATAATTACTAAAGTAAAATGTTTAGTTAATGTTAACCTGATATCAAAGTTTTGCACTTATAACATTATTTTTAATAAAAATCTTCCATTAAATTTTAGAAAATTTTACTAAGCATTAAAACAGAAATGTTAAATACAAGAGTGTGGCAATTAGGAGATTTTCACAGTAACTTTGTTGCAGTATTAAAGTAAGCCTAATAAATAAACTTTAAAGATAATTGTAAACAAAGTCAGCAATGCAGAAGATACTGATGATAAATACAATTAGGTTTTCTATGGCCCAAAATGTGAACTCTCCTTTGCTCAACCTCATGCAATAAGGTATCCAAATCATGGTCTGAGAAGTTCTGACCATTTTTCTTCCTAATTAAATTTTCTGTTTTCATTTTCAAAATCAAAATGTACAAATACTTATAAGCATGCCACATGTAAAGTTATGTAATATAAAGGAAATGTAAATAGGATTTAAAAAAGACAAAACCTCTGTTCATTTATACATATTAAATAACACTCATCTTCAATTATTAAAATAAAATTAAAAATTACATTTTAAATGAGCCAGTAACAACAGGATTAACTACTTAAAAGAAACGGTGAAAAAAGTCAACATACCTTTATAACAGCAGAGAAATCCTTCTGCTCTATGTTTTCAATATAAAAGTACTACTTCCAAGCAAGGTCTCAATGGGCATCCCCAGTCTGGTCATGGCTAGAGCCCTGTGTCATGCTGGGGCCTGCGAAGATTGTTCAGCTGAAGGCTGCTGTTCCCATCAGGAGTTTGAGTGCAATTTGTACATGCATAAGTGGTCCATGGCTTTCCACCACCTCTAATTGTAGGTTAAGAGCCATTATTTTGATTTCTTTATTTCAACATGTGAAATCTCCCTGGATTGTGACCATGTTCTGAACATTTTAATGATTCACTTCATATCTAAGCTATACAATATAATGAATAATATTTCATTTTGATGTATAACTCCCATGTTAGGTCTGCCAGGCATAAAAGGCACACTGTAGAAAAGTTCCCTGTAATATGCATATATTATATTCTGGTAAACCTACCGTAGAAGTAACATTCTGTAGCTTTGCAGGTAGTTAGTGAAAGTTAACACTAGAACTTTAACCAAGATGAGAAAATGTGAATTGCAAGAGTAAAATTGTCAATACAGGATTTCTGAAGGAAAAACAGAAGTTGCTAGAATTGGCTGAGGTAGACAGGGCAGCATGGTGGCATAATGGTTAGCACTATTGGTTAACAGTGCGAGGGACCCAAGTTCAATTCCAGCCTCTGGTGTCTGTCTATGTGGACTTTGAATATTCTCCCCTTGTCTGTGTGGATTCCCTCTGGGTACAGCAGTTTTCTCCCACACTCCAAAGATGTGTGGGTTAAGTGGATTGGTCATACTAAATTGTGTCAGGGCATTAGCAGAGTAAATACTTGGGGTTCTGGAAGTAGGGCCTGGGTAGAATTACTGTCAGTGCAGGCTTGATGGACCAAATGTAGGAGTTTGATGATTTTGAAAATATATTTAAAGATATGATTGTGCATTGGCAATATTTTATCTTCAAAGAAGCAGACAACATCTATACATTCTTTCACGGTGCAACCCACCGCCCCCAAAAAAAGTCAATCATGGCTGACAAAGGAAGTGTAGGATTACATAAAATAGACAATATGACATTTTGCTGTCCAGAAATAGTAGTAAACCTGACGATTGGGAGGTTTTTAGAATACAGCAAAGGATAGGCCAAAAACTGATAAGGAAGAGGAGAATTGACAATGAATGCAATCTAGCAAAAAAAACATGACAATGGACTCTAAAAACTTCATTAGATATGTAAAAAGGAAGTATTTGGCTAAGATAAATGTGCATCTATTACAGGTAGAATCTTAAATGGTAAGAAATTAGGAACCGTAGATGTATAAAGGGACTTGGATGTCCTTGTCCATAAGCCACTGAAGATTAACATGCAGATGCAATATGTATTAGGAAGGTTAATGGAATGTTAGCCTCTATCGTAAGAGGATTTGACTGCAATAGTAATGAGGTCTTGCTTCAATGGAATAGGAGCTTGGTTAAACTGCACCTACAGCACTTTGGACATTATTGTCATAAACGGAGTGCAATGAGGGTTTATCAAAATTGTTCCATGAATGGTGGAATTATCTTATGGAGAGAGATTGTGCAAACTGGGACTGAATTCTCTAGAATTTCAAAGAATAAGAAGTGATCTCATTGAAACTACAAAATACTTAAAGGAATCGACAGGGTAGATGCAGCTTAGATGTTTCTCTTGACTGGGGAGTCTAGGACCAGGGGTTACAATTTCAAATAAGGAAAATGTGACTAAGAACCAGACAAGAAGAAATTCCTTTACACTGAAGGTTGTGAATCTTTGGAATTCTCTACCAAGAAGGCTGTGGAAATTCAGTTATTATGTATGTTTAAAGCATAAATTAGTAAATTTCTGATTAGCAATAATGGAAAGGATTATGGGGCAGAGAGTGCAAAGTGCATTGAAGTGTCCAATCAGCCATAATCACATTAAATGGCAGAATAGGTTTGATGAGCTAAATGGCTTATTTCTGTTCCTATTTTCTTATATTCCGATATAATGGGCTTGAAATTGATCTGTCAGTAATTTAAAATGTGCCTATGCTAAACTCACAGTCCTTTTTAATGTAAACTAAAATTGATTAAGGCTCAAAATGGTTTAATATGAGAACGTATCAAGCTACGTAAAGATCTATTTCATTCTCCACTGATCTATCACCATCTGAAAGAGTAGATACTCTTTAGAATGAATACATCTGGAGACCTTCACATTTTAATGTTTTAAACATTCTTTCAAGGGACGTGGACATTAGCAAGGTCAGCAATATCCATTCCTAATTGTCCTTGAGAAGATAGTGGTGAGCCATCTTGAACTACTATGCTCCATCTGGTGCTGCTGCAAAGGAAATTTCATAACTTTGATCCAGTGAAGGAATATCCAATACATTTTCATCAGGATGGTGCATGGCTTTGAGGGAAACTTGCACATGAAAGTGTTTCCATGCATCTGCTGTCCTTATGGGTTACATCAGGGAGCATGAGATAAAGGATGCAATATGGCCTCTGGATTCAAACGATCTTATGCTTTATTTACATTCCTCAGTCAGACTCAATCCTAGTAAATGACCGCCAGGTATTCATTGTCTATGCTTAATTACTTTTGAACCAAGCAGATGGATAATGTTGGTGATCTGCCCTTACTGATTTCAAAATGCTTCTTTTGTGTGATAGAAAGAGGATCACATGGATTTACTTAGATATGGGAAATAATGGGAAAAAATTAAAAACCATGAAAAGCTCCAAGCTCATGCATTCCAAAACACCCTTGACAGAGGCTACGCTAATTTGCACTATATTTGAATGTTCCTTTATTTGCAACAGAGGTTTTTCACTAGAATCCAGTCAGCACACATTTACTTATTAGTTACATTTACATACAGATGCCATATTATTTTCCCATGCAGCGGCTGGTCATTAACTGAACACGTGCAAGAAGACTGTATTTTTTGTTCCTCAAATTTGGGCATCATTGCAAAATGATTTTAGAATTGTAACAAAAGGAAAGTTGAAGTGGCTTCACTGACATTTGAAAAAGTGAGTTAGCTATCTAAGTAAAAATGTTCTCATAGCTAATTTCTCTTTAACCCATTTTCTGACATATGTATTACAAAGAGCACGCTTGATGAATATTCTTTCAAACATTTTGGAATCATAGAATCCCTATAATGCAAAAAGAGGCCATCTGACTCATTGTGTTTGCACTGACTTTCCAAAAGAGTATCCTATGCAGGCCCACTCCCTTGGCCTATCCATGTAACCCCGCACATTTACCATGGCTAACTGACCCAATCCACACATCCCTGGACACTAAGAGGCAATTTAGCAGGGCCAATTCACCTAACCTGCACACCTTTGAACTTTGACAGGAAACCAGTGGACTGTGCAAACTCCACACAGACAGCCATCCATCCATCTAGGGTTTCTTTCTGACTATGCTAAAATATTAGAATGTCATATATCCTAGAAATAATAAATATCAATATAAAATATATTGAAATTGAATTTTTGTTGTTTATGTCATTTCATTAAGGTTACAATTAATGTTATTGTAAGAGATTGGGATAACCGTCATACAAATCTGGCCCTTTTGTCTCTTGTAAATACATTATCTATAATGAAGAAATCATAGGGGTGCCCACTGACCGCAATACAGGCAACACACCAGCTTAACGTGCTGCTTGCTTATTGAATAATCCCTGTAATTAGCCAACACTAATTGTGCTGCTCATTGGCTACACACATCAGCAGGTTATGCCAGTATCCACTCTTTCAATAAGCCATGATCTTCCATAATAAGCCATAATCTGGGAGTGGGTGCAGAGGATTGGAAAGTGTCAAATCTGACATGTTTATTCAAGAAAATGTGTACTGACATTCATAGCAACCAGAGGCCATCAGTTTAACAGCAATGGTGGATAAGGTTTTAGAAACAGTAATCAAGGAAAAAATTAACATGCAGTTAGATTGAATTGTCATTCAAGCACACTTCATATTGAAAAACCTCTCATTTTTAAAAAGCATTCCAAATATTAAATCCCCTCAAGTTATTAATTCATTATAAAAGTATATCTATTTGCTTACCACATCAGGGGGCAGTTAATTCTTTAATAATGTCTTAAAACTGTCAAACTGTGAACACAGCCCCATGCTAAGTTAAGTGATTCTAGAACTCCTGAGACTCAGTCAGGCATTCCGAATAGCTGCAACTAACAAAACAAATACTTGGAAATGTCAATAATGGAGTTCATTAAAACTGATAACCAAGTTACCTTTAGTTTTGAAGCTACAATGGTGTCTTTTCCATTTCAAAAAATAACTTGGCAATCAATGGAGTGCAGAGGTGATCCGTTTTTTAAACTTTCAATAACAGGACAATTTTGTCAAAGATAAAGATATCTGGACAATTAAACCACAGTCCCAAATCTTGCAGGAGAATTTCCAGTACATTTTCCTGTAGCTTTTAATGAATTGTCACACTTTTTCTGATGGGAAAATATCTAATGTACTTCATACTTAAACAATGCTGGTCAATGTAGTGGTTAACTTATCTTTATGTACAGAGCCCTATGATGAAACCCATCTAAATATCAATATAATTTCTAATAATGACATTTGAAGCTGTCGATTCATTTAATATTTACCTCTCAGAATGAACCTGACTCTCAGTAGTCTTCCTCTAGTGATCATGAATATTATAATGAGGTGGTTCACATGAAATGATGGGTGGAGGGAGAAAAGAAATTCCTTAGCAGAGATGTGTGCAAGGTTGCAATCCAAGACCTTCTCAACCCGCAAAAGGCCACATAAAAATAACCCAAGTCAGGCAGGCACTGCAAATTTGAAATTACTGAAATGTTCTAATTTTTTGTAATTCCCTAGACAAAAATCTGGCAGTACATGGATCCAACCCTCTCTGGTTTGGAAGTGAAGGCCAACGCCACTCACACACTGTGGACCAAGGCAGATGGCCATTGTTGCAGCTTCCATTATAGCACAAGCACAGCCACTCATCATCTTAAAGCTATAATGGGAGATTAGACTGAAGTCATGCAAACTCAGTTTGTTTCTATCATAGCTGTGGGTCTCAGTGTGCACCGAGGGTATCACAGTAATCCAGTAACCTGTCCTGTGCTGGGGGGGAGGCAATGGAATCCAAAGAGAACAAGGCTGCAGTGCTCTCCCAGGAAGGCAGCACTCACTCATAGTGACACAATGGTTAGCGCTGCTGCCTCACAGTGTCAAAGACCTGGGGGTTCAGCTCCAGGTTTGGGTGACTGTCTGTGCAGAACCTGCACGTTCTCCCCCTATCTGTGTGGGTTTCCCCTGGGTGCTCTGGTTTCCTCTCACTGTCCAAAAGATGTGCTGGTTGAATGCATTGGCAATGCTATAAAACCTTCCTCAGTGTGCCTGAACAGGCGTGTGGCAATTAGGGGATTTTCCTAGTAACTTCATTGCAGTGTTAATGTAAGTTTACTTATAACACTAATAAATAAACTTAAACACTCTCCCAATTTTACCAGCGCTCTTGCTGCCAGCCAGCCCAGACTGTTGCTGCCCATGCCAAGATGATGAAGGCAGTGGCCAGACTTTTAGATTGAGAGGTGTTTGAGACTTTTTTATTCATTCATGGGACGTGGGCAAGCTAGCATTTGTTTCCCATCCCTATTTGCCCTTGAACTGAGTCACTTGCTAAATCATTTCCATGGGCAGTTTAAAGTCATATTGCTATGGCTCTAGAATCACATGTAGGTCAGATCACGTATAGCTAGCAGACTTCCTTCCCTAAGGTATAGCAAGTCAGCTCCATGCTGACTTTAACTCTGGGTGAGGAGTTCAGGTTGGGAAGGTGAGCTGTCCACATCTCTGTAATATTCAACTCCACTTTTCATGTGACAGCATGGCTTACATTTTATGCATGCTGTACACATATTTGTGGTTTGTAAACCGGCTTCATCAGCCAGATGGTCATCTTTGTCACCCAAAGCAAACCACAGTTTGGTTTCCCATGGCGTTCATATGCAGCTGGTATAGCAAATCATTTCAGAATGAAGGCATCATAACGAAAATTAGGATACTTGTTACTGGGCTGTGTGGTTCTATACTGATGGTCACCCACCAGCTGGATCTGGTGGGAGTAGAATCCCTTTCAGTTCAGGTAAATGAGAGATTTGACATATGGCACCCAAAATACAATCGCTCTGTAACCAATGGCTCCCTGCATCATGGGATCAGGTTAGCTCAGTTGACTGGACAGCTGGGTTAATAATGCAGAGTGATGCCAACAGCATGGGTTCAGTTTCCATCCCAGATACAGTTAGTCATGAAGTCTCCATCTTCTCAACCTTGCCCCTTGCCTGAGGTATGGTGACTCTCAAATTAAAACACCACCAGTCAGTCTATGGCACGTGACAACTTTTATTTGCACCATGGAAAGGTATACAGGTTTTTTACTGAAATTTGACCTCCTGTCATGGTAGAATTTTGACCCAGGTCTCCAGAGCATTACCCCGGGTCACTAGTCCAGTGACAATAGCACTGCACCACTGTCTCCCATAAATGATAGGAGAAATGGTGGAAGGGTTCCCGAGTTGATAGTCATCTCCTTGTACCATTCTGAATGCTCCTTCAAGGTCACGGCCAACAATTTGGGCTCAAACACGGAGCTCTGGTCCACAGGTAGGAGTGCTAGTCTGTGCCACAAAATTTCCCATGGAGTAGTCTGTAATTCTCACAGTCATTGCTTCCTCTGCATATTTGTCAATTAAATGTTGTTGGTTTTCATTGAAGAAAGAGCTTCCGTGACCTCTCTTATACAATGGTGGATGGCTAACTTCAAAATATTGAGAATTAGTCGCACCCAATGGCCTTTAGACTGACAATAAAACAAATGCTTTTCAGTTTCCATATATCTTCCACCATATCTTTCAGAAATCTTAAGTTCAATATTTCAGCCAGATGGCTGTATTCCAGCTTACAGCACACAACAATTTGTGTTAAGTGCATACAGGTGTCCATACCAAAGTCATCCTGTTGCCGCAATGAAGAAGTGAGTTACAGGTCAGGGAGTGTTTTGTAACAATTCCATTTCACTGAGTTACAACTTTAGTTACAATCCAATTTAAGCCCTTAACCATTAACAGCCAATGTACTATTTGAAGTAATTATTTACCTAAATTAAGATTCTGTGACAAAGCACTGATCAACTATTGATGGAAATGTATTTAAAAAAACAGTAATGATTATTTAGCTGCAACAAAATTGGCACCTTTCCGAAAACATATTAACCGATATCCTGTCTGCCCTCTCAGGTCGATGGATGAAAAAATTCCAAAGCATTATTTCAAAAAAGAACATATGAGTTTTCCTGGCATCCTGACCAATAATTATCTCTCAAGCAACACCACTGAAGTCGATTAACTGGTCATTAACACGTGGTTGTATACAAAATTGGCTGTTGTATTTCCTATATTGTAATAGTGACTACACTTTCAAAACACTTCATTGGCTGTAAAACTCTTTGACACACCTTAAGATTTGTAAAACACACTCATGGAAATACAGATTTTTTTCATTCTTTCTTGAGAATCATTGAATCCTACAGTGCAGAAGGAGGCCATTTGGCCCATTGAGTCTACACCAACCAAAATCCCATCCAGACCTTATTCCTGTAACCTCAAATATTTACTCTGCTAATCCCCTGACACTAGGGTCAATTTAACATTGGCCAATGAATCAAACCCACAACACTTTGGACCATGGGAGAAAGCCAGAGCACCTGGAGGAAACCCACAAAGACATGGGAGAATGTACAAACTCTACACAGACAGTGACCCAAGCCAGGCATCAAACCTTGGTCCCTGATGCTGTGAGGCAGTATTGCTAATCACTGTGCCATTCAAATCATTAAATCACTAAATCATAAAACTCGAAACACACAAACAGCCTTTTGGGTTGTAGTATGGTTAGTTAGTTAATAAATCAATGTTTGCTTGGTCAGCAAGTGCCTTTATACTTGATTACTTTGTTGTTAGAATATTGTAACATTTCTTGATTAATTTCCTACAAAGAACATGGGTGAAAACTAGTGATCCGGTCACAATGGGCGCAACTCTCATAATGGCCACTAAATCTTATGAGGGCCATTTGCAGTGGCAAGATCTGGGTTTGAGATCTTACCCGTCCCCCCAAAAGAGTATGAACCTGATTTGCATGATTTTTAAACATATTTTAGTATTATTAAATGGCTTTACACTATAGCTTCAGGCATACTGAATCCTCACTGAAAATCAAAAATGGTGTGACATTACATCACTGAAAATCAAAAATGGAAATTGGTCATGATGACCATGCTGGGGGCAAGTAGGTGCCTGGAGGCCCTGGGGTTTGAGGGCCAAGGCTGGGCATTGACCCCGGCACCATGGCAACGTCAGGGAGTGCACAAAGGGGGCAATGCTAGGGTGCTCAGGTACAGGGATAACCCTACTCCAATGAGGACTTCCTCATGTGCGGCGGGGCAGAGAAAGGACACCCCCAATGACAGCAAGGGGAGCAATGGTTGAGATGGGAAGAATTCTGCCCCAAATGTCTGAATTGGGGGAAGTCTGATTTCAACATCGTTAGATAGAATCTGGCAAACATAGACTGGGAGCAGTTACTTGCAGGTAAACCTACATTTGGAAAGTGAGAATCTGAGAGTTCAGGGCCAATGTGTTCCTATAAAAATGAAGGGCAAGGGCAGCAAATTCAGGGAACTCTGAATATCAAAGAATATCAAGGGTTTGATAAAGAAAAGCACACGGTAGGTACTGAGCACTAAAAGCAGGAAAGGCCTTTCAGGAATATAGAGAGTGGGGGATTGTGTTAAAAAATAAATTCAGACAGCAAAGAAGGGCCACAAAATATCATTGGCAGAAAAGATTAAGGAAGCCCCAAGGCATTTTCTAAATACAGTTAGAGCAGAGAATGACCAGGGAAAGAGTGGGTCTAATTAGAGATCAAAAGGGTAATCTACGTATGGAGCCACAGAATGTAAGCGAGGTCTTAGATTAATATTTTACATCTGTAATCACTCAGGAGAAAGATATCATTGCTGAGATTCAGTAGGGGCAGTGAAGTTCTTGAGCACATAAATAAGGAAGAGGTATTAAATGTTTTAGTAGACATAAAGGTGTATAAATCCCCAGGGCCTGAGGAGATGTATGGGAGACAAGGGAGGATTGCAAGGGTCCTGATGACAATATTTAAATTTTTGCTGGCCACAACAGACTATCCTGTCAGAATAGTCAGGAACACCCAGTTCCAAAAGCTAGTGGCATTTGCTACAAATAAACCTGTTAGACTTTAACTTGGTGTTGTGAGACTTCTTACTGTGTTTACCCCAGTCTAACACCAGCATCTTCACATCACAGCTGAAGTGCAAGATGACTGGAGGATGGCTAATGTGATACCTTTATTCAAGAAGGACATCAGGAATAAGCCAGGCAATTACAGGCCAATAGATAGGGAAATTATTGGAAATAATTCTGAGGACAAGATTAATCAACACTTGGGAAGGCAGGGATTGATCAAGGATAGTCAGCATGGATTTTTAGTGGGACATCGTGTTTGACTAATATAATTGAATTTTTTTCAAGGGTAACCGAGTATATTGATGAGGGTAACAAAGTTGATGTGGTTTATGTGGGCTTCAGTAAGGCATTCGACAAGGTCTCACATAGAAGACTGGTACAAAAGGTTAGAGCTAACGGGATCCAAAGCAAGCTGGCAAATTAGATCCAAAATTGACTTGTTAATAGAAGGCAAAGGCTGATAGTGGAGGGCTGTTTTCGTGATTGCACACTGTGACCAGCAGTGTACAGGGCAGCACAATGGTTAGCACTCATGTCTCACAGCACTGGAACCCAGGTTCAATTCCTGGCTTGGCTCACTGTCTGTGTGGAATCTGTATGCTCTCCCTATGACTGTATGCTCTCCCTGTGTCTGTATGGCTTTCCTCTGGGTGCTCTAGTTTCTTCTTACAGTCGAAAAGATGTACTGGTTAGGTTCATTGGCCATGTTAAATTTTCCTCAGTGTGCCCAAACAGGTGGCAGAGTGTGGCGACTAGGGAAATTTCACAGTAACTTAATTGCAGTATTAATGTAAGCCTACTTGTGACTAATGAATAAACTGTAAACCCCATGAATCAGTGCTGGTATCCTTGCTGTTTGTTATGTACATTGACAATTCGGATGTAAATGTAGAAGCTTTAATTCATGGCTGGAATTTTCCAGCTGTTCCACCAACGGGATTTTCCGGATCCACTGCAGTGAAAGGAGATTTGGCTGAACAAAAAATTTTCCGTCATCGCTTGCAGCAGCAGTGGGGCCTGAAGGTGGAAAAATTCCAGCCAGTAAATTTGCAGATAACATGAAAATTGATGGTGATGTTGATAGTAAGGAGGATAATCTTAAGATACAGACTGATATTGATCAGCAAATAAACTGGACAGAGCAATGGCAGATGAAATTTAATCCTGATAGATGTGAGGTTGGGAAGTTTAATAGTGTTTGATATACACAATGTACAGTGGGTCCCTAGGGAGTATTGAGAAGCAAAGGGACTTTGGTGTACAAACTTATAGATCTCTGAAAGTGGCAGCACAGATAGAAAGGGTGGTGAAGAAGGCATACAAAATGCTTGTATTCATTAGCTGGGGCATAGAATATAGGACCAGGAAGGATTGGTACAACTTTATAAGGAGGGAATATTCACCTAGAAATAAGAACAGTTTTGGTGTGGATAGGATATTAAAGTGTGATAAACTCCCAAGATTTATCCTCCCGAAGCTATACTTACCCCAACTCGTAGGTCCTCCAATATTGAACCCCTAACCTTCCCAACCATCATGTCCAGAATATTATGGAGGTGGAGGAAGAATGGATCAAACCACTCCCCCCCCGTAGCAAAGTCAGCATTGGAGCAGACCTGTCCCATGATAGCCAGCCCCATAGCTATAATAAAGCAACTGAGCTAAATTGGGACAGTGACTTAGCCTTGATGAATCTATCTGTTTACTAACATTCAAGAAAAGCCCTGACTGACAGAATAAAAGACAGAATGGGGAAATGCTGCACAAAATGTTTGAGTTTTCACAATACTGTCTGTAAATCTTTACTGAGAGAATGACTTCATGCTGCATGGATGGAAAATCAGGTTAATAAGTGGTTTTTTTGAAGAAGATCATTTAAAGAATAACCAATTGCATGCATCAAAGATTGTGGGCTGGGTTCTTTGTCCTTGCTCACAGTCGGGATTCTCTGGGCCTGGTGCAGTGAGTGGCGTTTTGGCTGAGTGCCAAATTCTCCATTTTTGCTGGGCAGCAGTGGTGGAGTGTGAATGGCCAGAGAATTCCAACCTGAATTTTAAACCATGATTTAGAACTCTCTGAAACTGTTTTCAATTTCATTGCTTTCTACACTCAAAACATTACGGGTAAGATTTTCAGGCTGCATTTGCCCCAAGATCAGGAGGATCACTAAGGAAGTACTCAGTGTTCCTAGAATGCTAAAGCTCAGTCTGAATTCTCAGTTACAGGTTTTCAATCTTCAATTTTCAATCTCAAAGGCATTTAAAGGTTAGGCAACAAATGCTGGCCTATCTAGCTGTGAAGGAATTAAAAAAAACCTTATTTGTTTCACTAGTCCTTTTTCTTTGAGTAATACTTTGTCCAGTGTATGTAGAAGTGTGACTGTGTAAAATTGGAAAGCTGAATCATGTGAGTGTGTCATTTAGATCTATAAGTTTATTAGGAATCAAGTATATAATTTAAATTTAAGATAGACCAGATAGCTCCACACTCTGACTACCAGCTAAAATCTGAAGTTACTCAGGAGCAAAGGTTTTGGGGAGCAGATAACAGATGGAAATTTATCATTTTGACATGTTAGAATCATCCTCACCTAAGGTGGAAAAGCAACCAGTTCAACTGTGTCAGCTCATAAATCCAAAGCATATGGTTTCTGGAAACACTGCTAACTACAAACATATACTTTTAGTCTATTCAATGGGCTGCTTGTCCAATGCTGTCAATTTATCAATTATCTAAAGAGTTTCCACAGTAAACTGGGCAAACCTGTTAATTGATAAAACAACAGATTAATAGGAGATGCTCGAAAAAGAACTTGCTGTAATATGGAAGCAGTTTATATTCGTAATGGGCAAGAGCTCTACTTGTCATGGCCTACTAAAGAGGCAAGGAGCAACATTCAAGTAAAATAAAATGTCAATTTTCTACACACAGAAGATATCGGAAATTTGGAACTTTTTTCTACAAACAGCAATTGATGATAGATCAACTTTTAAATTTAATACTGAATGACAGATCTTTTATTAACCAGGGCATTAAAGAATAGGGGGTAAAGGTGGACATCTGGAGTTAGGTCACAGATCAGCTACAATTGCCTTTCCTGTGCCTTTGTTAATACTAAATTAATCTCACAAATTCATATCAATCTCAGACACTGAACTACATTGTAAATTTATAATCAGCAAGTCATACCAGCTGAAATTCTTTGACAAAATTGAACAGCATTTGTAACCTCTTACTTACTCTATCAATCTCATCTACAAATTATTTATATAAGCCAATCTGGATTTTCCCTAGATTCTTATAGCACAATTGGCCGGAAATATACCAGGATTTTCAAGCATAAACTATGCTCACACAAATAAAATTTCTACATTCTTTTGTGAATTGGTTTAAAAACAATTGCACTAAAAATTGCTCATGCCCATAAAATTGACCATACCTGCAGATTAAATTAAACATCATGTTTCTCCTAATTAGGCTTGATTTCGGGTTTTTGAGGAGATTCTTAATAGGTAGTGGCTTTGCACCTGAAAACAGCTAACTGACTATTTCTTTTAAATTACTAACAAACTGACTATTGAACACCAATAAAATAAGTGAATGTTTCTGGGGCGGCACGGTGGCTAGCACAGCTGCCTCACACCAGCTAGGGATCCAAGTTCAATTCCTAGCTTGAGTCACTGTCTGTGTGGAGTTTGCATGTTCTCCATGTGTCTGCACGTGTTTTCTCTAGGTGATCTGGTTTCCTCCCAAATTCTGAAAGACGTGCTCGTTAGGTGCATTGGCCTGAAAAGGTGCTGGACTTTGACATCTGGGGGAATTACATAGTAACTTCATTGCATGTTAATGTAAGTGTTATTTGTGACTAATAAATGAACTCTCTGAACTCTTATTTTAGTTTTTATAATGTCAATTTCAGTTATTTTTTTAAAATCAAATATTCACAGGTTGTGGACTAGATGCTCTTAGTAAAATGTTTTTTGGTGATAATTTCCTGCTGTGTTAATAACAATGTTCCAGGTTACCACTCTTTAAACATATTAAGGAATATTTTTAAATACAAAGAAAAAAAACCCTGCACAATTGTGTTGGTTAATGACAAGTTTTATTGTTGGCAACGCTCAACTGAGTTTGAGTGAAAAAAAAATCTGGTCTGTCATTTTAAGGTTAGCAAACAACTGCTCATTCATGAGTTTATTACCAAATTTCTTCTGTGATAGTTGGCAAAAAAGGGTCAGTAAAGTTGCGCAGAATCATGTACAGGCCCTGACCAAAGGTTAGTGGTGTAAATATTAATGCAACAAAAAGTGTTGAGCTTGGTTAGTAAAATTTGGGTATTGTTCAAAAGGTTTCTTGACTAAGAGTTAAGGTATATTCTTAAGGATTTATCTGGAACTCTTGATGAATATATATTCTTGCAAGTTCTCAGTTTTCTTACAATTTCCACGCGAGGGAAATCTAGGAGAGATAGCAGTTCTCCTGATAATTTCACCTATGACAATTTCACTTAGACATATTTGTTCACAGATGTGGCAATACATTTTCTTACAGAGATGAAAGTATCGCTTTAAAAACTTCAAAAACATAAAGGAAATGTAAAGCAGTTCACCACATGAAATGGAGATTCATGCAATGTGCACGGTTCAGTTCTGGGGTTTTGGAATCAAGGAGGGAAATGAAAAACAGAAGAGAAATGAAAGGGAACAGGAAGGGGAAGGGCAAAAAATGCAGAGATAAGAGAAAAATCCTGGATCAATTGCACTTATTCATGAAATGAATCACAGATAATAATTAGTCACGTAATAAAATGGCCCTTTCAATTATTTGACTGTGGCATAAACTTATATAATTGCAGGCATTTTAATATTTGCTGGAGATGAACCAATCTGAGTTGTTTGTTAATATTATGAAGAGAAATCATTTGGCTCAGGAGAGATGCACAAATGTCAGCTCATATGGCATGGGTTAGGATCAAATGCCACAGATGATTTTTTATTCACATTCACACACTTACCAGCCACAGACTATGACATTGGCTTTCAACCTGAGGAAGAAAGCTATGGACTTTAAGCTTTAACAGCCATTCTGAGCAAAAATGAAACAGATTCCAAGAATATTCTCGGAAGTGTGTTCAACATCTGAGTATGTTATTTCTTTACAGTCTGATTATTGTGCCAAGGTTCAGCTGTCTGACATATGTTCTATTAAAAACTGTGAACAGCTTCAACTGTAGAAGAGATGCGTTATAACAAAGTTGTGAATATAATGTACTGAACATAGGATCCATACAGTTTAGAGATATATTACTAACATAAAACATGGCCCCTCCATAATTAATCACAAAATGTGGAACACTAAATACTTCTTTCACTATTATGTAAGAAGTTCATAACACTCAGCTTAGGGCATTCTGGTATCAATAAAAATTCTATATTTATTTTTGACTTTTGACATCTTAAGCTAAGAATGAGATTTTCTGCAACTAGAGACACATGAGGCAGACACAGCTTATGTTTATGTCTATTCAGGCTACTGAGCTGCTCTAAGAGAAAAGAACTTTTTTCTCTTAGAGCACCTCAATAGCCTGAAGCCCGAGGAGGCAAAAAACCTAAGAGATGCCACACTGCAAGGGGACATGGCTGACCATGAGCCTCTCACAGTAGGATGTCTCATAACACCAGGTTAAAGTCCAACCAGTTTATTTAATTGTAAACCCACAAGCTTTCTGAAACGCTGTTCCTTCATCAAGTGAGTGGAAGGTTCTGATAAAAGAGAACCTTTCACACAGCTGACGAAGGAACAGTGTTTCTGAAAGCTTGTGGGTTTACTATCAAATAAACTGATTGGACTTTAACCTGCTGTTGTGAAACTTCTTACTGTGTTTACTCCAGTCCAATGCCAACATCTCTACATCATGAGCCTCTCTCCCATCCTTATTGCCCATCATTGGCATGTTGGAAAGATTTGCAGTATGGTAATCAATTTGTCTGGCCATGCTATGAATGGATCATCTGTGACTATCATGTCCTTGAGTAGGACTCAAACTGGAGCTTCTGGCTCAGAGGCAAGGATGTTGCCCACTACACCACAAAACCTCTAATCATCTCAAACTAAAACATCATCAAAAACAAAATTAATTGGAATGCCTTGAGTTTTACTATTATGTTATGTGCTCATGATGAGAAAAGATCATCAAGGTTACTAGAACTCAGCAGCATGCTTTGAACTTCCATTCACTATCAACTCTACTATCAACAGGCTCTGACACTTCCATGTTCGGTGACCCACTGTCTTGAACAAATAAACACACAATAGTTGGCATGTGTAAAAAAAACTTAGAGAAAATTTCATTCAAAATTTCTTCCTGTGAAAAAAAATCTGGACCAAGCTAATAAAAATGACCCACTGAATACTGAAGTTTCAAAAGCCACAAACTCTTGAATCAACGAGCATTATGAAATTGACTGTAGAGATCAAAGAACATCTCCTTTGGGGAGCAGGTGTTCTCATATCGTAATGGGCTTCAACCAAACCTTATTATGTGTACTTGATTGAAAGCCCATATTTAATTGTTGTTAAGAAGATGACCATCTTCTTGAACCAATTCTTGAGGTTGAAGTAGATTCACAGTGCTGTTAAGGAGGGAGTTCATGATTTTAATTCAGTGACAGCAAATGAATAGTCACATCGTTCAATATTAGGATGGTGTGTAGTTTGGGGAGGAATTTGCAGAGGTCATGTTGCAATGTATCTCTCTTCCTTCCAGGTGTTTGAGGTCACAGCTTTAGAATTTGTTGTCAAAAGAACTTTGGTGTGTTGCTGCAGGACATAAGAGCATAAGAAAAAGGAACAGGAGAAGGCATGTGACCCATTGAGTCTACTCCACCATTCAATATGGCCATAGCTGATCATGGGCTTCAATTCCACTTTCCAGCCCACCCCCATTTTCCTTCATGACAGACTAAAAACCTGTCAACTTTAAATGTATTCAATGATGGCTCATCCATCACCCTCTACAGCAGCAAAATCTAAAAGTTCACTACCCCTTGAGGAAAAAGAAGTCTCCTCATTTGAGTCCTAATTGATCAGCTTGTTATCACCATGCACCTAATCCACTGTTCAATGCTCCACAACTCCTTCACTCACCTTTCAACAATATCAATCTACTATTCATTGCTTCAATTTACTGTCACACACTTAGCATTGCTGCAATTCTTACACCCACATCTCACAGCCTGTCATATTGCCAACAACATCACCCAAAATTCAATGTACCACTTACTGATACAATTATCTCTCCATTGCAGGACAAATTTATGCCTAACTTGAGGCAACAGCATCTAACCAGCTAGGAATGGATATGACTGCATGTCCTATCCGAGATGGAAGAGTTAGTGATCATCATCTTTACAGCAATCATCATTGAGGCCAAATCCAGCAGCAAGGCTGCAAAGATGGAAGATTATAATTTCCTTTTAGATAATTCCTTTTTCTCACATCTCATCTCTACTTATTTACAACTGAAAACAGTGTATTCATGCTCCTCTTGTTTCCCCCATCTTCCTTCACCACAAATTTACCTTTGTGCCTTTTCTCTTTCAGATACCCAACAACTACAACCTAGTCAAGCAATGATGGAAGAGCAAGGGTTAAAAGAACAGGAAGAAGCTGATGAAAAAGAAACACCATCAGTCATTCACACATACAGCCACCAGCTCAGATACTGGTATTGCTTACATTATTGAGGATGGGTTAGAAGCAGGCTTTGTATGATGAATCTGAAGCTAGTGCAGTGGTAAAGGATTGTATAGGTGTCAGCTCACTGAAGGGGAATGATTGTGCGTGCATTTTGCTGCAGATTATAAGAGGTTAATGGGTGTGGACAACAAAATGCTTGGTGTCATGTCAAGGAGTATGGAGGAGTCAAGCACCAAGGCTTTGTGCAGGGCTTGGGGCTCATCCTTTCCAGCATAAAGGGGTTGGCCATGAAAATACATGCAAAACCAACCATGATGTAGCATCAGATAGGTTTTGTCTTAGCTTCCATTGAAGCAGAAACAGAAACCATCCAACTTCTGGATGCTGCTATGGAAGTTCAGACTCCTGTCATGTAAGCTCAGATTACTGCTATGCAAAGGTTGCTGCAGTAAAAGCTGTAGATGCAAGCACTCAAAGGGATCTGCAATTATGTCACAGTAATCAGGAATCACAGATTGCTGCAGAATTACCTCAGGGGAGTGGCTTTGTGGAGCAAGAATCTGCTGTCCTCTCTTAGGAGAATAGCATTTGTTTTCTCACCACTGCCAATCTTCCAGTTCCCTTGCCATTGTCTTTCAACTAGCCAGTCTGTTTGGACTGTGCTGCTTATGCCAAGATGATGTAATCCAAATCCAGACCTTCTTCCACTCGTTGTCCTTCAAGGGCATCTGCAGACTTCCTTACTAAAAGTCAGCAGCCTTCATCATTCAGCCACTGAGGTAGCATTGCACCATGACAGGCACAGATACAAGGAAACTAGGCACTAAGGGAACATATAAGATTAATTAATTCACGTTTGCATGTAATAATGGCATGGTTTGATTTATGAATTTTATTTGGATTTTTTTCATTTTTTTAATAGATAGACACTGTGATGATCAGTTATAGAGGAACTTATGTTATTGCACAATTAGTGAATAGGTAATTTTGGTTGCATTTGCTGGTATCACAGTTGGGTGAGTTAAACCTGAATAGTCCAATCAGAAATGGGATATCCTTCCCTTGTGTGTGTGTGTCTTTGTTGTGTTGACACAAATGCAGATGACACAGCATACTGCTGTAGAATAAAGGCATTGTGACTGCTACTAGGATACGAGGCATTGACGACCATATAGTTTCACAGCACCAGGACACTGAGTGATCAAAATTCCTTTTGCTTGTGGGAAATCAAAAGTTGGCATGCAATGCCTGCAAAGAGATGTGTGTGTGCAGTCGATGGCATCTTGAAACATGAGGAAATCTGCAATCCTCTCAAAGCCACATGTTCAATCCAGCTGTTTCTCTCTGACATGACAGAATCAATTGCGGTCAAGCTTTCTTGGAATTTAGAGCCTCAGTGATCTCAATTATGGATTGGAGATGTTGCAATCTTCACTTGCTCCAACTGAGGAAATAAAAATTCATGTCACTGTCACCGTCATGCCCATAACAATACTGTTCCCACACAGCTCTGAGATTGCAACTCTAGTTACAACAGGTGACAGATTTCGATGAGGATGTCCTTACTGATGTCTGATACAATACTCCTTGCTGAGACTGAGATACTGAGATAGAAAAATTGCTCCCTGAACACTTTGCACAGATGTAGCTTTCTTGTTGAGAGTCCTTCCCTCCCTTCACCCTCTTCCAGAAGTGGGTCCTTTACTGTGTTGCCTCTGCCTTTGTTAATTTTCTTTGCCATGCTGTATTCTAAGGAGAAGGCATACCAGTGCACCCATACACGAATAAGTGCTTTGTGCACCATCCTTGGAGTTAAGACAAAGTCCTTCATTATGTTTCACACTCATCCCTGTAGACCTTAGCAAAACTTAGGAAACACCAAACACTTAAACAATCACGGCAAAAACCAATAGAAATTAATCAGTAAGTAACTTGAGAGAAGTTCATAATCCCTTTAACTGGTGGGTGGTCCTTTTTGTTGAATGACAGTTCAGCTGTTCTTGTTTAAGAAACAATTTTAACTGGAGCACTGATGTCCATAATGGCAGTGCTGATGTCAAATCAGTTTTCCATGAATGCTAATGTTCTCAATGAAATGATGTCCAGTACAGATGGGGGGGCCATTCTTCAGCCAAAATGGCAATCATAGCATCAAAATGCCAGGCACAAGGAGCCAAAGTTTGCAGTCAACATTTTTCCTAGCAACAGTTTAGGATTTTCTGTATTTCCTTTTTGATATTCCAGAAATCCATTTGACAAAGCAATACATAGCTTCTATTGATCTCATTTTCTTCTTATTAGGCTTAAGTAATACCACTTCCCAGCAATTTGAAAATTATATTGATACTTTTACACCTAAATAAAACCTGCAACATGACATTTATTTTAATTTTATTGTTATACTGTTAAAAAAATACTTTTTACTTCTATCAATTTATCAACGTCATAATGTTCATCATTACAAAATCAGCATAAACCATTTGAACTGATGCTGGAACTATCTAGTTTTCACGACCACAAAGCAATCTTTTGAACAATTAATTCATTTATTTCTGATGCAATTTGACAAGACCAAATTGAGCATTTATCACTTTTCACTCTAGTTCCTAAATACTTCTAAACTAAGAGATTAAAAAAGATACATAATCTCATTCATGCAGAGATCAAAAAGTACAGAGATTCAGGATAGAAAAGTGACAGACAATTAAAAATTTAATAAAACCTAGTGAAGATAAAAGTCCTTGATGGGATTGCACCCATATTTAATAAAAATTAGGGAAGAGATAGCAGATTTTATGGTTCCAGAGAATGGTTAAATTGACTTCTATATTTAAAAAGGAAGGTAGAACAAGTACAGAGAACTATAGACCAATAAGCTTAATATTGTGCTGGTATTAATAGTAGAATATTTTCACAAAGATGTAATAGGAAAACATCTAGAAACTAATAAAACAACAAAGAATAGTCAGAATGGATTTCAAAAGGGAAGGACATGCTTGATCAACTTTATTGAATTCTTTGAAGTAATAATAGGAAGAGGAAGCAGGGCTAATGCAACAGATGTAATATATACATATTACCATAAGACCTTCAATAACGGAAGGAGCAATCTTAAGTCAACTCCTGCTGTCCGTGGGAAGGCCAACAGGTGTTCAAAATCTGGAAGTTGCAGATCTCTCCAGCGAGACTGTGATTTTGGATCTTCCTTACTCCTTGCTGGGGATGTCACCAGGTCCATGGCCATAATGGGCATAAACCTGATTTACATATATTTTAATAAATTTTAATAAACATGCCCCCTCACCAGATATTGACACGCACTCCCACTGTATTTTCAAACCAGCCAACAGTTCATTCAGATGGGAACCTGGCATGGAGATCTCTCCATGGGCATAAAGGTGAGTATAGACCCACCAAGGGAGAGGTATGTGATCAGGCAATGGCCTGGCAATGCCCAATGGCACTCTCTCTTGGCAAAGGTTAGCACCATGCCAACCAAACAGTGCCAATCTAGCAGTGCTAAACTAGTAGTGCCAACCTGTGCCAAGGGCCAGAGCATAGTGGAAGCCTCATTGGGGGGGAAGGAGAATTCCTTCATAAGTTACAGAAATATGTGTTTGTGAAATAATATGTATATTGGCAAGAGTGAGATGGTGCATTTTGTGCAAGAATGAGGTCACACACTCCTTGTAAAACAAAAATCAAAATAGGGTAGCAAAGGAGCCTAGATATACAAATACTTAAATCACCAACAGTAGTAACATATGTTAACAATTGATAGAATGGAAAAGCAGAGATGTTATATTAAATGTATGTAGATCCCAGTTAGGAATCACTTAGGTGTGCATTGTTCCCATATTGCAAAAAGAGTTAGATGCACTACCAAAGGGGAGAGAAAGATTTAGGACAATATCAAAGTTGGGAGGTTCCACCTATTAGGAAAGATTGAATAAGCTGGGGCTCTTTGGAAAAGAGAAGACTAAATGGGGTATTTGTCCTTAAGATGACAAAAGAATCTGATGGACACAGAGAAGATGTTTGCTTTTGAAGCGTAGACAAAAATTACAAGATGGGTGAGATGGAGTAAATTCTGGGAATTCAGCAGATACCTCTTTATACATGAATTGGGATCTTCCAGCCCTCCCTGTGGCAGGTTTTTCCAAGGCAGAGACAGTTAGCCATTGGCTGCCAGAGTGATCTTCTAGTCCTGCCAAAATTAATGGCCGCTGGCGTTGCTCACTGGCTGCACCACCACGGAACCCATTCGGCAGGACCAGAGGATCCCATCAGTGGGAAGGGCCAGAAAATCCTGCCCAGGGAGTAGATAAAACATGGGATAAGCTATCTCAAGTACATGAGGTAAGAATACGTATTCTAGAGGAAGTTGGTCAAATGCATAAGGGAAAAAGAGACAAAGAATATGCTGATGCAATCAGATGAAGAGCATGAGATGAGGCTCATGTGGAGCATAAACTTTCACATGATCTAGCTGGGCTCAGTGTCTGTTTCTGTGTGTAAGTTTTATGCAATTCTTATGTAAATGGATCTTAAGATAATATTAATTGCAGTAAACCTTTCCTATTTTGTCAGAATTATTAGACATGAAACCATGTTTAGCTGTATTTAAAAAGTTAATAGTTTTATGAAGTTGTACAACAACCCTTGGTAGAAAGCACATGGGATCTGTGTGGATGGATGTGTTAAATTAGGGCCCTGTTATTTAACTTTATTGTTAGAACACATATAGACCAATCAGGTAAACATTTGTGTCAAACAGTACCTTCCTGAACTTGTGAAAAGCCTACTTTCTTCTTACAGCAGCTGCAATCCTCTGTTTGATTTCACCCACAGATGATGCTCTTCCTTTTGATGGATGCAATACTGGTATGAAGGGTAAAGCTGAGGATCCAGCATTGTTTGAGGCATTTACATTCACTGGGATCCCAGGCATGCCACTCAGTTTAGTCCTGCTGTTGTGAGAGGGACTTCTTTGGATCTTAAGTGTCTGGCTCCCTGCAGGTGAGGAGGAAGAGCTAAGACTTCCTTGACTAATTGAACGGTGAGAATATGGAAGTTCTCTACTCAATCTCTTTAATTCCATCAACTGTTCCCGGGCCTGGCTTAGAGCCTCAGTGAGTTCATAACGTTCCTCACATTCCCTACGCACGGTTTCTTCAAGAAAGGTATTCTGCAAGTGGGAGCATACCAAGTCATTATTCACAGAATATTTGCATAAATTATAAAGAGATGCATAAATTGAATTGCAAAAGGGTATTTGTGAAACCTGCAAAAGACATTCAAAAAAATTATCACTGAAATGAAAAATGCCAACTATTATTAAATTAGCTATGCCTCTCCTCTGAAGTCATGTTTATGACTACCTGGCCTCCTCTTTCTTTGGCCCCTGTCTTCCTCCTCAGAGGAGGTCTCCCTGCTGAATAGTCAGTACCCATCTTCAGAGATGCAAATTGGGTTGGTACATGCACTGAGAGTGCCAAAGTATTGACAATCTCAGAGAGCTGTCACAAGACTGAAATGTCCTGAAACACCAAACAACGTACACAAACTTCAAAAGGAAGCAGTGTGAAGCCCACGTGAAATTCTCAATCAGATGAAGAACCTTTGATCCTCCTTTTATCCCACCATTGAATGATAAAGTGGAAAAAGTGGTTTGGCCACCATATTGTCCAAGTGCCAAGCTAAAATTCGCATAGGCAATGTAAAATGCAGGTCAATGGGAGATTTAATTCTTGAAATCAGCTTCCTAATTCTCAATGGGTACACATGTGATTTGCACTTGTGTCCACTAACCAGAATCTCATGTGAGTGCATGGTGACATCAGGAAATGTTTTCTCACGTAATTTCATGCGCTTTTGGGTTGGACGCTCGTCTGTCTGAGCAGCGCAAAATTCTACCCAGAATTTAAGAGGATTCACAGGCCTTCCTGCAGTGTGTTTCCCTCAATGATAGGTGGCATGCTATTTGCTGGCTGCAGGATATTCTGGTTCCACCATTATCAATGGAATATCCAACACAGAAGTTAACAAATGAAACAATTCCCTCAGTTAAAGAATAATAACATATTCCGCCATTAATATTATTGGCATATGCTAAAAAAAATTGAATTTCCAAAAGAGCTGGACTGGATAGAACCCTGCTGGACCTTGGTTCTGCTCCAAATTCCAACTACCAAGTCATGAACAATTGTGCCAAAAAACTGCCTCCTCAACCAATATCAAACTAAATTATTCTACTACATGCTTATTTTGCCAAGTGTTAGGTATAAGTCTATTCATTTAATGAAGGTTTATTAACAACTAAAGGGATGTAAAGGAGTAAAGAGCCTTTGTGTTATGAATAAGAACATTATTATTGTCCTCTTCTGACACACGGCACTTCCATTGATTAGCAACAGAAAACAAGAACACAGGGGTTTAAACCTGGAACTTGCCTGATCCATATAGCTCAACTACTTAATGTTAACTTGTTAAACAGTTAGGCCTTTGTAATAATTATGTGGATATGTACCTCTTTTTTGGCCTGGTCCAGCTCATCTTTTAGCTGCTGTACCTCCTGCAGTGTTTCTCTTGTCTCTGCTGATTTCTGCTGTATTTCAGTCTTCAGTTCCTCAGTCATGGATCCCACTTTGTCTTGTTCTTGTTTTAACTTTACCTTGAGCTGAGAGATGACCTTTTCCAGATTACATATTTCACCATCTTTGGAACGCTCGCTCTCTATTAGTTGGTCCCGAGTATCTTGAAGCTTTTTCTTCATTCTGTTCACTTCCAACTGTAATGGTTTGGTAGCATCACTGATTAAGTCAGGAATCTAACAAAAAACATTCAAAAACTTAATTCAGATTGAAAACTAGTTGCAGTGATTTTAAATACCCTATTTTTCAATATTTGGATTTTTTATCCACCAATTTGTAAGATTAGTAGACAGTTCTAATAATTTTCATTATGAAATCTAAATTGCTGACAACTGACCATATTTTAACAAGGACAAATGGTTCTACTTCCTGCTCAGCATTTTGTCATATAATTAAACTTTATCTTCAAATGACAATAGAAATGAAAAGCTGGGCTTTTACTATTAAAATTATTTTGCAATTTATTTTATTATTTTTAACATATTTGTAAAGAAAGATTTCAAGTATGACTTCCAACTTCCACCATCATTGTAGAGCTGCCATAATATTAGGGGAAACCTAGAAATGACCTGTAAGGGAATGAGTTGGATAGAGTTCAGAATAAAACAATTGCAGGTTAATTGTGAAGGAAATGAGCATGGTGAGTTTGAAGTGTTTTATGTATTCTGTGCATTCTTAGAGTCCTATTTTCCAAAATAGGTCTGAAAATCTGACAGCTTAATATTCAGGACATGTGGGTAGTATCCATATTTTGTCACAACTCACAATGTTGCTCTTGTGTTTCACTTTATACACAGCTTTTGCCCT